>CP136069.1:4794368-5394368 GCA_032622095.1 Siphonodentalium dalli
ATAATTTATAATAATGTGATACATTGATGGAAAGAGCTCTTAATGTATCACATTATTATAATAAAAGAGCTCTAAGTTAATGTATCACATTATTATAATCAATAAATTTGAAAAATGATCAAGGAAATATGGTTTGATACAAAAATCGGACTTGGCACTGAAAGGGTTAAAACCTCCCTCCTCCTACTTAGATCCTGTACAAAATTCTGTTGAAAATTTCAGCCGGAAAAATAGGCTGTGACTGGTAATGAATATTATAGTACGTGGCTTTTAGACTAAGTATTGAATATTTGTGGGCGAAGTCAGCTGGTTAAGTTGGAAGTTTAAAGATACAAAAATCAACTGGATTCATCCCCTCCCCAAAACATAAACCCTCATACCACATGTCTGCGACCCGTTAACTATAAACCCTCATACCACATGTCTGCGACCCGTTAACTATAAACCCTCATACCACATGTCTGCCCCACATAAACCCTCATACCACATGTCTGCCCCTGTTAAACCCTCATACCACATGTCTGCCCAAAACATAAACCCTCATACCACATGTCTGCCCCTGTTAAACCCTCATACCACATGTCAGCCCCACATAAACCACTCATACCACATGTCTGCCCAAAACATAAACCCTCATACCACATGTCTGCCCCTGTTAACTATAAACCCTCATACCACATGTCTGCCCCTGTTAACTATAAACCCTCATACCACATGTCTGCCCCTGTTAACTATAAACCCTCATACCACATGTCTGCCCCTGTTAACTATAAACCCTCATACCACATGTCTGCCCCTGTTAACTATAAACCCTCATACCACATGTCTGCCCCTGTTTACTATAGATACTTACCAGAAGATGAAGTCTTAAGCAGAACGAGGGTCCCCCAGATCAGAGGGTGAATTTAGTGATGCTAGCCAGCCGGCAGTGGTATCCTCACTAAATTCACCTTCTGGGGATTAAAGAAACTTTCGAGAGAAGATAAGGCCTAAGCAGATTGAGGTCTCCAGCGGGTGAATTTAGTGATGCTAGCCTGCTATGCGAAATGGCGTCATTAAATTCACCTTCTTGGGACCTCATTTTGCAAAAGACAGGCACACTAAACTCAGGCCTGATGGCATGAGTGTTCAATAGAATCTGTTAAGATTGGTTTGTTGATGGTTTGTTGTAAAACATGTTATTATTGTGACAGCTAATTAATGTTGATCCTTGATGCCACTTCATCCTCAATTCATGAATATTTAAACTAATTTAAACCAGCCAACATTAATTTAAACTTGAGAATAATTAGATAGGATAAATTAGTTATATATTATAGCAGGAAGGGACCCCCAGGGGATGATATTTGTAGCTGTTTAGTGGCAAGCACAATTATATTCTCTTTTATACTTTTGATGTGTTATGTAAAGAGGAAATATACATGTAGCTGTTTAGTGGCAAGCACAATTATATTCTCTTTTATACTTTTGATGTGTTGTGTAAAGAGGAAATATACATGTAGCTGTTTAGTGGCAAGCACAATTATATTCTCTTTTATACTTTAGATGTGTACTCAGTGAGAGCTTTCCGATGAATGGCAACAAGCCATATTTCCGACTAAATCCTGAAAAGTTACTCATAATTCTGCTGTGGTTTATGGAGTCGATTTAAATTAGGGCATTACTGTAGTTCTAATAATAAGTTGCCACACCTTGGGCATCGAACACAGACGCTACATCGACCTCGACGAAGAGGACCGAATTTGCGAAACATGCAATGAAATCGACTTTCTTATTTACTGTACTTCTCTGTCAGTCGAGCGCGCCCCTATTTTACGAGAACATATCACCCAATTTGTTAAACATCCCCAACGAGAAAACTATTTAAAACAAATAATGACCAGTACAGACTCAAAAACTATACGGGCGCTGGCACACTTCATCCACTGTGGATTGAAAAGGGCTTTGGCAACCAAGTAACGAACTCTTAAATCGAGTGCAACTAAAAAGAAACAAAGATTCTTCGACTTGAGACCATGCCAGTCTCCAATTCTGAATGGTATATTTGCCAATCATATGCATATATTATCACAACTTATGGTGGGCATATATATCATATGTATATTACATATATCCATGATTTTATCATCGTATACCGCCATATACCATTGTTGTTACTTCTTAACTTTGTTTCATGTAAGTAATCCGTTTCATTTTGTCTTGTTATTCTGTGCTCGTGTACATTTGACCGTAGTATGGTGTACCGTACAAATAAACTTGATTGATTGATTGATCTAATAATACTGTATACACCAGCATTATCAGCTGATCCCAATTGATGGTGAATCCTTGTTTTCATTGATTCGTTGCATAGGCACTTTGTGAAATTCAAACTTTTTGGGGTTGTTCCACATGTTGTGGACACAATTTTCGCAATTGGAACTAGCGAAATATTATTACAGTCAAGCCTGCAAATAGCGTTTCTGTCATTTGCAGAATGAGGTCCCCAGAGGGTGAATTTAGTGACGCTACCCCGCATAGCGGGCTAGCATCACCAAATTCACCCTCTGGGGACCTCATTCTGCTTAGGCCCTCAACTGCTATGGTAGACCTAGGATCAGATAGAAGTTTCCCAGTTGAAGTTGGTGATGTTCACCCATTGGGAGCCTCGATTATGGATTTTATCTTCTGCAAATTAGGGGATATAGAAACTTCCCAGATGGGGAAAACATAACTAAAAACAATGTTAATTTGATACCATAGATACTTCCCAGACGATGAGGCCTAAGCAGAATGAGGGTCCCCAGAGGGTGAATTTAGTGATGCTAGACAGGAAAATAGCTAGCCAATCTGGATCGATTGCTTCACTCAGTGACACAATGAAGAAAAAACTAACACCTACGGATAGAGCTACACAGGAAGCAACAAAGGAATTTCTAAAATTCACGGAAAAGGCCGTCGATGTTTTAAGTACAAAAACATTTAATAAAATGAGTGAATTCGCTGACTCGCTACAAAAGTCTTTGTTGTATATAAACCAATGTCAATCTGACATATCCCGTGGCATCTTGCAATTTTGTGACTCCTCTGCAAACAACACTTTTGATGGGAAATCACCTACTTCTCGGCAATCCCGAAATCATCGCCTATCTCGGTAAAGGAAACAGCCTCTCAGACAGCTTATCGTAAGGAATCGTACTTGGAAGACATCACTGTTGAAGATTCCCCTGGTGAATCAAGGGGTGCTGCCACAAAATATCGCCACACCAATACAAGTAAACCTGAGGAAAACTTTGATCGACGACGACGTGCATCTGACAGCAGTGATCGTTCTCATTATTCTCATAATCAACGCTATCGGAAATTTATGCATCAAAAACATGATAATCCCATGAAGACAGCTCGTCTCTTTGTTACTAACCTGCCATTAAATAGTGATGCTAATGTTTTGAATTCCTATTTGGAAAAGTATGACATTCCGTACACCATCATCAGAATTTTCAGGACACGACGTTCTAGTTACACATCGGCAAGAATCAATGTGTGTGTAGATAACGTAGGTGACGTTCTGGAACCTCACTTTTGGCCCAACGACGTTCAATGTAAAGAGTGGGTCGAACACAAAGTTTATAAATCTACAACACAAAAGGGACAGTACTCTAGTTAACTCATTTACAGAATGGGGTTATCTCTCTTTTAACAGTTTCGCATTCCTCAGCGAGACATGAAGGCAAATAAGTGCAGAATTGTTACTTGGTTAATGTATTTGATATGTATTTTGTCGCTATTATTCTGTGTCTCACATTTTCAGTATTTATCAAAGAAGGATGAGCTTCCTGCGGTGGCTCAAATGTATGATTTTCCACTGGTGCAAAGTATCTTGATCCACAAAATGCTTTCCTTTGGCACATGGAACGCGACTGGTATTCTTTCGTCTGCGTGTTATCTCAGTAATTTTCTTGACAAACTGAACCTGGATATCTGTGGCATCAGCGAGCATTGGTTATGTGATGCAGATTTACCTTACTTTCGCCACATTAACTCAAAATATGACTTTTTTGCTGTTAGCGATTTTTCTCAACGCCTCCCTTGGAAACGCGGGCGTTACTCTGGTGGCGTATGCCTCATGTGGAATCGCGATAGGCTCGGGAGCAGAGTAACCCCTCTTGATATAAATGATGATCGCATTATCGGCATACAAGTAAACATGGGAAGGAGATATATTTTCATATTCCAAGTTTATCTTCCGTCTACGAACTATACTGTTGCATTTTTTCGGGAGTACATCCAGAAGTTGATTGACCTCCGCGATACATATAGTGTTCTCGGCAAAGTGGTTTTTATGGGCGACTTCAATGCAAGCCTTCAGCGTGATGATGCGCGTGCCAAATCATTTAAGAAGTTTTTAGACAATAAGTTTATCTCTGTCAATGTCGTGTCTTTTCCCCTGAATATACCTGCAACACACGTTCCTGCCATGGGTTATCCTGGTTCAGTGATCGATCACATTGTCGTCAACAAAGACGACACTGATCTTATTTTTCATTGCGAAATTCTGGATGATGATGCAATCAATGTGTCCAACCATAGGCCCATTTACGTCATGATGAAGTACGATGACTATACATATACACCTCGAAGTAGTACAATTCCAAGCCATAGTACATGTAAGTTCAGTTGGAAGAAGTTTAAGCTAGACACTGTAATGCAATTGTCGTATCAGTCAGATTTAGCTACATCGTTACCACGCGATGACGTAAATAACAAATCTGAGTTGGATACATTTTATGAAAACATAGTTAACTCTATCACAGTTTCTGCTCAGAATAATATCCCAAAGAAACGTTTTAAGAAGTTTCTTAAACCTTACTGGTCGAAAGAATTAAGCTTACTTCACAAGAGTATGCGATATCACAGATCTGTTTGGATTTCGGTTGGTAGGCCAATTAATGATGCAACTGGTTTATATCGCTGTTATAAAGATGCCAAATGCTCTTTCAGGCGCGAATACCGGAGGGCATCAACTAATTTTCTTCGCTCTTTTAACGATGACATAGATAAAAGCGCTGAGTGTGATCAAGATACTTTCTTCAGACTCTTCAACGCGAAACGCAAATCATTAGGGACACTTGGTAGCACACACTTCTCCTTTCAAAATTCGATAGTACGAGAAACCCCAGATATTCTTGAAGCTTGGGCTGAGTACTATTATAACATTTTTTCCACACCGCTAACGGATCCCAAGTTTGACGAATCACATTTTAACCATGTCAACCAATTTGTAGAGACCGAATCGATGAAAAATTCAACATGCCCATTAGACGGATTGTTAACTTTTCCAACTAATATGAAGGAAATCACATCTCTTTGTCGCACTTTAAACCTCAACAAAGCAGCTGGTACAGATGGTGTAAATTATGAGCATATTATTTTTGGTGGTGAGGCTCTTGCCCGCTGCATTGCTACCTTGTACAACTATTTCTTCCAATTTGAACATATACCACTTGGTGCTAAGCGTGGTTGTATAATATCTCTATATAAGGGACATCCTAAACCAAAAGATTCCTTTGATAGCTACAGAGCAATTACTCTGCTACCAGCAATATATAAACTTTTTGAGAAACTTTTATTATCGAGAATGGAGAAGTATACTGCCTTTGCAATTGAAGTTGATTCCTTGCAGAATGGGTTCCAGCGGGGCATAAGTTGCAACATGTCTTCTTTTCTTGTAACAGAAAGTATAGCGTATACATCCGAGAGACAGAGCAAACTGTTTGCCTGTTTCTTGGATGTATGGAAAGCTTTCGATAGTGTTTGGATAAACGGTTTATTGTATAAACTGCATAAGAGGCAATTACAGGGAAAAATTTGGAGGCTATTTTACCACTTGTTGAACAATATCAGCTGCTGCATTAAATACCAAGGTGGTTGCTCTAGGTGGATCCCAATGCTGCAAGGAACAAGGCAAGGAGGTACATTATCTCCCCTCTTTTATATTATATATATCAATGATCTTTTGTCAAATCTAAAGTCATCGGGATATGGCCTTTCGATGCAAGGTGCAAATTGCACATGTCCAACGCATGCCGATGACATGGCACTTTTCTCTTTAACTGCATATGGACTTCAGTCTCTTGTCGATATATGTGTCGAATATAGCTTGAAATGGCGTTATAGATACAACACAAACAAAACCCATGTCATTGTTTTCAATGAAAGTGCTAACGCAGCACTTAAACGTCATAAGAACTGGCACATGTCTTCTCATGGCCTAACAGAAACCGACAGTGTTACTCATTTAGGTATTCCGCTTGAGAAATATAATTTTCGCTCAAAACTTGTTGACAATATTTGTACAAAAACGAAGAATGCTTTCTTCTCTTTGGCTAATGCTGGCCTGCATGCAGGCGGTATTACCCCAGCGAGCTCTCTCAAGATTTACAAGTCCGTGGTCTTACCGCGAGGCTTATACGGTAGTGAATTTTTGTGTGGTCTCTCTCAATCGGACACTGTTCAACTAGAGAAAGCACATCGTATGTGCCTCAAACTTATACAAGGCCTCAAAACTAGGACTAGCACAGACATGGTCTTGGGTCTGCTTGGTATTCCTCCTTTAATCACATTCATTAATTGTAGAAAAGTGTCCTTGTTTTCGTCATTTTGTTTACTCGAGTCTAAAAAAACTGTTAAAGATGTATTTATTATCAGATTACTGAGCTTTTCATATGAATCCAACACTGCATCGAAGAATGTGTTTTTTCAGGACCTATCCAGTATTCTTGATAACTGGAGTTTGTCCTCCTATATGTCTCAATACATAACAACAGCTCTGTTTCCAGAGAAAACAGTTTGGAAAACCCTATCGAAACAGGGCAGTCATGTTTGGAAATCTGAATGGTCTCACAGGGTGCGCACGGAACCCACCTTTGATAGATTTCGTTTGGTTCACAGCAGTCCAGAATTATCGTTTTTATGGAAAGTCTGCCAAAAGTACCCAGCTGAGAAGGAGTCATTTTTCATCGCGACACAGCTACTGTGTTACCAAAATTTTGCTGGCGAAACTCAGTGCCTGTTATGTGCGTGAAGTTATATAGACCTACCGCAACACATTATAGCGGTTTGCCCAGAACTTGCAGCGTCGCGTAATCATTTTTGGTATCACTTTATAGATATGTTGCCTTTAGGGGCATTTCAACTTGTGGAGTCTTTTGATCAGCAGAGACTTATTGCCCTCTTTCTAGGCTATTTGCCTATTGAACTTTTGGACATTGCATGCATTCCACCTCAAACCATATTGAGATACTTCTTGAAGGCGACTAGGGCGCTGTGGTGCGAATGGAACCATCGTTCGTCATTGGCGTCATAATTGTTTGTCACTTATATGCATGTAGTCAGTGGGAGAAGAAAGTCACCATTGTTGGCAAATATAAATAATTGGTAGCCCTCTTATATACAATGGTGTTGTGTTGGGTCTACTATTTGTTTGTAATGTCCAACAACGGTGTCTGACAACTGTGATGTGAGCGAACATCTGGTCGTGTGGTCGGCTGGGTGCTACAGTTCTCCATGAATTTAGGATTATCTAGCTTCAATTAACCCCTCTCTGTTTCTCCCCACTTTTCTCTAACTTAACTCATTTCATTCTATTTTCCCATACTGTCTCTATCTGTATCCGGCGCTCTCTCTCTCTCTCTATCTCTCTCTGTCTTGTTCGTGTGCCCGGCCGATCTGTTTCCATCTATATTCGTTTTGCTTTGCACATACATAAAGTGTGTACATGTATATATGTTATGTTCTCGTTCCTATGTTCTATTGTTTTTGTATGTTCTTGTATTACATGTGTATATCATATCTTCATTTATATGGAGGAATTAAAGATATATATATAATTGTGATTCCACTTGTGAACTTAATAGTAAGGTGTGAATTGTTTAAAGTTTTGCACTCATGAAAAGGATGGGGTAAGGATTTATGAAAATAGCTCATCGCTGTCGCCAAGGTATGGGTTAAACATCTGCCGATCGCGATCGGCCTCTCGTTCAAATTTATTGATTATAATAATGTGATACATTGATGGAAAGAGCTCTTAATGTATCACATTATTATAATAAAAGAGCTCTAAGTTAATGTATCACATTATTATAATCAATAAATTTGAAAAATGATCAAGGAAATATGGTTTGATACAAAAATCGGACTTGGCACTGAAAGGGTTAAAACCTCCCTCTCCTACTTAGATCCTGTACAAAATTCTGTTGAAAATTTCAGCCGGAAAAATAGGCTGTGACTGGTAATGAATATTATAGTACGTGGCTTTTAGACTAAGTATTGAATATTTGTGGGCGAAGTCAGCTGGTTAAGTTGGAAGTTTAACCCTTTGAGTGCCAGGTCCGATTTTTGTATCAACCCATATACCCTGTGCCAATGCATTCTCTTATATATGCGAGTCGACCATAGGTCGCCTCGCATATATAAGAGAATGCATTGCCCTAACAATTTTTTTTTTTTTTACAATTTTTTACAATTTTAATAATTCATTCTTATATTCTTAAACAGACTTATTGTGTAGGTTTAGGGCCGATAATATCGGCCCCTGGCACTCAAAGGGTTAAAGATACAAAAATCAACTGGATTCATCCCCTCCCCAAAACATAAACCCTCATACCACATGTCTGCGACCCGTTAACTATAAACCCTCATACCACATGTCTGCGACCCGTTAACTATAAACCCTCATACCACATGTCTGCCCCACATAAACCCTCATACCACATGTCTGCCCCTGTTAAACCCTCATACCACATGTCTGCCCAAAACATAAACCCTCATACCACATGTCTGCCCCTGTTAAACCCTCATACCACATGTCTGCCCCACATAAACCCTCATACCACATGTCTGCCCAAAACATAAACCCTCATACCACATGTCTGCCCCTGTTAACTATAAACCTTCATACCACATGTCTGCCCCTGTTAACTATAAACCCTCATACCACATGTCTGCCCCTGTTAACTATAAACCCTCATACCACATGTCTGCCCCTGTTAACTATAAACCCTCATACCACATGTCTGCCCCTGTTAACTATAAACCCTCATACCACATGTCTGCCCCTGTTAACTATAAACCCTCATACCACATGTCTGCCCCTGTTAACTATAAACCCTCATACCACATGTCTGCCCCTGTTAACTATAAACCCTCATACCACATGTCTGCCCCTGTTTACTATAGATACTTACCAGAAGATGAAGCTTAAGCAGAACGAGGTCCCCAGATCAGAGGGTGAATTTAGTGATGCTAGCCAGCCGGCAGGGTATCCTCACTAAATTCACCTTCTGGGGATTAAAGAAACTTTCGAGAGAAGATAAGGCCTAAGCAGATTGAGGTCTCCAGCGGGTGAATTTAGTGATGCTAGCCTGCTATGCGAAATGGCGTCATTAAATTCACCTTCTTGGGACCTCATTTTGCAAAAGACAGGCACACTAAACTCAGGCCTGATGGCATGAGTGTTCAATAGAATCTGTTAAGATTGGTTTGTTGATGGTTTGTTGTAAAACATGTTATTATTGTGACAGCTAATTAATGTTGATCCTTGATGCCACTTCATCCTCATTCATGAATATTTAACTAATTTAAACCAGCCAACATTAATTTAAACTTGAGAATAATTAGATAGGATAAATTAGTTATATATTATAGCAGGAAGGGACCCCCAGGGGATGATATTTGTAGCTGTTTAGTGGCAAGCACAATTATATTCTCTTTTATACTTTTGATGTGTTATGTAAAGAGGAAATATACATGTAGCTGTTTAGTGGCAAGCACAATTATATTCTCTTTTATACTTTTGATGTGTTGTGTAAAGAGGAAATATACATGTAGCTGTTTAGTGGCAAGCACAATTATATTCTCTTTTATACTTTAGATGTGTACTCAGTGAGAGCTTTCCGATGAATGGCAACAAGCCATATTTCCGACTAAATCCTGAAAAGTTACTCATAATTCTGCTGTGGTTTATGGAGTCGATTAATTAGGGCATTACTGTAGTTCTAATAATAAGTTGCCACACCTTGGGCATCGAACACAGACGCTACTTCGACCTCGACGAAGAGGACCGAATTTGCGAAACATGCAATGAAATCGACAACGAAGAACACTTTCTTATTTACTGTACTTCTCTGTCAGTCGAGCGCGCCCTATTTTACGAGAACATATCACCCAATTTGTTAAACATCCCCAACGAGAAACTATTTAAACAAATAATGACCAGTACAGACTCAAAAACTATACGGGCGCTGGCACACTTCATCCACTGTGGATTGAAAAGGGCTTTGGCAACCAAGTAACGAACTCTTAAATCGAGTGCAACTAAAAAGAAACAAAGATTCTTCGACTTGAGACCATGCCAGTCTCAATTCTGAATGGTATATTTGCCAATCATATGCATATATTATCACAACTTATGGTGGGCATATATATCATATGTATATTACATATATCATGATTTTATCATCGTATACCGCCATATACCATTGTTGTTACTTCTTAACTTTGTTTCATGTAATCCGTTCATTTTGTCTTGTTATTCTGTGCTCATGTACATTTGACCGTATATGGTGTACCGTACAAATAAACTTGATTGATTGATTGATCTAATAATACTGTATACACCAGCATTATCAGCTGATCCCAATTGATGGTGAATCCTTGTTTTCATTGATTCGTTGCATAGGCACTTTGTGAAATTCAAACTTTTTGGGGTTGTTCCACATGTTGTGGACACAATTTTCGCAATTGGAACTAGCGAAATATTATTACAGTCAAGCCTGCAAATAGCGTTTCTGTCATTTGCAGAATGAGGTCCCCAGAGGGTGAATTTAGTGACGCTATCCCACATAGCGGGCTAGCATCACCAAATTCACCCTCTGGGGACCTCATTCTGCTTAGGCCCTCAACTGCTATGGTAGACCTAGGATCAGATAGAAGTTTCCCAGTTGAAGTTGGTGATGTTCACCCATTGGGAGCCTCGATTATGGATTTTATCTTCTGCAAATTAGGGGATATAGAAACTTCCCAGATGGGGAAAACATAACTAAAAACAATGTTAATTTGATACCATAGATACTTCCCAGACGATGGGGCCTAAGCAGAATGAGGTCCCCAGAGGGTGAATTTAGTGATGCTAGCCTGCTATGCGTGATAGCGTCACTAAATTCGCCCTCTGGGGACATTATTCTACAAATGACAGACACACTATTTGCAGGCTTGATTACAGTGAGTTTTAAGAATGATTTCTTCATGAGGGATGTCAAAAAAATACCATCCCCTAGATGGTGAATTTAGTGACGCTTCCCCACACAGTGGGCTAGCATCACTGAATTCACCCTCTGGGGACATCATTTGGCTTAGGCCTAATCTTCTGGGAAGTACCTGTAGTCTCAAATTAACATTGTCTTTAGTTACTTTTTCCCTTCTGTTTAGATTCTATATCCCCTAATTTGCAGAAGATAAAATGCATAATCGAGGTGACAAATGGTTGAACATCACCAACTTCAACTGCAGAACTTCAGTCTGATTCTAAAAGATTACTTTCATTCATATGATGTTGTTATCTTTTCATTTTTTAAGGCATTGTGTTCCTAAGAATATTTTCTTCTCTTTCAGGGATTTCCCGATTTTATGCCAGCGCCATATTTAGCAGAGGAATTCACGAAAGCAGTAAACAGCTCAAACCCATTGGTATGGCAGTACACAAGAGGATTTGTAAGTATAGGCCCAAATTTCTGTATTACTGGTACATTCCAGTTTTCATTCTCGTTTGAACCCATGTTTTTTATAAAATATAATTTACTTATTGTGTGAAACTTGTACAGATATAAAGTAGAAGTCAATTATTTGCTATACATTAAGTATATGTATGAACACCAGAATGAAAAGAAAAACCAAAGAGCAAGCCTTGAAATAGGGTGTCTGGCATTTGCAGAATGAGGTCCCCAGAGGGTGAATTTAGTGATGCTACCCCGCATAGCGGGCTAGCATCACCAAATTCACCCTCTGGGGCCCTCATTCTGCAAATGACAGACACGCTATTTCAAGGCTTGCCAAAGAGTTGGCAAACATTGCAGTCATTTCCTGAAACTTAAGGCTCAATTTTAGCAGAAACAAAGCATTTGGATATTTCTAAAATAATTCGGCGAAAATAAGTTTCATTTGGAAAATGTTAATTTCGGGTGGTTATTCTGACTAATTTTCCACTTAAATTTATTATATTCTGAATTACCATAAAAATCACAGTTAACAATTCATCCTCTGTAGGGTGATCAGTTAACAATTCATCCTCTGTAGGGTGATCAGTTAACAATTCATCCTCTGTAGGGTGATCAGTTAATAATTCATCCTCTGTTGGGTGATCAGTTAACAATTCATCCTATGTTGGGTGATCAGTTAACAATTCATCCTCTGTTGGGTGATCAGTTAACAATTCATCCTCTGTTGGGTGATCAGTTAACAATTCATCCTCTGTAGGGTGATCAGTTAACAATTCATCCTCTGTAGGGTGATCAGTTTAACAATTCATCCTCTGTTGGGTGATCAGTTAACAATTCATCCACTGTAGGGTGATCAGTCAGTTAACAATTCATCCTCTGTTGGGTGATCAGTTAACAATTCATCCTATGTAGGGTGATCAGTTAACAATTCATCCTCTGTTGGGTGATCAGTTAACAATTCATCCTCTGTTGGGTGATCAGTTAACAATTCATCCTCTGTTGGGTGATCAGTTAACAATTCATCCTCTGTAGGGTGATCAGTTAACAATTCATCCTCTGTAGGGTGATCAGTTTAACAATTCATCCTCTGTTGGGTGATCAGTTAACAATTCATCCACTGTAGGGTGATCAGTCAGTTAACAATTCATCCTCTGTTGTGTGATCAGTTAACAATTCATCCACTGTAGGGTGATCAGTTAACAATTCATCCACTGTAGTGTGATCAGTTAACAATTCATCCTCTGTTGGATGATCAGTTAACAATTCATCCTCTGTAGGGTGATCAGTTAACAATTCATCCTCTGTTGGGTGATCAGTTAACAATTCATCCTCTGTTGGGTGATCAGTTAACAATTCATCCTCTGTTGGGTGATCAGTTAACAATTCATCCACTTTAGGGTGATCAGTCAGTTAACAATTCATCCTCTGTTGTGTGATCAGTTAACAATTCATCAACTGTAGGGTGATCAGTTAACAATTCATCCACTGTAGTGTGATCAGTTAACAATTCATCCTCTGTTGGATGATCAGTTAACAATTCATCCTCTGTAGGGTGATCAGTTAACAATTCATCCTCTGTTGGGTGATCAGTTAACAATTCATCCTCTGTTGGGTGATCAGTTAACAATTCATCCTCTGTAGGGTGATCAGTTAACAATTCATCCTCTGTAGGGTGATCAGTTAACAATTCATCCTCTGTAGGGTGATCAGTTTAACAATTCATCCTCTGTTGGGTGATCAGTTAACAATTCATCCTCTGTAGGGTGATCAGTTAACAATTCATCCTCTGTAGGGTGATCAGTTAACAATTCATCCTCTGTAGGGTGATCAGTTAACAATTCATCCTCTGTAGGGTGATCAGTTTAACAATTCATCCTCTGTTGGGTGATCAGTTAACAATTCATCCTCTGTAGGGTGATCAGTTAACAATTCATCCACTGTAGGGTGATCAGTCAGTTAACAATTCATCCTCTGTTGGGTGATCAGTTAACAGTTCATCCACTGTAGGATGATCAGTTAACAATTCATCCACTGTAGTGTGATCAGTTAACAATTCATCCTCTGTTGGATGATCAGTTAACAATTCATCCTCTGTAGGGTGATCAGTTAACAATTCATCCTCTGTTGGGTGATCAGTTAACAATTCATCCTCTGTTGGGTGATCAGTTAACAATTCATCCTCTGTTGGGTAATCAGTTAACAATTCATCCTCTGTAGGGTGATCAGTTAACAATTCATCCTCTGTAGGGTGATCAGTTAACAATTCATCCTCTGTTGGGTGATCAGTTAACAATTCATCCTCTGTAGGGTGATCAGTTAACAATTCATCCTCTGTAGGGTGATCAGTTAACAATTCATCCTCTGTAGGGTGATTTTCGGGGGACTATAGAAATCAGCGGTGTCATGCGTCCATCTGTCCCAGATGGTTTCCGGATGATAACTTTAGTTTTAGTTATCTGATTGTCTTCAAATGTTGTATGTGGATTACGTGAAAAATACATGTTAAGTTCGAGTTTGGGTTCTGTCTGCCTATTTTGACCAGAGTTAGGGTCTTTGTTGACTAATAATTTGATGATTTTTTTGGTTTCCGTGTGATAGCTTTAGTTATTATCTGATTGTTTTCAAATTTATTCATGGATTACTCATATGAAAATACAAGTCAAGTTATAGAACCATACAAATATGGATATCATTGGAACCGGCTCCTTTACCACATTGTGATAGTTACAGTTATGCCCTGTGCCAATGCATTCTCTTATATATGCGAGTCGACCATAGGTCGCCTCGCATATATAAGAGAATGCATTGGCCTAAAATTTTATAATTTATAATGTGTTACGCCAATGCATTCTCTTATATATGCGAGGCGACCTATGGTCGACTCGCATATATAAGAGAATGCATTGGCACAGGGTAAACAAAATTTGGGTTTCGTCTGCCGAGTTTTAATTTGGGTTTCGTCTGCCGAGTTTTAATTTGGGTTTCGTCTGCCGAGTTTTAATTTGGGTTTCGTCTGCCGAGTTTTAATTTGGGTTTCGTCTGCCGAGTTTTAATTTGGGTTTCGTCTGCCGAGTTTTAATTTGGGTTTCGTCTGCCGAGTTTTAATTTGGGTTTCGTCTGCCGAGTTTGAATTTCGGTTTCGTCTGCCGAGTTTGAATTTGGGTTTCGTCTGCCGAGTTTGAATTTGGGTTTCGTCTGCCGAGTTTGAATTTGGGTTTCGTCTGCCGAGTTTGAATTTGGGTTTCGTCTGCCGAGTTTGAATTTGGGTTTCGTCTGCCGAGTTTTAATTTGGGTTTCGTCTGCCGAGTTTGAATTTGGGTTTCGTCTGCCGAGTTTGAATTTGGGATTCGTCTGCCGAGTTTGAATTTGGGTTTCGTCTGCCGAGTTTGAATTTGGGTTTCGTCTGCCGAGTTTGAATTTGGGTTTCGTCTGCCGAGTTTGAATTTGGGTTTCGTCTGCCGAGTTTGAATTTGGGTTTCGTCTGCCGAGTTTGAATTTGGGTTTCGTCTGCCGAGTTTGAATTTGAGTTTCGTCTGCCGAGTTTGAATTTGGGTTTCGTCTGCCGAGTTTGAATTTGAGTTTCGTCTGCCGAGTTTGAATTTGGGTTTCGTCTGCCGAGTTTGAATTTGGGTTTCGTCTGCCGAGTTTGAATTTGGGTTTCGTCTGCCGAGTTTTAATTTGGGTTTCGTCTGCCGAGTTTGAATTTGGGTTTCGTCTGCCGAGTTTGAATTTGGGTTTCGTCTGCCGAGTTTTAATTTGGGTTTCGTCTGCCGAGTTTTAATTTGGGTTTCGTCTGCCGAGTTTTAATTTGGGTTTCGTCTGCCGAGTTTGAATTTGAGTTTCGTCTGCCGAGTTTGAATTTGGGTTTCGTCTGCCGAGTTTGAATTTGGGTTTCGTCTGCCGAGTTTTAATTTGGGTTTCGTCTGCCGAGTTTGAATTTGGGTTTCGTCTGCCGAGTTTTAATTTGGGTTTCGTCTGCCGAGTTTTAATTTGGGTTTCGTCTGCCGAGTTTTAATTTGGGTTTCGTCTGCCAGGTTTTAATTTGGGTTTCGTCTGCCGAGTTTGAATTTGGGTTTCGTCTGCCGATTTTTAATTTGGGTTTCGTCTGCCGAGTTTGAATTTGGGTTTCGTCTGCCGAGTTTGAATTTGGGTTTCGTCTGCCGAGTTTGAATTTGGGTTTCGTCTGCCGAGTTTGAATTTGGGTTTCGTCTGCCGAGTTTGAATTTGGGTTTCGTCTGCCGAGTTTTAATTTGGGTTTCGTCTGCCGAGTTTTAATTTGGGTTTCGTCTGCCGAGTTTTAATTTGGGTTTCGTCTGCCGAGTTTGAATTTGGGTTTCGTCTGCCGAGTTTGAATTTGGGTTTCGTCTGCCGAGTTTGAATTTGGGTTTCGTCTGCCGAGTTTTAATTTGAGTTTCGTCTGCCGAGTTTTAATTTGGGTTTCGTCTGCCGAGTTTCGTCTGCCGAGTTTTAATTTGGGTTTCGTCTGCCGAGTTTTAATTTGGGTTTCGTCTGCCGAGTTTCGTCTGCCGAGTTTTAATTTGGGTTTCGTCTGCCGAGTTTTACCAGACTTATTGTCCTTGTACTTTAATTCTAAAAAGTCCCCAAATGAAGCGACCTTTCAGTGACCTGTGGCTGGGCGACCTTTCAGTGACACTGTGGCTGGGCGACCTTTCAGTGACACTGTGGCTGGGCGACCTTTCAGTGACACTGTGGCTGGGCGACCTTTTATTCTAGGTATTATCTTACACATTCTGCAGCCCTCGAAAATAGCTACATGTACATTAAAAGCCGATAACATGGAAAAAGCCGTAGAAGCCAATATAGTATTTCATGCAATTCTAAAGCAATACCATAGGGGGCAGCTTTCTGATCTATATTCTGACTTCTATTACCTTTTTCAGGGTCATCCGAGGCTTGTGAATGCAGTGGCAGAATGTTACGGTACAATGATGAAACGTAAAATCGACCCGAATAATGAAGTGTTGATTTCCAATGGTGCCTACGGCTGTTTGTTTGCGACCATTCAGGGTCACGTCAATCCCGGTGATGAGGTAGATCGTCGTTTTGGTTTTACACCTTTCATGACGGGAGATTGCTGAATTTTTGCAAAAGCCCTGTGCCATGCATTCTCTTATATATGCGAGTTGACTATAAGTCGCCTCAATTATATAAGAGAATGCATTGGCCTAACAAATTTAATATTATTTTGTATAATTGTTAAAAAAAATGTAAGAAATTTATTTTAAAAAGTGTTAAAGAATGTAAGAAATAATAATAATAAATGATAAAAATGTAAGAAAAAATTAAAAAAATTGATAAAGAATGTAAGAAAAAAAAGATTAAAAATAATAAAATTGTTAACTCTTTCGCTGCCAAACGCGCATAAATGTGAACTTCGTAGACGCTGCCAATCGCGCATTTTTGCGAATTTGGTATGTAGTCTAATGTATGGGATATAACTCTATTCTTTCCGGCATGTTTGACAGTGTACAATGTATTTTTCTGTAGTACTGTTGCGCAGCGAACAATTTAAAGCGACAATGTCCTCAATGTCATGCTATTTCTGACGTTATGGAGGTACAGTCAGAGCCGGAATATTGCGTCAATGTTATTAGCACGTGGTTATCAGTCAAAAATGGCTGCTCGCAAAAGACTCAGGACTGAAGAAGTTATTGTTATTACCTCTATACTCTAATGATCGAGGGGCGCCTGTGGCGCATAAGTTACTTATACCTATTATTTGTGTGGGCAGTAGCCTCTATTATAGGGGCGCCTGTGGCGCATAAGATACTATGGGCGGCGAATGGGGTGGTGGATGGGTAACTAACCTCTATACTATAATGATCGAGGGGCGCATGCGGCGCATAAGATACGTATACCTATTATTTATGTGGGCAGTAGCCTCTATAGGGTCGCCTGCGGCGCATACTATAATATGGGTGGCGGGATGGGGTGGTGGGTGGGTAACTAACCTCTATACTCTAATGATCGAGGGGCGCCTGCGGCGCATAAGATACTTATACCTATTATTTATAATACACCTTTACTGGTTTTGAACAACCCTCGTCTATTGTGTCGTTTTCCAGTGGTGATAACAGGCAACTAAATTAATAATGCTGGTGAGTTGACCATGCGTACGCCCGCGTGACCCATATAATTCACATAAATCATCGTAAAACCCAATTTTCCTGAAATTCAAGATGGCCGTCAAGATCACGTGACTTATAAGGGGCGGAGCAGGGTCATATGTCCCCCTGCAGGTATATATACATATGGGTATGGTTATATTATATATATCTACATGTATATTTGGAATTGTACCTATCAGGGAATATTCAAGCAACAAAAGCACGAACTCAACAAAGTGCGCCATTGTATCTCATTTTGCTACAAATAGGTGGCAACTTGCATAAATCCAAGATGGACGTCAAGGTCACGTGACCTATTTTATGTCCAAAGTGGGTTCATATAGGTTACTCCCGTGTACCTTACTGTCGGACATCGTATAATTGGGTTGAAAATTAGAAAACAAACAACACACCCATTCATACCCACACAAACTGTACATATACAGGCAAATAGCCACTAATCCAAGATGGCCGCCAATGTCACATGACCTTGGTGGGCGTGTCCACGGCGGCATTCGACAGGGTATACCTATGTCTATATACATGCGAAGTTTCAACTAATTATATTAGAAACTGCTTGAGATATAATGTATTACCCATATATACATGAAATACATGGATATATGTACAGGATGCGTGGCACTGGGGGGTACGTCTGTGGTGGCGGGTGGCAGCGAAAGAGTTAAAGAATATAAGAAAAAATAGAAAAAAATGATCAAATTTATAATGTTTTTTTAAAGAATGTAAGAAAAATTGATAAAAAATGATAAACATTGTTAAAGAATGTAAGAAAAATTTATAAAAAATTGTTGGGCCAATGCATTCTCCTATATATGCGAGGCGATGGTCGATTCACATATATAAGAGAAGGCATTGGCACAGGGTCTTTAGTGTTGCGCCAGCACAGCTCCCGTCATGAGAGGGTTAAAGATATGTATATTCTAGGAAGGATTGATTCTTTATAAACTATTGTTTGGGTAATAAACAAGCCTGAGTTTAGTGTGCCTGTCATTTGCAGAAAGAGGTTCCCAGAGGGTGAATTTAGTGACGCTATTCCGCATAGCGGGCTAGCATCACTAAATTCAGCCTGTGGGGACCTTAATCTGCATGGCGTCATCTGCTATGGGAGACATAGACATAGATTGAAGTTCCCAAATGGTGAATATTGTGATGTACACCCATTGGGAACCTCAAGTATGCAATGTGTCATCTGCCAATTTGACGATATAGAGAAACTAAACTAATAAAGAAATAGTATCTATGTGTAGAAGTTTCTATAGAAATTTGATAATAAAGAAACTCTCCAGAGAAGATGAGGCCTCAACAGAATGAAGTCCCCAGAGGGTGAGTTTAGTGATGCTAGCCCGCTATGCGTGATAGCGTCACTAAATACATCCTCTGGGGACCTCATTCTGCAAATGACAGACACCTTATTCTCAAGCTTGGTAATAACGTCCGTGTGTGCGTGTGATTCGTCAACAATTTCCTTTAGCATGGGCTACAGGTCGTATCTTTGGTCGGATCATTATAAAATTTGTCATAGCTGTTGACATGTAGATGGGAACGAGTCATTTTGGGGTCCAGTGGCCATCTTGGATTTCAAAATTCAATCCATTAGCACGGGGTTCGTCTGATCATCATGAAATCTGTCATGGATGTTAATATTGACATGTAGATGGGAATGAGTCATTTTGGGGTCGATCGGCCATAAAACATGGCTGCCGGCAGCCATCTTCGATTTTACTCTTTGCATGACTAAATTGTTTGGCAAGGGCTACAGGTTGTACCTTTGGTTGGATCATAATGAAAATTGTCATGGATGTTAACAATGACATGTAGATGGGAACGATTCATTTTGGCGTCAGCCGGCCGTAAAACATGGCTGCCGGCAGCCATCTTGGATTTTACTCTTTGCATGGCTAAATCCGTTGGCACGGGCTACAGGCCGTACCGTTGGTCAGATCATTTTGAAATTTGTCATGGGCATTGACATTGACATGGAGATGGGTAATTTTGGGGTCATTTGACAAAGAAACATGGCCACTGTGACCAGCGGCCATCTTGGATTTCAAAATTCAATCCATCAGTACGGGCTACAGGCCGGTGTGGTCATCTGATCATTAATATTGACATGTAGATGGGAACGAGTCATTTTTGTGTCATTCAGCCATAAAACATGGCCACCAGCAGCCATCTTGCATTTTACTCTTTGCATGACTAAATCCTTTGGCATGGGCTACAGGTCATACCTTTGGTAGGATCATCATGAATTTTGTCGTGGATATTAATATTGACATGTAGATGGGAAAGAGTCATTTTGGGGTCATTCAGCCATATAAAACATGGCCACCAGCAGCCATCTTGGATTTTACTCTTTTCATGACTAAATCCTTTGGCATGGGCTCAGGTTGTACCTTTGGTCGGATCGTTATGAAATTTGTCATGGCTGTTGACATTGACATATAGATTGGAAATAAGTCATTTTGGGGTCATTCGGCAGAAATACAAGGCCGTCAGTGGCCATCTTGGATTTCAAAATTCAATTAGCACAGGATCAGGGCCTGATTTACTTTTTAAATTTTGCGCAGCAAACTGCTATGCATAACTGGAGATTGCATAGCACTCTTGAAGAATTCCATAGCAATGTTTAAATCTCTTGAAATGGACCCTTAATAATAATTTGTTGTTTGTTTTGGGATTCAGTTTGTGGGAAAAAAAGAGCTATCCAATTGTTGATATTATATTCTAATATATATTTTGGGACTTCTGTCTGTCTATTTGTTTGTTAGCAATGGCCGGGAAGACTGCCAGACGGATTTTGACGAAATTTGAAACCTAGGGGTACTTTTGTCTGGGGAGTGTTTTGGACGGGTCAAATCATGACCCCGACCTGATCTTGTCCTTCAAAATGGTAAATTCAAGATCAAATCGCGCCTTTTGACGGGATTTCGACAAAATTTGATACCTAGGGGTACTTTTGTCCAGGGAGTGTTTTGGACGGGTAAATCATGACCCCGACCTGAACTTGACCTTCAAAATGGTCAATTCAAGGTCAAATCGTGCCTTTCAATGGGATTTCGACGAAATTTGATACCTAGTGGTACTTTTGTCTGGGGAGTGTTTTGGACGGGTCAAATCGTGACCCCGACCTGACCTTGACCTTCAAAATGGTCAATTCATGGTCAAATCGTGCCTTTCGACAGGATTTTGACGAAATTTTATACCTAGGGGTACTTTTGTCCGGGGAGTATTTTGTTCGGGTCAAATCGTGACCCCCACCTGACCTTGACCTTCAAAATGGTCAATTCAAGGTCAAATTGCGCCTTTCGATGGATGAAAGCAGAGGGGAACAGCCCGGACGAAGTCAGGTCACCCTGCTAGTAAAATATATAATTTATAAATTAGATATCTGAATTTGATTTTGAATTTTTTATTAGCTAGTTGGAACCAAAATTTCCCAATAATATCAATGGCTATCATACCAGGGGCTAGGCAATGACAAGCATTGTCATAGTCATACAGTTGGCGCTAGAACTAAAAGATACTAGTAGGAATTTTTGTCCCTGGGTCCTGGGATCCCTTTCATCATAGCATCCCTAAAATTTCTCAGTTCATGTAATCTGTGTTCGCTTTCTGTGCATTTAATGCACGTAAAAGCGGTGACGCATTTATTGTTATTGTCAGTTTTGTAATTAAGCCATGGGAAGTCTTTCCGTCATGCTTGAACAGTTTTTAGCTCACCTGAGACGAAGTCTCCGGTGGAGCTATAGTCATCACTCCTCGTCCGTCGTCCGTCTGACCGTCTGTCCGTCCGTCCGTCAACAATCATCTTCTTCTCCAGTATCATAAGGCCAAATGAGTTCATATTTGGTGTGGATGTTCCCTGCTTGACTCAGACTCAGATTTGTTAAAATAAGGTCACTGAGTCAAATAGTTGCGAAGCTAGGGCCATAACTCTATCCCGCCATAGTAATTCTTAAAACAACTTCTTTTCAAGAACAATCAGGCCTATTTAGCTTATATTTGGTATGGAAGGTCCTTGAGTGACTGGGGGTCAGATTTGTTCAAATGGGGTCACTGGGTCAAATAGGGGCAGAATCAGGGACATAACTCTATTCTCCCTAGTAATTATTAGAATGACTTCTTCTCCAGAATCATCAGGCCGATTTAGCTAATATTTTGTATGGTGGGTCCTTGTGTGACTGGGGTTCAGATTTGTTTAAATGGGGTCAGTGTGTCAAATAGGGGCCATGTCAGGAACATAACTTAAAAAAAAAAAAAAAAAAATTTTTTAAAATATTGTTAAATTTAAATCCTTGCTCAATTCAAAAAACAAATCACAATTCAAAATGAACCAATACAAAAATATTTTTTTCATTTTAACCCCTGATTTTTTGTATTTTTTTAGACACAAAACACCCCATTCCACCCCTTTCCCTCCTCACCCCTCTACACCCCTGTCCCCACTACCACCCCCCCCCCCCCCCCATCTGCGTAGCCCTGCACCCACTGCAGTCAAGAAAAAATTTATTAGAAAAACTGACACCTTGTAACATCCATAAAGTATGGTATTAGCCCCAGACAGAAAGAGTTAATAACAGTCATCATCAATTCAGATGTTATCTAGCTTGCTGACAGCTAGGTGTAAACAGTCATGCTCTGTGTGTATCATTAACATATCATATCAAAACAAAATGCTGTATGTCTGACATTTGCAGAATGAGGTCCCCAGAGGGTGGATTTAGTGATGCTACTCTGCACAGTAGGCTAGCATCACCAAATACACTCTCCAGGGACCTCATTCTGCTTAGGCCTCATCTTCAGGGAAGTATACAGGTCTTAAATTGACATTTCTACTTACTTTTTCCCTTCTGTTCAGTTTCTATATTCCCTAATTTGCTGTCAGAAGATAAAATTGATAATTGAAGTGCCCAATGGGTGCACATCACCAATTAACTGGACAACTTCAATCTGTTCCTATGTCTCCCATGGCAGTTGAGGCCCAAGCATAATGAGGTCCACAGAGGGTGAATTTGGTGATGCTAGCCCACCTTACAGGATTGCAGCACTAAATTCACCCTTTAGTGACCTCATTCTGCAAAAGTCAGACACTATATTCAGGCTTGGCTGTTCCACTATTATATTCTTAACCACCACCTATCCAGTTGTACTCATTATACCCTGATTTGCAAAGAAAACTTGGGGGGGGGGGTATATTGGATTGAATTTGTCTATCAATTTTGTTCTTCTCCACATACATATTAAAGACCGAAATGGTTTATATATTTTGACTCACATTCAGATTTGTTCAAATGAGTTCATCAGGTCATATAGGTGAGAAGCCAGGGCCATAACTCTTTCCCTCCATAGTAATTCTTCAGAAACCATCAGGCCTATTTAGCTTTTGGTATGGAGGGTTCTTTGGTGAGTGGGGTTCAGATTTGTACACGTGAGGTCATTTTTAGGAAACTTTTGAGGAAAATCAGTTTTCTTCAACTCTTAAAATCTACCGTTTGAAATTTCTAGATGAATAGATCTCATAGATGGGGATTCACATTTGTTCAAATAAGGGCAGAGATAAGAGATTTAACTCTCAACCACCCACCCTACCTGTATGTATGCTGTTTGATACTGGTATAATAATATATAGATTCCTATTGATTTCTAAGCTACCTGGGTGGAGGCAATGAGGCTGTAGATTTGATTTTTCAACCAGTAACAGTCCACATTTTCCTACTTCGGGTTAAACTGTTCGACCGAAATCGCCACAAATGTTAACAGGTCTATTTTGCTGATATTTAGTATGAAGGGTTCTTTGGTGTCTGGTATTGAAATTTATTCAGATGTGGTCATCAGGTTAAATAGGGTGGGACCAGGGACATAACTGTATGTCTCTATAGTCATTCTTAAATTGTCTTCTCAAGAGAGGTTGGACTATTTAGCTTACATATAGTATGGATGATCCTTTAGTGACTGATATTCAGATTTGTTAACATCAGGTCAACCTGTTAAGAAATGACGGGGGGCTATGGGGAGTTAACAATTTTGTGTTTAAAAAATCATTGAAATACCAAATTCATTAAAACATCTTCCTTGGAACTACCTAACTGATTAATCTGACATACATGTATGGTGTTTTGGGTCCATGGATAAATGGGCTTCAAACATGTCTAAATGGTTTTATAAAAAGGTGCTTGTGAGATTGGAAATTTCCAAAAATTGAGAAAGTTTGAGATGTCGGTTGTGAAATTCCAACCCAAGACTTGGGAGTCTGGAGCCCGGTTGGGAGGGGACTTGTTGAGCTGGAGGAGGGGGGTGATCAGTGGGCAATTTCATGGTGGATATTCACCTTGAAATTACCCACTGTACACTACTGAAGCCTCTCTAGCCACATATCGTGTTTAGATCTACTTTTTTCAAAGTGCTTATGAAAAGTTCTGACTATTGTGGTCTCCAGAGTCCCAGTCTCATCAGTCTTTGCAGTCTGGTGAGCGACCCCACAGTCTTTGACTGTCTTGTTATGTTTACGGCAGTAATCTTTTTATTGTAAACAGAATACCACATGGTCCCATCAACCACTTTTGTTACAAATGATTAAATTGGTTGCCAATGAACGACCACCCAATCAGAATCGATTTAACCCTTTGAACCCTGGCTCCCCACAACGATCGACACCCTGACCCTGGGCTCCCAGTGGTATTTTTAGCTCACCTGAGACAAAGTCTCCGGTGGAGCTATAGTCATCACTCCTCGTCCGTCGTCCGTCCGTCCGTCTGTCCGTCTGTCTGTCCGTCCGTCAACTTTTTAAAAAACATCTTCTCCTCTTAAACCATCATACCGAATTGGTTCATATTTGGTGTGTATGTTCCCTAGGTGACTCTCATTCAGATTTGTTCAAATGAGGTCACTGGGTCAAATAGTTGCGAAACAAGGGCCATAACTCTATTCCTCCATAGTAATTCTTACAACAACTTCTTGTCCATAACCATTGGGCCAATTTAGCTAATATATGGTATGGAGAGTCCTTGGGTGACTGGTGTTCAGATTTGTTCAAATGAGGTCACCCGGTCAATTAGTTGAGAAACCAGGGCCATAACTCACAGTGATTCTTACAATGACTTCTTCTAAAAAAATATTTGGCCGATTTAGCTTATATTTGGTACAGAGATACCTTGGGTGACTGGGGTTCAGATTTGTTCAAATGGGGTCACTGGGTCAAATATGGGCAGAGCCAGGGACATAACTTTAAAAAAAAAATTTAATTTTTGCATTTTGACCTTTAATTTTTGTTTAGGACACATCACAGCCTCATATTTCTTACCTAGAATTTTCTTAGCATGTTCTTCATCTGTATGGATTTTGGTATTGTTTATTTAACCCCTTCCACTCTTGTTTTGATATAGAATTCATCCAAGACAGGATTACTCAAACATTTTTCATCTGATCAACACCAAATTTGGTATATGAATTTTTGACACTTATATACAGATCAAGTTAAAATATGGGTTTGATCCGATATATTTTAACAGAGTTATGGCCTTTATAATTCACACCCCTTTGCTATGCACTATTAATTTTTAAGAGGACACTCAAGCCTGTATTATTGAAAAAGCCAATTTATCATAGTGTGGTCACCCGATCCTCTTGCTGAATACTGCTTGCTTCAGACCAGTTTACCATCTGTCATTACAAGACATGACATTAGCTAAACTGTAAAACAAAACAACTATTCTACTAGAGTCTACAAGGAATAGTCCATTGTTCATTTCTCCAAGCCTGGACATAGTGTGTCTGACATTTGCAGAATGAAGTCCCCAGATGATGAATTTAGTGTTGCTACCCCATACAACAGGCTAGCATCACCAAATACACCTCAATTACCTTATTCTGCTTAGGCCTCATCTTCTGGGACAATTTTTGTTTAAACATGTTTTAAAATTTGAAAAAAAAGTGACACCATTATATATAACGTCTGCAGAGTTATGAAACTTTACTCTTTAATGAAATTATGGAAACATTCCACCCTCCCCCACCCACCCCCCTCCCATATGGCCCAGGCCCAACCCTGCCATCAACCAACATCCCTTCCAAGCCATATCACCTCTCAATTTAATACCTTTTCTCACCACAGAGGCATATATATCTGTAAAGGTACAGGTCATTAATTATATAAACTGGCCAGATGACATGTATTATTCTAATCTAAACATATCTGTAGCAATTTAATGACTGACATTCAATGATACTGTGAATGGCTTTGATTTCTTCAAGTCTGGAAATAGTGTGTCTGACATTTACATAGTGAGGTCCCCAGATGGTGAATTTAGTGTTGCTATTCCATACAGCATGCTAGCATCACCAAATACACCTGCCAGGGACCTAATTCTGCTTAGTCCTCATCTTCTTGGAAGTATCCTAAGTATCAAATTGACAGTTTGATTTAGTCACTTTTTCCACCTGTTCAGTTTCAATGTCCCCCTAATTTGCAGAAGATAAAATGCATAATTGAGGTGCTCAATGGGTGTGTATCACCAACTTCAACTGTAGGACTTCAATCTGTTCCTTGGTTTTATTGGCCATTGAGGCCTAATCAGATTGAGGATAAATTTGGTGATGCTAGCCTGCCTTACAGAAAATTGTCATTAAATCCACATTTTTGGGACATAATTCTGCAAATGTCAGACATACTAAATTCAGGTTTGGCCATTTCATATTATTGTTTTAATCACCACTTATCCAGATGAAATCATACGACTAATATTCAAAGAAAAATGGGGGGGGGGGGGTATATATTGGATTAAATTTGTCTTCTATCTGGCATTTGCAGAATGAGGTCCCCAGAGGGTGAATTTAGTTATGCTACCCTGCACAGCAGTCTAGCATCACCAAATACACTAGCCAGGGTCCTCATTCTGCTTAGGCCTCATCTTCTGGGAAGTATATAGGCACTTAAATTGACATTTTTACTTACTTTAGCCCTTCTGTTTAGTTTCTATATCCCCTAATTTGTGAATATAAAATGCATAATTGAGGTGCCCAATGGGTGCACATCACCAACTTTAACTGGAGAACTTCAATCTAATGCTATGTCTCCCATAGCAGTTGAGGCCTACACAGAATGAGGTCCCCAGAGGGTGAATTTGGTGATGCTAGCCCACATTGCAGGATTGTGTCATTAAATTCACCCTTTGGGGATCTCATTCTGCAAATGTCAGACACTATGTTCAGGCTTGTCTGTTCGAATATTATGTTCTTAACCACCAGTATCCAGTTGAACTCATTATACCCTGATTTTGCAAAGAAAACTTGGGGGGTATATTGGATTGAATTTGTCAGTCTCTATGTCAGACTGTTCTCCCATCCATCCATCTGTCATTATGTCTCTATCTGTCCATCAATTGTTTTCTTCTCCAGATACATATTAAAGACCAAATGGGTTTATATATTTAGGTGTGGATGTCCCCCAGGTGACTCACATTCAGATTTGTTCAAATGAGTTCATCAGGTCAAATAGGTGAGAAGTCAGGGCCATAACTCTTTCCTTCCATAGTAATTCTTAAAAACAAATTCTTCTCAAGAACCATCTGGACTATTTAGATTATGTTTGGTATGGATGGTCCTTCGGTGACTGGGGTTTAGATTTTTTCAGATTTGGGGTCATTTTAGGAAAATCAGTTCAGTTCAACTCTTAAAATCTAATGTCTGAAATTACCAAATGAATGGATCTCATAGATGGGGATTCACGTTTGTTCAAATAGGGGCGGAAATAAGAGATTGAATTATCAACCAGCCACCCTACCTGTGCTCCGGCGGAGCTACATGTATAGTCATCACTCCTCGTCCGTCCATCGTCTGTCCGTCCATCCGTCTGACAACAATTATTTGAACATCTTCTCCTCTGGAACCATAAGACCAAATGGGTTCATATTTGGTGTGGATGTTCCCTAGGTGATTCTCATTCAGATTTGTTCAAATGTGGTCACTGGGTCAAATAGTTGCGAAGCCAGGGCCATAACTCTTTCCCACCATAGTAATTCTTTTAAATATCTTCAGAACAATAAGACCGAATGGTTTCATATTTGGTGTGGATGTTCCCTAGGTGACTCACAATCAGATTTGTTCAAATGAGTTAACGTGAAATAGTTGCGAAGCCAGGGCCATAACTCTTTCCCTCCGTAGTATTCTTAAAGTGACTTCTTCTCAAATACCATCAGGCTATATGGGTTCATATTTGGTATGAAGGATCCTTGGGTGACTGGGGTTCAGATTTGTTCAAATCAGGTCACTGGGTCAAATGTGGGCGGGGCCAGGGACATAACTCCAAATTTTTTGTTTTAGATTTAACTCTTTAGATATCTACTTCTTTTAAAGTGATTATGAAAAGTTCTGACTGTTGTGGTCTCCAGAGTCCCAGTCTTATCAGTCTTTGCAGTCTGGTGAGCGACCCCACAGTCATTGACTGTCTTGTTTATATTGTGGCCAGTGTTTAGATGTATGGTGTTGTTTATGTTCAAGTGGTGTCACATTTCTGAAACTTTAGATGTAATTTCCCCATGGACCACTAATTATTTTACGATCTGGTTACATTGCCACGTGGTCACTCTCTGGTAACGGTTGCTAGGCATCTACCCGATATTTTAAGTAAAATACAATTATAGCTTTTACGATCGTAATTCAGCCCAAGGAAATGGCCATTTTGATGCAGTCAACACCCTATTGTGAAATTTGAGATATATCTGGCCAGAAGTCTGATCATAACTTGTATTTAAGGGTAGCAACGGTTGCTAAGCAAAAACCCCAAATGATCGAATGACACCATTGCCCTGTGAATCCAATTGTATTATGCCCCAATTTAAACATTCTTGGCATGCACATGCTGATGGTTATGTTCAAATGGTGCTACAGGTCTGAAATTTTACAGGTATGTTCAGTTCCCATGGGCCACTGTGTATTTGTTTTAGAACGGTATACTTTGCCACACTATCACTCCCTTATAACGGTTTCTAAGCAACTACCCGGAACTGAAAGTATAATGCAATTATAGCTTATAGCGTCGTATAATTCCGCGCTAAGAAACGGCATTTTCTATGCAGCCAATACCCTATTGTGAAACTGGAGATACATCATGTCAGAAGATTGAACCTACATGTAGTTTGTATTTAACGGTATCAATGGTTGGTAAGCATATAGCCCAAGTGACCGAATGACACCACTTCCCTGTCCATTCAATGGCATTACGTCCCATTTTAGACACCGCCTATAGGGCGCGGTGATGGTCATGTCATGTTTAAATGGTGCCACGAGTCTTAAACTTTACATAATTGCTCAATAATGCACGATTTGACCACGTGTTTGTAATGTGCACGCGCAAGTAGATCTGACTAGATGGTATTGTGACCATGCAACCCATTTCCACAGTACTACTCTGGTGCAATGTCAAAACGTGCAGCTGTATAACGCAAATTTATGTACTATGGAGATCCTTGATGTGATTGTATCATTTCACAAAAATCCATACATTTATCATTTTATCCTATGCGCATGCGCGAAACAAATCGACTCAAATAAGAAACTGCGTGCGCCTTCCTCACATATGACAGAACACTGATTATGTATGCAATACTAATTTAAACCAAAAAAGAGTGATCGAAATGGTGTCTTTCTACAATCGTGCGAACCGCGCAACAATGTAGAGCTTTACCCTAATCGCTTCAAATAATGTACATTTGTTGAATTCTGCGCTGTGCGCATGCGCATGTTTTTCTACCCCAACTAGTCGGCAACAAACTCATACACACGCACCTATGGCACTGCTGAAGTTCCTTGGGATCACTTACATAGATATAAGTGGATATACCAATGGTTATAACATGTATACACATGCTACATATGTTTATGATGTCACTGAATGCTGCTGGCCGCTTTTGCGGCCAGTCGGGTGTATGAACGTTTTCTGGCTGGCCGCTTTTGCGGCGAGTCGGGTTCAAAGGGTTAATATAGCATGGTCATGCTCGATGTCAGGGATTTATACTCATTATTATTATTATACGCACCGTGTCAAATAATAGAGTTATACCTCTTTCGTTGTAAATTATATCGACCTCAAGTCACCTCAGTCTGTTGCGATCTGTATTCTGTAAGGCAATGTTGTGGACGGATCGTGGGTTTTGCATGCAAACATCATGTATCGCAATTCGCGAGAAGCAGGCTGATATTGCGTTGTCAAACCGGGTATATTGTATTGCAAATAGCGATGCGATACCGCTTAAATCATGCCCTACACAGGATACAGGCATAACTGTTAACCTGATCATCATGAAATTTGTATGGATGTATATATTGACATGTAGATGGGAACGAGTCATTAGGCCATAAAAAATGTCCGCTGGCAGCCATCTTGGATTTTACTCTTTGCATGACTAAATCCTTTGGCATACCCTACAGTCCGCTTCCTTCTTTCGATCAACACCAAACTTCATAATATTAAATGTTTTTCAATTTTATTGGAAAACATAGCCACCAGCAGACATCATGGATCTTACTTTATAAATATATCTTCATGTTGATAATCTGGTATTACTTGGACATTTCAACTTTCCGCATTGCTAATCGCTCCATTGGCTGTAACACATGCAATTATTTCCTTTTCAAGTTGAGCTACAGTGTCATTGACACTTACATTTTTATTGTCAATCGGCTTATGGTTTGACGAAAGACAGTTTGTTGGCGGGCGGCCTTAATCCTTTTAAAAGATATCCATTTATTGACAAATTATTGCTGAATTAATTTATGTTTATTGCGACAGCTGCACATGGTATATGGATGATTCCATGAGGCACATGCAAATTCTAAAGTTCTTAATTTCTACCATCTTATATGTATATGTACTTCCTATGCCAATGAAATTCTGCACTTGAAAGAAGTACAGATTTTTATACGTATTTTCCAACTTTTTTTTTCCGCGATTGTTGAACAAATATCACTGTTATTTTTCAGGTTATAATTATTGAGTCGTTTCTCTGTTATTTTCAGGTTATAATTATAGAACCGTTTTTTGACTGTTATGAGCCGATGGTTAGAGTTGCAGGAGGAACACCAGTTTTCATTCCACTTAAACCAGTAAGTTTTAGCTCAATGCCGACGTAAGGTGTGTTGTAAGCTTTTGCGATGAGTATAGATATCGCGGTGTGTAGAGATTCTCTCAGGAATTTGCTAAGTGAAATTAAGCAATTTCATGGCAAATTTCGGACCTGAGTTTTTTTGTTTCTTGATGAGCTCTGTATTATGCCGTCAGTGCATTAAAATCTTTCATAATGTGGCCAATAAATGCTTTCAAAGTAAGAAATCTCAGTCGATTGTGTTCATATCGATCACTTATGTTCTGGGTTTAACTTACAGGTGTCATGTTTCTAGAATGATGATTGAACTTCAATCAGATCCTGGGTCTCCTATAGCTATTGAGGCCTAAGCAGAATGAGGTTCCCAGAGGGTGAATTTGTTTATGCTAGCCCGCCGTGTGGGTAAGTGTCACTAAATTCAACCTCTGGGGACCTCATTCTGCAAATATCAGACACAGTATTGGTGCACTTGTTTATTGTATCCCGACATTCCTTCGGAGGAATATATTAATGATCCTCGTCCGTGGAGCCGTGCATGCGTCCGTCTGGAGCTTTGTCTGAGCTGGTATTCTGTCATTTTCTTTTTTTAAACTTATATATCAACCAGCATGGGGAAACTGCTCACCTGCGATTTTCATTTCGGTTGGACTCATATTGGCGAGGATATTGCCCTTTTTCGATATAGAATCATACATCCTGGGACGCATCTTTTGTCCGAGCTTGTATTCCGTCATTTTTTTTAAACTTGGCCCAGTCAGAGTCATTTTGAAGGAGTTACAGCACTGATCAGAGTAAGTGACCTGTTTTAATGAGATGTACATGCATTAGTACCGCGGTGTAATACCGCGTGATATCGCCGATTCGCGGTTGCTCTACCATGTGGTACCGCGCCATGTGGTACCGCGGTACCACCGGAACGTTCGCAGTACTACCGCATTACCAATGGTAACGAATGCTAGTGCCGTGGTGACATGCGGTAATGCACTGCATAAAAGGCGGTGACATTACCACAATGCGGTAGCGTTTTTTTTAACGAGGTTAATGACGGGAGGCGATGTGTGACTGCCAATCTGCAAACAAATGGCGTTCGTTGACAGTCTCCGTGAACTGTATTGCCAATACACAATAGTTTGAGCCAAATGCCAAAATGTGCGGCTGATTGTCTTACCGAGTGTATCAAACATACAAACAAAACAATTTAAATCATCTTGGAATTCAGTATGCTTTTTTGCAACCAACACTTACAATTTAGTTGATGTTATTGTCGTTACTCATCAGATTTGTGTGTACTTATCTTGCGCGAACCAAACAGACTTGTATAGAGGCATACTTTTCCGCCTTTCCAATGCAATCAATCAGTTTATTTCTCATGAACCTATACATACATAGGTATGGAGATGCCATACATGCGTTTCATCCGAATCTTGATTACATAAGAATATGTGAACATAATTTTTACTCTGAACTGCCGAGTACAGCAATTCATGCGACAACTAAACGTTGCAAGAGAACAAACAATGCCGCCCGACACGTGCTCAGTGACTGTTGACGTTGCAAAATCAAAGACTGATTTGACAACGTTGTCTCTTTCAATGATTGGTGTTTTGAATGTGTCATTTCTCGCGCATGCCACCTTATAATTAACCCAACCCTGGCTACATTGCATTTAGCTGTGCCTGCCCCTTTTCATCGGTGGATGTATACCCGAATGTGCCTCCAATGTATTCTTACAAGTAACCATGGAATTGATCATTTTCACCCACCGAGAGCCCCAAAGCTATTTGGCACTGCATACAACACAGAACATATAATTACATATATTTTAGTTTTCATCCCTTTTATATATGTACCTCCAATTTATTCGTACACGAGAGTTAAATGGAGACGTTTCACCCATCATGAACCCTGTGGTATCTACAGACGTGCACATGCTCCATTGTTTGATGTATACCGGTAATTTACTGTGTGTCAATCACATGCCGGCCATGACGTTGTGTGTTTCGAATCTCTGCATTGCATTTGGCTGTTGCCGAGTTATTTGTATCGAGGCTTATTACATTATTAATAGACTAACTGGTAACTAAAACAAAATTCTACCGAAATACGATTTATTAGTTGCATTTTCATGTGATGACTTATTTGTTATTCTGTGCGTAATCGTACGAGGACATGTGTGAAATATGCCGACCACACAGTCGTGAGTAGTCAAAAACTACCGTTGTGATAAAATAAAAGAATTATATCATGCATGATCTATGTGATTATATATCTTGAATACTCTTGCGACCAAAATAAAAGAAGAGGTCGGAATAATAGTATAAAGGGAGGTTTGTCATTCCCAAACATGTTCTATTTAGAAATGCACTCCAGTGGAACATGCTAGTATCAGTAGTTATACAATATTACTAAGGCCAAAAAAAAAAAATGTTTTGGTTTTCAGGCCCCGCCGCATTGAATAAAAAGGGCTGCATTAGGCCTTTTTATTGCAATGCCTGATGTTATGACAAAAAAACTTACGAAAAAAAAAATTTGAACAAATTTGTTTTTTTTATCAACATGTCTATAACAGGGATTTTATCAACATGTCTATAACAGATATGTGTTGAATATTAGTGTGCATTGAGCTCTAACATGTAATGTGTTAAAAAGTGACTTGCAGGCTTACAACATGAAGTAGATGACTACAATTAAGAAAATGATTAGCTGATCCTCATGCTCTTCTTACAATTAGTCATTGTGAACAACTTACACTAATTGTAACTTTATACAATTGAAAGGCACAGAACTAAATTCAGGATCACATATTAGAATGGGGAGGTATCAGTTTTTAGACAACAATAACAGTAGTTAATGTCAGGGGCATTATATATTGTTAGGTAATCCCAGTCATACACTGGTAGTACAATGTCATTTTTATATAAGACTAAATGAGTTTATATGCATAACAGTTCCCTCTACCTTTCTGGTTATTACTAGACAGAGGAAGATATCTTTGTCCATGCTTACTATGCGCAGAAAAAAATAAAAAATAAAAATAAAACCCTCCCTCTCTCATTGATTTGAAGAAAAAAATTGCCCGAGAACCAAAACACTTTTTTTTTTTGGCCTAATAGTATTACTACATAACATATTGTTTTATTACTTTTGAAGGAACTTGATCCAGTGACCATTTTATTTGAAATTGAATTGATGTGGGTTAAAAGTGCAAGACGAAACATTTCGTTCCTTGCGGAAATAAAGTCGGCACTTTGAACTGGAATTACTGTAACTTCATTCTCCCTACTAATTGGTTAATAAAATTGAACTTTCAGCTATAACTTTCAACGAAATATTACGATTTTGAGCCGGCCTTTCGCCATGTACGTGCACTTATTTTTGTGTCATGCTGATCACGGTATTGATATCTCTCACCCACAAACTTCGCGGTAACATCAAATAAGATTACGTCAGCATTGTCCAGAAATTGGTCACCTGCTACATCGTAACTGGTTGAGTGAACATGATTTATGATTACTCAGTGTCACTTTGCCTGCGAGATTCCCTTTCATCCTCGATCAAAGAAAGGATCATTATGCGTCGGTTTCGTCTTTAACTTTTCAAAAGTCGTAATTCAGTATTAATTGTAAATTATATGGTATTACTGTAAGTGACACAGGACTTCTCCTTGTTTATACGAAACGTCGCTGTATTTGTGTTTCACTTTTATGTTTTGATTTTGGTACCAGGAAAATATATGTAGTCAGAAAAAAGTTTAGGGTCGGCATCCAGAAACCGAAATACCGGAAACACACCTATTTTTATGTTTTTGGCATAAAATATAGACGTTATATGTGTATCCAACCGCGTGCCACTATCATGTATAGACATAGCCCGAGAGATAATAAAGGCGGTACGGTCGTTAAAATAATGTATTTTTAACTTCCCGAGATCACGAATTGGATTCCTGCAGGCCGCCTAGTTTGTATCACGCATGTTTTCACTTCGCGATGGAGGGCGGTTCGCGGTAAATTGAACGCGGTTATATGCGGTCATGAAAAAAATAACTTGGTGTACGGCGGTAACAAGCACCAATAACGCGGTGACCAGCGGTAAGAATACTTCTCAGTACCGCGGGTTAACCGCCCTCCATTGCGGTACAAAATGATAATCGCGGTATTCTGGTGGTATCACCGCGGTAAGTACCGGCCCTTAACCTCGTTAAACAGGTTGCTTAATTAGAGCTGTATTGCCATTTTTCGACATAGAACTGTTTTATTTTTTTTGTTTTAGAGTTATTGACCCTTTCTCGGCACATTAGAGAACTGCAATTCCTCCTACTTATTATAATCAAGCCTGCAAATAGCGTGTCTGTCATTTGCAGAATGAGGTCCCCAGAGGGTGAATTTAGTGACGCTATCCCACATAGCAAGCGAGCATCACTAAATTCACCCTCTGGGGACCTCATTCTGCTAAGGCCCTCAACTGCTATGGCAGACCTAGGATCAGATTGAAGTTCCCCAGTTGAAGTTGGTGATGTACACCCATTGGGCACCTCAATTATGAATTTTATCTTCTGCAAATTAGGGGATATAGAAACTTCCCAGAAGGGAAATGTAACTAAAAACAATGTTAATTTGATACTATCGATACTTCCCAGAAGATGAGGCCTAAGCAGAATGAGGTCTCCAGAGGGTGAATTTGGTGATGCTAGCCCACTGTGAGGGATAGCATCACTAATTTCACCCTCTAGGGACCTCATTCTGCAAATGACAGACACACTATTTCAAGGCTTGATTGTAATTATCATCATCTCTCAGACTCGGAGAATGTATTCTTTTCTTTTCTTTTTTAGACTAAGTCGGGAATGATAAGCAGTGATGATTGGAAGTTAGACCCAGATGAACTTGCCAGTAAATTTAATGCCAAAACAAAGGCAATCATGCTCAACACCCCTAATAACCCACTTGGAAAGGTTAGTAGCCATACAAAGATTAAAAGGGTTAATACTGAATATCAATCGCTATAATATTTTGATGAAATTATTGAGTTGTACTATAAAAGAAATGAATAGATGGTACACTGGTGTGCATGTAAAATTTGACAACATCAACTGATTGCTTTACAACAATTTACTTTACTTTATTTTGGTCACATTTGATGTCATGCAATGTAATAATTATAACAATTTACTTTACTTTATTTTGATGACATCTGATGTCATGCAATGTAATAATTATAACAATTTACTTTACTTTATTTTGATGACATCTGATGTCATGAAATGTAATAATTATAACAATTTACTTTACTTTATTTTGATGACATCTGATGACATGCAATGTAATAATTATAACAATTTACTTTACTTTATTTTGATGACATCTGATGTCATGCAATGTAATAATTATACCTCCTTTTTTGGGGGAAAAAAAGAAGGGGGCTATTCTGTTTTGCACCTGTCCGTATGTCTGTGCGTCTGTCCATGCGTCCATACATCCGTGTGACGTCTGTTCATGTCGTATCTTGAATAGTAGTGCTCAGATCTCAATTTAATTTGGTATGGATATTCAATCGTTTTGCTCAGGTTTTCCATTCTAGAGTTATTCTTTGTTTATCTGGAAATGTTGTTTTTTTGGTCCGTCTGATGTCTGTTCAGGCCATAACTTGAACAGCAATGCTTGGATCTCAATGAGATTTGGTGTGGATGTTCACCACTATGAGGATATTCAATGGTGTGTACAATCATTTTGTTTAGGTATTTCGTTCTATAGTTATTCATCTTTGTTTATATGAAAATTCAGATTTTTGGGTCCATCTTTGTGAGTATATCGGTCATAGGTTGTAGATATTCCAACACTAGGCGGTATGCCACAAGGGGGTATGCCCCGGACGACAGTCCATCTTTTTGTTTTTTAAGTGTGTACTGTATTTCTTTCAATGTTTCAGGTTTTCTCGCTAGAAGAGTTGGAAATGGTAGCAGATTTATGCAAGAAACATGACGTTCTGTGTATAGCTGATGAAGTCTATGAATGGCTGGTCTATGAAGGGAAGGAGCATATTAAAATAGGTAATAATATGATCGCACGTGACACGTAGTGGAGCAACCACACAAATACATCAAACTATCACAACAATTTCAACCTACATGTAGTTTGTAATTTCCATGTCATGCATGGAATTTCCAAATGTTGAATATTTTCACCAAAGTTGGATGGGGCGGATTCCACAGAAAACTACAGCCCAACCACCCTGCGACTACGTCTCTCGTTAAAGCAACTCACACACTTCAATGCCAAACTAAACCCAGCAATTTCCCACGTTTATCTGTGACAAATATAAATGTCTACATGAGCGCTATATACCAAAATATCACTGGGAAAATCCTTCGCGCGAAAAGTTTCTTGGGGTCTTGCCAATAGAAAATATCTGTCGTTTGAAACCAGTCTGTATTTTTCTAAAAGATGGCCTTTAGAGAAGTCTCTTAATTACAACTAGGATTTAAATTTCTGAAATACCAGAAATTTTATACTTCCATGGAATATTCAATTTTTAATGAACACAATCTTTATGTTATATTGAAATTATGTATTAAATAATTAAAAGAAATGAATAAGAAAAAGATCATAGACAAGGATTGTAAGTTCAGAATTTCGACTTGTGGGTATGTTATTAATGATATACAGCACTGCTCAAATTAAGCGACCTGTTTTAACGAGGTGTACATGCGTTAATACCGCGGTGCAATACCGCGACATACCGCCGATTCGCGGTTGCACTACCACGCACGTACCGCGGTACCACCGCGACGTTCACGGTACCACCGCACTACCAGCGGTAAGGAATGTTGGTAGCGCGGTGGCATGCGGTAATGCACCACACAAACGCGGTGACATTACCGCTACGCGGTAGCATTTTTGTAACGAGGTTAATGACGGGATTCGATGGCTTACAGTCAATCTTCCAAAATAGGACGGCCGTTCTCACGATCTCCGTCCATGATTGTGTACCGTGAAGTGTATTATTAAAATATTGAAATAGATGAAAGCCGAGTATCGGGAAATATGCCCATTATAACGGGCTTCCAGATTAAGTAAATGTAAGTATAAGTTACTTTGAGAAAGTCATTTTTCAATTAATGTGAATATTAAAATATTACAATAGCATTTCTAGTAGATCGTTTTATTGCCAAAAATTCTCATAAATGACACTATTTGTAATCAGTGTTGGTTATCGGGAAGGGAACACATGATTTCGGCCATTTTAGACAGCTCGATAAATCCCGTATCTACAGTTTATATCAAATATTCAGATGTACGTGATCCCTAAATTGAATGATAACGACACCATTTAAATAGTCCCCAGAATAAATATCGTTATTAACTTTATTGACATTCATTAATTGCAAATCACAAACACCATTTGTTCGTATAACCAGTATAACGGGAATTATTGTCTTAGCAATAAAAGACACAAAGTGGAACTCCCGTATATCCAGGAAAAAAACACATTCTGCGCAAAAGCACGTGTCACTGATTACGTCATACTGCAGATGGCAGACTTTGTTAATATAGGGCACGGGGCACTTAAATTAAGATGTCGTCATGTCTTTTTATAACTGGCCTCAATGGGTGAAATAAATATTTGTGTTTTGTTGATGGTGCTGTTAGTAAAACTACACACGTGACGCGCGAATGGCTGTTCAGTGTTTTGGACACTTGTATTTCCATTACTTCAATGCGTCCGTTTGGCTTACATAATGCTCGCAGAAGGTAGTTCAGAGATTATCGATCTATTTTGGTATTGCGAATAATATTATGTGCGAACCGCCACGTGGCTTTAAACAGACAAGTCTCATTCGATCTTTAAAATGTTGTGCACGTAATAGCTATTTATCGCACAAAAGTGAGACAAACGCTCTTTATTGCTACCGTATCGGGAATAAACTAACAAGGACTAAAACACACCGAATTCGATCACTTGAAATAATTATGTTACAATGTTAAACTCTGTATATAACCAAACAAACATATTTAGAGGTCAACTTTCCAACACCATGCATGTTTTCTTCCGAATAACGATTAGATAGGCATACCGGTATGTGATATAATTTATACTGCGACCCACCGAGAACTACAAGTGCACACCCTCGCTAAAAGTTGCAATTTCACATCAAACGATGCCGCATGACACGCACGGCTCGTGAGCTCAATGAATGTTCACGTAACAAAATCAAAGACTGATTTGACAACGTTGTGTCTTTCAATGTTTGGTGTTTTGCGTGTGTCTTTTGTCGCGCACATTGGTGATGATAACAACTTTACTTTGCTGCATGACACGTGCCACGCTTTCTTAGTTATACATTTTATTCCCACCGACAAGAAATCTTCAGGCGCAAATGTTTGTAAATTGCTTTACTATTTCACGCATGCGTACAATCATACGTCTTGGCGACAATATACTATTTACGCGCCGATTATGTTTGGCATATGAACAAAACTATAGATTTGAACGAATATGAATATTTCTGCAATGATCGCGGCCCTGGCCTCTAAGACTAAAATCGGACTCAGTGTTACTAATGCACCGTCCCCGCTGGTTTCGACCAAATTCAGATAAATGGAGGATTTACTTTTCCCATTTTATAAGAAATTTAGATTTCGGAAACACAAACAAAACAAAAAATTCCGTATGAGTGGAAACCGATATAGGAATCGGGTGCGTAAATCATTTGACGATATGTAAGATAGATGCTAACAACAAAACTATTACTCCACGGTGTTTTGCGTAATCCAGTCGCCGTAAGCATGCAACTATAGCTGAGTTCAAAAACCGCCGACGTGATTAAACGTGATGTACATTTACATTTGTAATATGTTACATGTAAATCCGACATGTTCATATGTAATCCGATTGCATTATTATTCATTTATATTCATTACGTATACATAATTACGTGCAGCTTACAGGTATTCATTCAATACAAAAGTTATTCATAATCATTTACCTACCGTGTGACGCCTTGTTTCAGTCGTGTTCTCTCTGCGGTGGAGGGCCGTTAGCGGTATTTTGAACGCGGTTACGAAAAAAATAACGCGGTGTATGGCGGTAACGAACACCAATAACGCGGTGACCTGCGGTAACCAACGGTAAAAATACCGTACCAGTACCGCGGGTCAACCGCACTCCGTCGCGGTATAGAATGATAACCGCGGTAGTTTGGTGGTATCACCGCGGTAAGTACCGGCCCATAACCTCGTTAAACAGGTCGCTTACTGAGAGCATAGCTGTATGAGGATTTATTTGTTAAAACTGTCATGGCGATTTCTGCCCTTAGACCCTTGTTATGATTGTTGTAATGATACTAATATTATGCAATACGCCACGACCCTGGTTGTTAATTTATAAGAAGCACTCACAGTACAAAGCAAAATACTACATACCATTGTACGCCATGAAAGTCTTAAGATATATCATTAATATTAATGATACGGCCGTGCAACATTCTATACTCGTTGGCTCAAAAACTTAGAAAATCGCACTAAAGTTGCACATAGATACTACCGCAATTTTGTTTTATTTGGATTCACGATTTTCACCGAATTTGCGCGTGGATAGTACCCACCACATCCACTCGTCAAATTTGTTCCATCTCGATTCATGATTTCTCTATTTTTTGTTTTCCTTTGTGAGATTTACTCGAATTTTCCAAAAGCCTCGACCCACACCAATGCAAGCTCTCTGTTAGACGGATTGCTTTTAAACCACGACAGTCAAACTTCCAGGATGTATCTATTGTATACCGATGTACCTGCTAGCGCATTTCACTCGCCCCTTCATTAGCCTGTTTGAGTTTGACGTGAATATTGGAGAATTTCGAGTTTTGCCATAAATCGATGGCAGGCTGTGTTCATCTGCATGTAGTACGTATTACGCTATATAGCGTCGCCACTAGTAAACCCTTTGCTCTGAAACTTAAGAAATCGCACCAGAGTCGGGCGTTGATACCCCATATCACACCCGCTAATCAGCAAAATTGTATCTCAGTGTTTGATATTTTGAAGTATTTTTCAACTTTTGGTTTTATATCACTAACTTCTCTCACAGGGGACCTCATTCAAGGCCCGTCAAGGTCTATGAATTCAGCCTTTTCTCAGTGAACTGCCTGATGTCGATTATGTCTTACTTTCATATGTATAATAAGGTATTGCAGAGTTATCGTTCATGGAATCAAGATTTCGTGAGGTGACCTTCACCTCTTTTGCACTGATTTCGTACTTTCATAAGTTTTTGGTTTTCGAAGAATTAGCAATTATTCAAAACTTTCAGAGCTGATCTGTCAACTAGTCGACTAAATCCATACGAAACAGGAGGTGGAGGGCGTCCTCAATTTTCCAAGTATTCCTGATATTAGTGTATATATTGGCTAATTACAGATGATTTATACAGATTTTACTGCAGTTCTTTAATTTATATTTCAGCTACACTGCCCGATATGTGGGAGAGGACCATTACTATCGGTAGTGCCGGTAAAACATTCCAAGCAACTGGTCTCAAGATGGGATGGGCGGTCGCTCCCCACCATCTCATGTTCGGTCCACACGTCTTACATCAGAACTCTCTCTATACACTCCCCACATCCTCACAGGTTAGTAGCTCTTCCAAATTGATGCCACCCATATAGAGCCCCATACTGATACAGGCAGACGACATTCAGCTGTGGATGCTTCTCTTTGTATGAGGCTCCCTGTGGGAGGTTCTAGCTCCACACTCTAATATCAGGTCCACATGTATTAAAACAGGGTACCCGCGACTCCTTGAATATCCTTGAAAACCCTGGAATTAGAAAATGAGTTTGCAAGGACCCTTGAAAACCCTGGAATTCTCAACCCCTCCTTGAAAACCCTGGAAAAATCCAATTCTCGCCGATCATGTAATGAAGTTAAATAAATATAACTCGCAGTGCTCCGTAATACGGAACCAAGAAGAGTAACACTTTGGTAATTTCCGCTGGGTTCCGTCTGTTTACGTCGGTTCATTTAGACTTGTGCATGCTGATGTAAGCGGCTCTCTGATTGGTTGTCACTACTTCGGTTCTCTATTTTCCACTAATCATGTCGCGCATACCATTGAAGATGTGTTAGTGTAGGAATACGTGATGCGGCCGGGGAAAACCCTGCGCTATTTTTCGCTTTCGTCTGCAGACAATAAAACAAAATAATCATATTGCCCAGCGGAAAGTGCAAATATAATCCAAACTGGAAAACAAACACAAATTATAGTAATTGGCTTGAAGCCGTAGAAGGCAATATATTTTTGGCGAGATGTCGTATGTGCAGAAAAGATATCGATGTAAGCAACATGGGCGAGTCTGTGTTAAAATCTCACACACCGTCCGCCAAACATAATAAAGCTTGCCAAGAAAGACAATCAAATACTAATCTTCAGAATCTCTTTCGTTCACAAGAACCAAGTTCTACCAGTAGTACTAGCCCTATAATTTCAACAGCAAGTCAAGCAACATCAGCATTAGCCTGTCTAGGTGTGACTTCAAGTGATGTTTTGAAAGCAGAACTAATGTGGAGTGTTAAAACAGTTACCAGCCACTTTGGGTGGAACAGTTGTGTATCTATTGGAGAAACTTTCCGATTAATGTTTCCCGATAGCGACATTGCCAAGCAATTCTCAATTGGAGAGAACATAGTGATGTATTTCAGTGTGTTCTGACTGGGTATGTACCTCGAACATAAGATCTTAGATAAGAAACAAGGTTCAATACTATTTACATATTGATTATTGACACATGACTGTCCTTGAAAACCCTTGAAATTTGAGTATATGCCTCCTTGAATTTTGGCCCCCTTACACTCACTTTAAAACCCTTGAATTTCATATGAAAATAGGTGCAGGAACCCTGTAAAATTTTTGCATGCATGTTCTCCATCATGACTGCTTTCAAAAGTGGAAAATGATGTACAGTAATGCCCTAAATAATCGACTCCTTAACCACAGCAGAATTATGGGTAACTTTTCAGGATTTAGTCGGAAATATGGCTTGTTGCCATTCATCGGAAACGTCTCACAGAGCTTTCCGGTGAATGGCAACAAGCCATATTTCCGACTAAATGCTGAAAAATTGCTCTTGATTCTGCTGTGGTTAAGGAGTCGATTATTTAGGGCATAACTGTATTTCATTGAATTATCCTTATTGATATGGAAATGTGGGGGTTTTTTTTGTCCATCTCAACCATGGGTTATCGGATCTGAATGAAATTTGCTATGGATGTTCGCCATCATGACATGCTTTCGAAGAGGGGCAAATGACATTGTTCGCTTTCTCCGTTCTACATTTATCCTTTCCTTTATAAGGAATTGTTGGTTTTTTGTCCATTCGCAGCTGCATCCACGCAGATATCTCAGCCATGGGTTATCGGATCTGAATGAGATTTGATATGGATGTTCACTATCATGCTTTCAGAGGGGCAAATGACGTTCACGTTTTCCATTCTAGAGTTCTCTTTCTTTGTTGATCTGGAAATTATATTGTTTTTTTGTCCGTCGACATAGATATTTATTTCAGCCATGGGTTATTGATCTGAATGTAATTTGATCTGAATGTAATTCGGTATGGACGTTCGCCATCACAACCGCTTTCAAAAGAGTACCCAATGACCTTGTTTGAATTTTTTTGCCTGAGTTATGGCCCTTCGTTCATCAATTTTCTCTTGATATTTTCTGTCCGGCTTGATAACTCAAATAAATATCCCGATTTTTTTTGCCTGAGTTATTGTTCTTAGTTTGGCAATTTTTCACGCGTTTTGTCCAAAATTATGTTTTTAGCCATTTTTTTAATGACTTATTTTACGAAGGACAGAATTGCAGAGGTCCTCAGAATTTGGGTTCTTACCTACCCATAATTGAATTTTCCACTGTGGGGGTATGCCAGCACTGTGGGGCCAGTACTGTGGGGGGTATGCCAGCACCATGGGGTGTGCCAGCACCGTGGGGGTATGCCAGCACTGTGGGGTATGCCAGCACCGTGGGGTATGCCACCTCTTTGGGGCCAGCACTGTGGGTGTGCCAGCACCGTGGGGTATGCCAGCACCATGGGGTATGCCAGCACCGTGGGTGTGCCAGCACTGGGGTATGTCAGCATCGTGGGGTGTGCCAGCACTGTGGGGTATGTCAGCACTGTGGGGTGTGTCAGCACTGTGGGGTGTGTCAGCACCGTGGGGGTATGCCAACCCCTCCAGTGCAACCTCTTGTTTTGATTACCCTCAGGAAGCGATAGCATCATGTTTTGAGAGAGAACAGCCTAACCTTGGTAGTGTAGAGAAATGTTACTTCCATCAAATGCCACCCTTACTGCTTCCAAAACGAGATCGACTGGCTATTCTTTATCTCGAGGATTCGTCATCGGGAATATTTTTAACTGATGATGATATCGGTGAAATTTTGATTTTAACATATTACACATCTCCTTATGACTACATATGCATACACTATCTATTTTTCTCCTTCTACAACATACATGTATACTATTTAAATATCTAATTTAACCCTTTGGCTATAAACTTCATTCGGCCTATTGCATACGCTCCTAATTACTTTCTAAAATGTTAATGGCCCAACATCAGGTTACGGTCTTTGTACTCCCATTTGTTAACTGTGATGGCAGTGTTTTTGCTGTGATTTATAACTATATATACTAATTAGACCCCTTGCAAAACTCTTCATCGTAGTTATCACATGGCATACACAGCCTTTATGTGAGCAGCATTTCTAATTTTATACTCCGCCGCTAAGCTACCAATTATCTTCTGTACATTTAATTGACATACTATTAGGGTACTTGTAGCCTACTGCACGGTATGTATCCAGGAAATATCATTGCTTGTATGCATACCAGTGGTTTAGAGCCTACCTATGGTCTAGCGACATTCCTAGCAACCAAGCATTGAAATAGCATGTCTGTCATTTGCAGAATGAGGTCCCCAGAGGGTGAATTTAGTGATGCTACCCGCATAGCGGGCTAACATCACCAAATTCACCCTCTGGTACCTCATTCTGCTTACACCTCAGCAGAATGAGGTTCCCAGAGGGTGAATTTGGTGATGCTAGCCCGCTATGCGGGGTAGCATCACTAAATTCTCCCTCTGGGGACCTCATTCTGCAAATGACAGACACGCTATTTCAAGGCTTGCTAGCAACCCTTGAATAATTTCACAACAGGAAGCGATAGCATCATGTTTTGAGAGAGAGCAGCCTAACCTTGGTAGTGTGGAGAAATGTTACTTCCATCAAATGCCACCCTTACTGCTTCCAAAACGAGATCGACTGGCAAAAGCACTGAACGACATGGGTATCGTACCGACAGTGCCGGAAGGTGGTTACTTCATGCTGGCTGATATATCCAAATTCAAAAGTAAGTTTTATAGCGAGGAGATAGACAGTTCATTTCTAATTTAAAGATTAATTATGTACTTATTCGGGTTATTATTATTTTATTTATAAAATGATAAAATTGTTAAAGAATGTAAGAAACAATTATAAAAATGATAAAATTGTTAAAGAATATAAGAAAAAATTATAAAATTGTTATAGAATGTAAGAAAAAATAATATTAAATGATAAACATTGTTAAAGAATGTAAGAAAAACAAAAAATGATGAAAATTGTTAAAGAATATAAGAAAAATTGATAAAAAACAATAAACAATTGTTAGGCCAATGCATTCTCTAATATATGCGAGGCAACCTATGGTCGACTCGCAATTATAAGAGAATGTATTGGCACAGGGTCTTTAACCCTTTCAGTGCCAAGTCCGATTTTTGTATCAACCCATATTTCCTTGATCATTTTTCACATTTATTGATTATAATAATGTGATACATTGATGGAAAGAGCTCTAACTCTAAGAGCTCTTTCCATCAATGTATCACATTATTATAATCAATAAATGTGAAAAATGATCAAGGAAATATGGGTTGATACAAAAATCGGACTTGAGGATACATGTGTCATGGCCGCGACGAGGAAGGATTGTCACTGGAATGATTGCTCGTTTATTTAATGTTTTGCGCGATTTGTAAATAGCTGCTAGGCGATGGACAATTTCATAATGTGCCGAGTGGTTTTGCCGTGAGCATGGAACTTCATTCTAGTGTTGTCTTGAACTCTGCCGACAGTAATTCGTGACATTTCAGCCGGCTTCATTTGCCGCCAATGCACGGAGTTAGGGAAGGCCGCAGCCATGTTGGATTTTTAAAATAATTTTTGTGTGTTTATTTTTAAATATTTTATTTCGGACTAGTTTTAGTCAATGTCAATTTTATTGTGCTGGTGCAGTTGAAGAGTGTGAAATGTGTTATATTCATCATTCTGCCACTGTGGACTTTTAATGGGAGCCTGGATCTTCGTTGTGTACATGCGTTACACCAACTCTATCATGGTGGATTTTATGTATACAGAGTTTCGCAGTGTACCGATCTGAATATGCGCTACACCTTGCTTTGGATACAGAGTTTCGCAGTGCTCCGGTCTGAATATGTGTTTATGCATTGGCCTCAAAAAAGCATGGACTTTTATGTATAACAGAGTTTCGCGGTTCACTGAACTGAATATGAGTTTATCTCATTGCCTGGTGTACAGAGTTTCGCGGTTCACTGATCTGAATATGCGTCGATACATTCACTTTACCATGGAAGAGCTTGCCCAGGTGTACAGAGTTTCGCTGGTGAATTGTTCTCTGAAAGACTCGGTGCCTTGTGTGATGACAGTTCACGTTTCATACCCTCCATAAACAATTCTTTCGGAACTTTCGGACTCACATTCTGCGCTATTGTACCAGCTCTGTAAAAAATTGTGCAGGACTACATGTTTTAAGGAACTATCTTTGTTTTATATTGATATTTATAGTCTTTTTACATGTATTACCCCATATGGGGGTGCGTCGTAAAATCATCGGCGGAATCTAAATAAACCATACCATACCATACTTGGCACTGAAAGGGTTAAAGAATTCACCTCTTGTAATCCAATGAGTATTATGCAATGAAAGAAAACATTTAAACCCCAATACCATCAGTAAACACATATTCAATTTCATAAATGCTCAATCACACCACCATGCCACAACCATATCTATAACACCACCATGCCACAAGCATATCTATCATAGTATGGTACACATAGTGTCGACGTCCAGATTGGCCACTCATCGCTCAACTATACAGCAATCCAATATTCTAACTGAACTAGTGTGTGACATATACAGTAATGCCCCAATTAATCGACTCCATAACCACAGCAGAATTATGGGTAATTTTTCAGGATTTAGTCGGAAATATGGCAACACTCTGACTAAATCCTGAAAAATTACCCATAATTCTGCTGTGGTTATGGAGTCGATTAATTGGGGCATTACTGTATATGTCACACGGTATTTCAGCGAGACATTCTATTCCATGTTAATATACATGTAGATTATATTGCGGGTCCCTTTGGTCACGCTATATATTTATAATGAAATTCTTATCCTTTGCCTACAATAGAAAGCGTTTCTCAAAATGGACCTCTGTGCATGTGCGAAGAAACAAACCCCCTGTCACCAACTTGGCTGCTAAAGTCAGAGGTATGAACATGTGACTCATTCGTAGATGCACAATTCTAGTTATTTTTTGCTTTGATCGCCAAATTTCGAACAAAATTTACTTCCCATTTTCTACGCATGCGCGAAGAAACAGACCCTCTCATCAGTTTGTCTGTCAAAGTCACATGGGTAAACATGTGAGGCGTGTGTTCAAAGTAGAAGTGCAACTCTAGTTGATATGTGCGTTTATTGAGCTGTAATTTCGTGTCAAATATCGTATGATTTCCAGACCGGTATTCCGGTCTCCCGGGATATAGGAATATAAGGATTGGACCGATATTCCGGTCTCTCGGGTTCAAAGGGTTAATAATAATTAACATTTGTTATTTACAGGCATGAATTTACCACTAGATGATACAGATGATGCCTTTGACGTGAGATTCATTCGATGGATGACTAAAGAAAAGGTTTGTGTCTGCATAAGAGGAAAATGCTCAAGTCTCCGTTATGTTAGCTTATTACTCCGTTATGTTAGCTTATTACTCCATTATGTTAGCTTATTACTCCGTTATGTTTTACTTATTACTCCATTATGTTAGCTTATTACTCCATTATGTTAGCGTATTACTCTGTTATGTTTTACTTATTACTTCGTTATGTTAGCTTATTACTCCGTTATGTTAACTTATTACTCCGTTATGTTAGCTTATTACTCCGTTATGTTAACTTATTACTCAGTTATGTTAACTTATTACTCCGTTATGTTAACTTATTACTCCGTTATGTTAGCTTATTACTCCGTTATGTTAGCTTATTACTCTGTTATGTTAGCTTTACTCCGTTATGTTAGCTTATTACTCCGTTATGTTAGCTTATTACTCCGTTATGTTAGCTTATTACTCTGTTATGTTAACTTATTACTCCGTTATGTTAACTTATTACTCCGTTATGTTAAAATATTACTCCGTTATGTTAGCTTAATACTCCATTATGTTAGCTTATTACTCCGTTATGTTAGCTTATTCCAAATCATCCCCAAATCAAATTGAATACAATCTCTCATAAAAAGAAAATTTAAAGATGCATAATCCGAATTTCCGCTCCCAAATTACTATTTCCTTGGCTTCGGGGGTAAAAAATATTTGATTCGAGTCGAGGAACCCACCCATCAAAGCTCAGTGTTATCTGATATCGATGTTTTAAATCTATTATTTTTCACCACTGATAATTTTAAGTGGCCCAGTAAAAGTCGACAAGAAGACTTTCTCTGACCAAATTGCGGATGAAGATGGATAACTCTGAAATCAAGTGGCTTTTTTGTGTCGGATATTTAACAAACTGGCAAAATTTCGTTGAACCAAATGTTCATAAATAACAGGTTTTGGGCAATTTTATGCAATAGTTGACTGTGGTTAGCACTATTTTTGGGCAATTACTCGATTCTGATAACTAAAGCGGCATTTCAAAATTTTTTGTTGTTGTTGGAATCTGATGATTTGGGGACCATCGAATCAGATTGTGTACCTTTAATCAAAATTATATTCTAACCTTTTGAACTGGCATCCAGCTTGTATAACAGCAGATATGATTTTAATTTTACATATTTAATAGAGAGTTGACAGCAGATATGATTTGTATTTACACATTTAATACAGAGTTGACAGCAGATATGATTTTACATATTTAATAGAGAGTTGACAGCAGATATGATTTGTATTTACACATTTAATACAGAGTTGACAGCAGATATGATTTTAATTTTACATATTTAATAGAGAGTTGACAGCAGATATGATTTGTATTTACACATTTAATACAGAGTTGACAGCAGATATGATTTTAATTTTACATATTTAATACAGAGTTGACAGCAGATATGATTTTAATTTTTACAGAAACTGTCGGGAATCCCGCCATCAGTATTCTATTGCAGAGAACATAGAAGTCTTGGAGAGAACTTCATACGATTCTGCTTCATCAAGGTACGCTATATATTATAACAATGGATAAGGTATGCTATATATATTATAACAATGGATAAGGTATGCTATATATTATAACAATGGATAAGGTATGCTATATATTATAACAATGGATAAGGTATGCTATATATTATAACAATGGATAAGGTATGCTATATATTATAACAATGGATAAGGTATGCTATATATTATAACAATGGATAAGGTATGCTATATATTATAACAATGGATAAGGCCAAACAAATTTATATATTGTTTCAATGGCCTCAGCACATTAGATTTCAACCCACGTGTTTAAAGGGTGACTGTACACTAAATCCTGTCATTTAAGGACCATCTCCTTTTATACAAATTTTTGCAACAAATGAATGAATTTGAGCCATGGATTAGTGCAAAATACACTCATTTGCTCAGATGCAAACAAAATGGTAATTATAATGAAAACTAGGGGATTTCCCGTCAATATGACAGGTATATAAATGTTCTTCATTACTTTCTGGTCTCCACGGCCACACATCATTTCTATATTAGCAATGGATTGGTCATACTTCTCTTTCACCGGAGGCGCGTGGGAACACTTTATTGAACTAAAACTGTATTTTTTACCCCCACCCTACCCCACATATATGCATGCACATTTGGAATGCAACAAAATCAACTTGTTATTTTATTACTGTAATTACTAACTGATATAGACTCCATTTGGGAGCGTTTATTCAGTGGCGGAGAGGCCTACGGCCCCCTTTGTGTGCTATATATATGAGCCTATGGCTCGGGAACACTTTTTCACAGAAAAACTGTAGTTTCTACTACCACCCACATATATGCATGCGCATATGGAATGCAACAAAATCAACTTATAGTTCTGTATTACTATTATATATAGTCCAGTATAACTGAAACAGAGCCTTTATTCAGCAACCGAGTGGACTGGAGCCCCTTTGTGCGCTTTGCGCACATACATTATGATATTTTGAAACAGGCTCCCTTCGGGAGCTTTTATTCAGCAGTGTATATAGGCCTAAGGTCACAGGCCCTTGCACTGCGGCCCATTTGCCCACTTCGCGCCCATTTTTAGATTCTATAAAACGTTATTTATCCCACAGGGTTAAAATAAAGACAAACAATGGAATGCGGTTTTAGCTACCTGTTTAGCAAAACATAATTACAGGAAGCCGATACATGAATAATAATAAAAACAATTAACAATTTTTGAGGCGCAATAACCGCCGCCATCAAAAACAAACCCCGAAAGGTGGGGGGGGGGGGGGGGGGGGGGGGCAAAGACATCAACCCTGTGTGCTCTCCAACAACCACGAAAAATGGGAGGGAGGGAGGGTTTTCAAAAATTGGTGACCGTCTTCTTCGATCGATAAGTTGGAAAGAAAGTTGACACCGACCGCGCCGCTCACCCCTACGTGTAAAAATATAGTTCTCCCCATTCCTGCTCAAGAGTTATCCCAATCGCTTCGTGGCCTAATTAACATTTTTCCCAAACTCTCGCGATTCATGATTATGTTGTCAATTTGTCCAAATACTTTATTTTATTTTGCTTACTTCTTTGGAATTCCATGCGGTATGGCGTATTGGTAGCATAGTGATCTATCGGTGAAATATTTCGCTACCGAACATGTTTGCGTTTCTAAAAGTTTCTGGTTTAAATCTCCGCATCTGTTTAACCCTTTGGGATAAAATACGTCGCTCTTATACGACTATGTTTTATCAATTTGCCGTCTTCCGTATATGTACTCCTTCGATTCCACACACAATGAACAACTTTCATAACAAAGACACAATCCATTACTTATATTAACACTGAAGTGGCATATTATAAGACCATTTAGCACCAATTTTCAACGACGGTATAGAACGTTCTAGTATCGACTCTACACCCCATGCACTTCCACGGCAAAAGCAACATGCATTAATTATATTCACACTCAAACTGATCTGACAATTAATTTATAGCGCCCATTTTCAACAACTCTTTGGTAGAGCGCATCGAAATTTTGTCAATACAATAGCAACGCAAGTGTGGGTTTGTGTACGACGTCACATGACGTCATTTCGACAAACATCATAAGAAATAGTGTCTACTTGGGTGCAAATACTGCATTTGGGGACTATGTTAGATCTCAGGTTTGCTTTGACCAATCGGCGTGAAATTTTGTGAGTCACCTTTTACGACACAATATAGACCGTGGTCCAAATTTGAGCTACATTGCACGCATGGTTGAAAAGTTATAAGCGTGCCAAAAGCGTGACCGAGTTACCCCGCTGGACAAAACAAGTGTCCACTTAACCGCGGTGTGGTTTGCGTTGCCACCGCGGCCGAACTCCAACTACACCGCGGCTCCACCGGCTGACTGCAGTTTGGCCGCGGTGTACTTGCCGTTCGGCCACGGTGTACTTGCTGTTCGGCTGCGGTGTAGTTGCCGTTCGGCAGCGGTGTACTTGCCGTTCGACCGCGGTGTACTTGCCGTTCGACTGCGGTGTACTTGCCGTTCGGCCGCGGTGCTCAACCGTGGTTACACAAAGTGACACCACGGCCGAACGGCAAGTACACCGCGGTGGCAGTGGACACTTGTTTTGTCCAGCGGGGTATACCATGCATGGCTGTACTATTTGCGGAACAAAATCAAATGCAGAAGACTTAGCTCATCATAAACTTCGTCGCAAAGAGCCGAGCCTGCAAATAGTGTGTCTGTCATTTGCAGAATGAGTTCCCCAGAGGGTGAATATAGTGATACTATCCCGCACAGCGGGCAATTCACCCTCTGGAAACCTCATTCTGCTTAGACCTCATCTTCTGGGAAGTATCTATAGTATCAAATTAACATTGTTTTAGTTACATTTCCCTTCTAGGAGGTTTCTATATCCCCTAATTTGCAGAAGATCAAATTCATAATGGAGGTGCCCAATGGGTGAATATCACCAACTTCAACTGGGGAACTTCAATCTGATCCTAGGTCTGCCATAGCATTTGAGGGCCTTAGCAGAATGAGGTCCCCAGAGGGTGAATTTAGTGATGCTAGCCCGCTGTGTGGGATAGCATCAATAAATTCACCCTCTAGGGACCTCATTCTGCAAATGACAGACACGCTATTTGCAGGCTTGCAAAGAGCCATTTACCATTTCCAAAAGCGCTCAATATGATTAGAATATGATGATACAGTGCAAATGTCAATTTAAAAATACCTTTTTAGAACAGTTTTAAGCATTTATAAAAATCTCACTATTTTTCCCGGAATCTAATATTTCCGTCAAAGATACGTTACACACTGAACTACATGGTATATTCATCTTTATTCACAAGAAAGGATTCTATGAGATCCGTTTAAAATTTATTATTTTGGTACGAAATAGCTTAAGTACCTTTTGAATCATTATTATTATGACGTAGCAGGTCAAGGTCATTTGTCCACTCGTTATGTATATAAGCAAGTGGACCCACAGTAAACGGCCTCTTTTTCTCTTGTGACAAGATTCGAAGGGAAGTAAAAAACTAACGCTATGAGAAATGAAACCACATATTATTGTCGGCTTCATTTAACAATTCCGTTCCACATTTTTTAACTTGTTGTGACATCGGTTCAATTTTGGAAACGACACAATAATTATTAAATTAATATCAGAGTGACAATTTCATTCAATTTCCCTGTTTTATTTGTTTTAACGCAAATAAAATACACAAACTATATTGTTCTGTTGAAAATTGTGGGTAATTTCCCAACTTCCGGTTTCGGAGCACGTGGTTTAGAATTCGGAATTAATTTCGGAATTGCACTTCGTCTGTTTATATGCAGCGGTTCACGTGTTGAACTTTCTGGGACAATGCCTATACAGCACAGTTGTTATGTTATCTCTGTTTCTTGTGGTTTTAGAATGTAAGTACTAGAACATTCAACCAGTGAGACAACATTGGTTTATAACTTTGTTTATGTTGAAATTGGCACGTGACAACATTCGTTTTGTTTACGTCGAAATTCTGAAATTGTCACTCACAAATCTGTTTCATGTTGACATATGTAGCAAAATTAGGGATCAGGTTTGGGTCCCTTTTCGTTTATCTATGAATTAACTCACTTGTGTGGTTTTGCTTGGCTCATAGTTCACTATGAAATAATTTACAATACATTGAGATTGTTTGCCAACAAAATAACTTTTTTGTCAGATCAATATGACACAATTTCACAAATAATAATGTGACGCATCAGTCACCTAATTTCATGGTAAATTTTTGGGTCCCTTTCCTGATCCTTATACATGTAACTGGTCATACCACAGGCTATTTTCTTCCTCGTGTGGCCTCGGTTTCAGTAACCCCATTGTCAAGCAGGTTCAGGCTAATCCAATTCCTCGTTCCATGCGGACCTTGAGGTGGCCCAGCCGCATACTTCACCATTGAATTCACTGTAGCCAGACGCCATACTGTTCCGAGGGTGGGTTCCAGTGTTCACGGATCCGACCATGCTCGCCCGCTCCTGCTGGATCCTACCTCAGATTTCGTCCTCCCACATCCCTTTCACAAGCATGTGCGATGTACAAAATCTGTCAGCCCCCTAGGGAGCAACTTAACTGGTATCGCATCACAATTTGCCATCCAAACTTGGATAATAGCCATGCAATTTGGTATGAATTTTATGTCAACTTTGAGATTGAGAACAAAATACTATCTCATTATGTCCATGTGAGGCTATTTATTTGATAATCAAAATTTCCAAGTAAGTTGCTCCCTGGCATCTACCCTCGGGTGGAATTGCTGTTAAGACCATTTCCCGGGACTCTGCATGACCTTCAAATGCTTGCTATTTGGCGGGAGGCAAGTTGTACCGGTGTAGCCACTGGGGCGGTAGCGTTTCATAGTCACAATCTTGGGCTCGTGTCATCTAAAAGTTTCGGTTCATTCTATGTATATATGACTGCTCTGCCCATTCAACATGTAGTTCAATGCAGATTGTGTGCATTTAGAAACACTAGTGGGGTGTCATCCTGTTGGTCAGGTTTCTGGATTCGTGTCGTGACCTAGTAGGTCGCCGCTGCCCTACTGGCTACACTTCTGCTTCCTGTCAGGGTTTAAGCTGGCTCCGGTTAGGGGGGTAATCAGTCTGCTCATTAATCACTCCTCGATGTCTCTTCCAAGGCTTACACAGTCCTGTTTATTCAGTTTTTTACTCTAAAGATAACAAAATCCATTGCTTGGATCTGACGATTCCACATTTAGATTACATTTCTAATTAACAGGGCTACTTGCCATCCAACGCGAATCCTGATTCTCACTTGGATTTCGAAGAGCTCTTGCTGCTTTTTCTTGTCTGTAACAAAGAACTAAGTTAATTGCAAGGCATCGAGGGGTTGCAGACGCAGTTTCTCTCCTCGGATATGGGTCCTGGGGGGTTCGAGGGGGGGACCGAGCACTGGGCCACCAGACAGCGCGCCGTCTAATGCCGAGTAATCTCGGGTGCTGTCTATAACAGTGAACATAGCGCAGTCTTCCGCCGGGGCAGAGACTTTTAACAGACACTCAATTTGTTTTTCATGCAGTTTTACCTGGGCTAAAACTTATTACCTTTCCACCTGTCACTGATTAGCATTGTCCTTTGTTTATGGGTGACCGTTCGATTCTTCTAGTGGTAAATTTACACAGATCATCTTTCACCCTTACTACGGTTCCATGGGGCATAACACCAAGCCTTGGATTCCTTGTAAGATTTTGCGAGCATCACTCGGGCCTTCTGCGGTGTTGGGCTGGGTTTTTTCTGCGAACCAAGTTGGGAATCATATTTCTCTTTGCGTAGAACATTCATCATCTGCGTAGAACATTCATCATCTTTTGACTCTACAGCCTTAGGACAATCCCAATGAGCTTTCCCTGTAGTACCAGGATTAGATCTCTTCGCGCTCAATATTATGGCTTTATAGTTTGGGTTCGCTTATCGGGTTACGATATAGACAATTGAACTCGCGCAATCTTCTGGGGTGGCGGGTACGGTGGGTAATAACCTGTTCCATGGGAACAGGTGCATTTCAGAACTTTGAGCCCTGCGTCATGCCAACAAAACTCATTGATGCCCTGCTTGATGGAGTTGGGCGTTACTGTACTCAGTGCTCCTTTTTTGACAGGCTGTCTTGAATTACTACACAACAGACGAGCTATTCGTCTAACGGCGCACATGAGGCAATCTTTGTTGGCGACAGAGTCTCTGCCCGCGGGGAGGAACTAGGGTCCGGGTCCTCGCTGTATGAGCGGCAGACAACCGTCCGACCATACACACATGTGATTGGTCTTCAGTAAAATGTGCCCTTCTGTTCACATTACTGGCGTACCTCCTTGACCATGTCGAATGGGTGTACAGTGGTGCTCGGGGTGTTTGGCCGCTTGGCTGCGGCGGAGTTGTGGGTGGTTTTTCGGGATTTGGTCGGTGGTGTGGCTTGTTGCTGTTCATCGGGGGGCTCTCGACGAGAGCTTTCCGATGGGTGGCCGCGGGCCGTGTTTCCGGTTGGGTCCTGGAGGGTTGCCCGTGGTTCTGCTGTGGTTGGGTGGTCGGTTGCTTTGGGCATTGCTGTGTACTTTCGCCTTGGTGGATGAGGTGAGCTACACACAGCTCATGGACCCGGGCCCTTCGTCTTTTAAGAACAATCAGTGCATAACAAGAAGATACAATCTTCTTGTTATCAACATTCTGGTTGTTTTTAGACCTTAATCATCCATGGCCTGTTCTTTCTTTCTGATTGTTTGGAGTTGTTCCATCACGATGGGTCTCCTCCTTCTACACATTTTCTAATAAGTTACATGCAGACTGCAAAGTATTCCTTTCAATCAGGTGTACATGTAACTGCATACACTATTGGATTGACAGGCTGTGGAAGTAGTTTACAACTCAGGACTCTCCGAACTTTTTCTTCTCGATTGTTTCGATACCAGAAAACATTTTGGGACTTTCCAAGTCATTTAACGCTCTTGATCGACTTAGTTACCTGGGGTTTTTGTTACCAGTTTCCAGCCTTAATGTAAATTCCGATCAGGGGCATTGACCGACGGAATATGGCCTCTGTCTGGTGTATTTATTAACTGAAGTAAAATACTGTCATTTGACGGTCAGTCAGAAAATACTTATTTTGCGCCTTGATCAGTTTGTCCATTTGGGGTTGCACATTTACTGACAGTCGGTCGCAGACCTTACAAGCATGATGCATGATACATGAGTTGGTGGTATGTTTCTAATCGTCTTTACAGTTGCTACTTCCTCGTGTTACATCCAGATTGACCATTCAGGTAACAATAGATTTCCTTCCTCTGGTGTCGAAACGTCGGGATAGCTTGGTTCGTTCAGTCACATACCATGGAGCTGGGTGACCTATGCTTTCTGCATATAACCCGCTTACTCCAGGGAGGAGGTGGCACATGCATGTACCTGCATATGAGATTTCACAATTACAGGTTTGTCTGACTTCAGAACCAAAGGGGGGAGGTGCAGAGTTTCAGCCATTGGGCTTATTCTCCCACTTTCTCCACTCTACCTGGTAGCATCAATCAAATCTGCAAATCAGTACCTTTTGATCCATTTGTTGCTAAAAAAACTCAGCAGGTTCAAAAGAATTATTCTCAACTAAAATACAATAGTATCTCATTCCTCGCAGCCTCCTCCTATGAGTTGATTCTACCATGTAGTTCAGTGTGTAACGTATCTTTGACGGGAATATAACATTTTCAATAGAAAATACATATTCCCTAATAAGATACTTACACACTGAACTTACATGTCCCTCCCAAATTGGGATTTTCCCTCCCCGCTGCTCGGTCACACCCCTCGAATCTTGTAAGAGGATAAAAAGAGGCCGTTTACTGTGGGTCCACTTGCTTATATACATAACGAGTGGACAAATGACCTTGACCTGCTACGTCATAATAATAATGATTCAAAAGGTACTTAAGCTATTTCGTACCAAAATAATAAATTTTAAACGGATCTCATAGAATCCTTTCTTGTGAATAAAGATGAATATACCATGTAGTTCAGTGTGTAAGTATCTTATTAGGGAATATGTATTTTCTATTGAAAATGTTATTTTTAGCTCACTTGAGACGAAGTCTCCGGTGGAACTATAGTCATTACTCCTCGTCCGTCGTCCGTCCATCTGTCCATCCGTCAACAATTCTTTGAACATTTCTCCTCTGGAACCGTAAGACCGAATTGGTTCATATTTGGTGTGGATGTTCCCTAGGTGACTCTCATTCAGATTTGTTCAAATGAGGTTACTGGGTCAAATAGTAGCGAAACCAGGACCATATAACTATTCCTCCATAGTAATTCTTACAACGACTTCTTGTTCAGAACCATTGGGCCGATTTAGCTAATATTTGGTATGGAGGGTCCTTGGGTGACTGGTGTTCAGATTTGTTCAAATGAGGTCACCCGGTCAATTAGTTGAGAAACCAGGGCCATAACTCATAGTAATTCTTAGAATGACTTTTTCTCAAAAAACATTGGGCCGATTTAGCTTATATTTGGTATGGGGGCACCTTGGGTGCTCAAATTCTGGACAGAAAATCCTTAATAAGAAGCATTTACTTTGGCTCTAACTGTATGCGTGGTATGCATACACATGTCAAGTGAAATCTGACATTTTTATAAACATTCCCTGGAGATCTGCTAGAAGTAATTAATTCCTAATTACAACAATCTATCATGTATTGTTCAAATCTTTCAACAGGGCAAATAGCATGCCTGTCATTTGCAGAATGAGGTCCCCAGAGGGTGAATTTAGTGATGCTATCCCACACAGCGTGCTAGCATCACCAAATTCACCCTCTGGAGACCTCATTCTGCTTAGGCCTCATCTTCTGGGAAGTATCTATAGTATCAAATTAACATTGTTGTTCGTTACATTTCGCTTCTAGGAATTTCTATATCCCCTAATTTGCAGAAAATAAAATTCATAATTGAAGTGACCAATGGGTGAACATCAACTTCAACTGGGGAACTTCAATCTTATCCTAGATCTGCCATAGCAGTTGAGGGCCTTAGCAGAATGAGGTCTCCATGGGGTGAATTTAGTGATGCTAGCCCACTGTGCAGGATAGCGTCACTAAATTCACTCTCTGGGGACCTCGTTCTGCAAATGACAGACACACTATCACACTATTTCAAGGCTTGATTGTATAATACATTGTGTTGCTTGAGGCCAGGCACATACAATGTAGGAATATGCACACTATTTGCAGGCTTGCTCCTTTGGTGATTGTGATTCAGATTTGTTCAATCAGGGTCACCAGGTCAAGTAGGTGCAAGGCCAGCTACATTACTCTTTCTCTCCATAGTAATTCATGATGTGTCTTCTATGCAAGAATCAAATGGCCTATTTTGCTTATATTTGGTATGAAATTACCTTGGATGACAGATTTGTGAAAATAGGATCACAAAGTCAAATAAGGGCAGAGCCAGAGACTTAACTATTTTACTACACAGTAATTCTTAAAATATGTTTTCAAGAACTAGTTGGCTTATTTAGCATGGAATGTTCTTCCTTGACTGCAATTCAGATTTTTTTTAATGGGGTCACCTGGTCAAATAGGGGCCAAACGAAGGACAGTTTCCCTCTTAATATGCTTCCTTCACAAGGGCCATCAGGTCTATTTTACTGATATTTATGATATGTAGGAAGGGTACTTTGGTGTCTGGGATTCAAATTTATTCAGATGGGGTCACCAGGTTAAATAGGGTGGGACCAGGGACATAACTATATGTCTCTATAGTAATTCTTAAAATGTCTTCTCAAGAGAGGTTGGACTATTTAGCTTACATATAGTATGGAGCAATCAGGAGGATCCTTTAGTGACTGATATTCAGATTTGTTAAAATGAGGTCAACCTGTCAAGAAATGGCGGGGCTATGGGGAGTTAACACTTTTGTGTCTATTAAAATCATTGAAATACCAAATTCATTAAAACATCTACCTTGGAACCACCTGACTGATTAATCTGACATACGTGTATTGTGTTTTGGGTCCATGGATAATTGAGCTTCAAACATGTCTAAATGGTTTTAGAAAAAGGCGCTTGTGAGATTGGAAATTTCCAACAATTGAGAAAGTTTGAGGTGTCAGTTGTGAAATTCCAACCTAAGACTTGGGAGTCTGGAGCCCGGTCCGGAGGGGATATGTTGAGCTGGAGGAGGAGGGGGGTGATCAGTAGTGTACAGTTGGTAATTTCAAGGTTGATTTTCACCAATCTACATACGTGAAGTCTCTCTAGCCACATATCCTGTTTAGAGGTACTTCTTTTAAAGTGATTATGAAAAGTTCTGACTGTTGTGGTCTCCAGAGTCCCAGTCTTATCAGTCTTTGCAGTCTGGTGAGCGACCCCACAGTCTTTACAGTCTGGTGAGCGACCCCACAGTCTTTACAGTCTGGTGAGCGACCCCACAGTCTTTGCAGTCTTGTGAGCGACCCCACAGTCATTGACTGTCTTGTTTAAAGGGAATCTCACAATTTCTGACATTATGTAGACTGTGCACACTATGTACTCTAGCTTTAATAATGAAATCGCACAAACAATAAAACCTATTTGTGATAGTGTGTGGAAGCATAATAAAATTCTTATTAAGATAACAGAAACATGCATAACCAATGAACTCAGTATAAAGAGCGTTTATATTCAACTCGCGTGGAACCCAATAGCTGTTAGTGCTTTATATATCATGCATCAGTATATATATCTTATTTGCGCAAATTTAACTACTTATAACTGTTATGGATGGGATAATACCAGTAAAATATATGGTAAACTCGGTACCCATTATACAGAAGGACGTGGGACTTTCTTGCTTATTTTATTTCAACTTTCTGACTGATTCTGAAACTGCCTATACAGCAGGGTGCTCTGCCTATCATTAGCTTATGTCAGCTTCCGGTGGGTAAGACATGATACCTCTTGTCATGGACACAAGTGTCATTGGCCATCCCCCTTACTCACATATGTGGGTCATAAAAAGCATAATATCAGATGGAAGCATGCACTACAGAGTGTCGTCTGCTCAGTCTGTGTGGGGCTCTCTATGGGATAATTAAAAAAAAAAATTAAAAAAATGTAAGAAAAAGTAAAAATTAATATAGAATAAAAAACAATTGATAAAAAATGATAAAAAATTGTTAGGCCAATGCATTCTCTTATATATGCGAGGCGACCTATGGTCGACTCGCATGTATAAGAGAATTTATTATATGATCTTATATGCTTCCCTATCAAATTCTATTGATTTCTTGTTCAAGTAAAAAGCTATATTTCGCTAGTCGAGCGCCCAACTGTGCGCCAACGTTATATTCCACTGCAGATTCCTTATATTACACGGTAGCTTCCTTATATTAAATGCTAGCTTCCTTATATTAAACGCTAGCTCCAATCGGGGCGAATCACTTGTAATGCCGTTAAATTTAGAATTGATATTCATGCGCCTGAAGCGATACGGACTATTTGCACTTTTGCGCGTGAGATTAGAGTATTTCCCCCTTAACTGCATTACAGACGCCTGTTTACATTAGTAACGTCATTCGTCAAGTAAAATATGGAAGACGGATTTGAAATAGACGTAGAAGGCGATGTGTTTTGGGACTCTTTACTGGAAAAATTAGCTAAATATAATGATAAAGACCCACAAGTTTGTGTTCAGAATAGTGACTCTATATTTGACCAGAAGGTTCACATAAGATAATCCAAGTGTCAGGACACAAGAATGTAAACAGTTTGTTGAACTACTCCAAAATGAATGCTGTCCAAACAAAACATATTTCTTCAATTTTATCAAATACTGCTGGAAATAACAGTCACAGAGTCAGAGACAGTACTCCCAGCTGCACAGCCTGTAGTCGAGCTTTCACCAGTATTGGAAACTGCACCTGCTCCTGTACCAAGTTCTGACACTATTTCAACATCATCACCGACAAATGTAACTGTTTCCAAATCGACAGTTAGTGTATCGAATAGTGACCTTATTGGTACACCTGGAGTTGAGAGTTCATCAAGTGCGATGCAAAGTTTGAAATCCATTTTCTCAAACGCAACTTTCAGTGGATCGGTGTACATACACTTTCACAGCTGCTCACCGAAGTCTCACACCACAGAAGACACCGAGTCTATAGTCCTATCGTGAAATACCGGCGAATCAGGAGAATAGTTGACAGTGACAGTGAAATTGAAGAGAAATTGTGTTGATTTTAACATTCCAAACTGCGAAGCGGAAGTATTATCAGTAATTAGGATTTTGGTATTTCTAAATGGAACGAACCTTTTGTGTTGTTATTTGTTCATTATGCTTGATAAAAATCAAATCATTTATTGAAGATAGGCAATTCTATTGCTTTGTTCGAGGTAATTGTTCATAAATTGATGAATATTTCGAATGGTTTCTATTCATTCTGGCGGGGTCATCGGGGACTATTTTTTGTGTGTGCACGCTTATTTTTACAGAATATCGTAGTGAACTGGTCACAGAACAGCTGATTGATCAAAACAAGTCATTCGATTTCTAATTTGTTGTGGTGATTAAGCGCAGCTAATTTGTTTAGCATATAATAAACAGAATACCTGCGGTTCTCGAGTGAATACCAGAATTACCTCATTCGTGGCTACATTGGAATATAACTATTCCCACTAGCGGCCAAGGCTGCTCGTGGGAATAGTTATATTCCACTGTAGCCACTCATGAGGTAATTTTGGTATTCACTCGAGAACCGCAGGTATCCTCTATGCATTGGCACAGGGTATTCCACCCCCTTTACTCACATATGTGGGGCATACAAAGCTATGAACTGACCTCTTCTGTAAATGTCTGGGATTCACATAGTTCTTAATACTTTGTTATACCCTCTGCAAATAAGTTGTGGGGGGTATACTGGAATCAGCTTGTCCGTCCGTCGTCTGTGGACACCAATTTGTCCGGAGTTTTTCTCAGTCGTTTTTTAACTATCTTCCATGAAATTCGGCACAGACATTAACCACCATTAAAAACCTGTGCACCTGCAATTATGACATCTGTCGGACTTTTTTTGGTAGAGTTATCCACCTTTTTCGAATCAGAAAAGTTTCGCAACATGTATAATTTTGTCCGAGCTTTTATTCCTACATTTTTAGGTCAATTTTTTTAAAACTTGGCACAGATATTGAATATCATGGGAACCTGTGCACCTGCGATTATGATGTCTGTCCGACTTTTTTTGGTGGAGTTATTCCCCTTTTTCGACATAGAACATTTTTGCAACATGCATAATTTTGTCCGAGCTTTATTCCTACATTTTTAGGTCAATGATTTTTAAACTTGGCACCGATATGTAGTACCGTAGGAACCTGTGCACCTGCGACTATGACGTCTGTCCGACTTCTGTGTGTGGAGCTATTCCCTTTTTTCGACATAGAAATTTTTTGCATCATACATAATTTTGTCAGAGCTTTTTAATTCCTACATTTTTCAGTCAATAGGTTTAGGATTAGGGTTTGGGGATAGGATTGTGCACCTGCAATGGGAATCTGTTGATTTTATTATTTTAACTTAATGTTTACTGAGATGTGAAACATCTTGGTGTTTTAAAAACACGGAGGGGTATTCTTAGTCCCATTGGAACAGTCACACCTCTAGTTACTCCAGGCCTATAGATTTCCTTAATTTGGGCTCACTGTGGCAGACAACAGTTCCTCTGGGCCAACCATGGTTGTGTAAAAATTTGGAAATTCAACAATTCTTCGATTCTGCAGGCTCTGTTCCCTGTTAATTTTCTTCACCTTAAATAAGAAATTTCTGAAGTTTTATATTTATATTTATATTTATAAACATAAAGGCATTTCTTCATCCGTTCTCATTCATTATTTTGGACACCATTTTTCAGCTTGAGTTTGGGAGAATTTAAAGGTCTGTACTCTGTATTGATTTGGCAGATAATATCTTAATTTGTTGTTAATTCTCTTTGGAAATCTTTTTTCAGGAGGATAAAACATTAGACAACGCAATAAAGATATTAAATGAATGGAAAGACTCTTAGTGAGTGGGCTGGATAGGTCCATAGAGGATGATTTATGGTGAAAGCAATCGACTTTTCAATGACCGAAATAGTGCTATGTATTTGATTATGCGATGCGTCTTATAAATTTGATATATCTGTCGTGACTATCATGTGATAATGGAGAATAATTATAGTGCCAGCAGTATTTCTTCGATGTTGACATATACAGTAATGCCCTAAATAATCGAATCCTTAACCACAGCAGAATTATGGGTAATTTTTCAGGATTTAGTCGGAAATATGGCTTGTTGCCATTCATCGGAAAGCTCTCAGTGAGAGCTTTCCGATGAATGGCAACAATCCAATTTTCTGACTACATCCTGAAAAATTACCCATAATTCTGCTGTGGTTAAGGAGTTGATTATTTAGGGCATTACTGTACATCGTGTCAAACACGAACCGTCTCAAAGATGATTATATCTACCCTATTCCTACACTATCTACCCTATTCCTACACTATTCCTGTGTTATATCTCTATATCAGACATGTTTATTTCTGTCAATAGGACCAACTTACTACAAATCTGACGGCTGGTTCATTTGAGACAAAGACCAGTCAAAATGCACAAAATTCAGCAACAACTTTCTTAGTTTGCAACAACTTTCTTAGTTTGTAGTTCAATGAAATGAAAGTTAAATTTTTATATAAATATACATTTATCTCCAATTGGATACAAAATGGTGAATGCAATCCATTGTTCACATACCGAAGTAGTGATATGTATTTGATGATGTCTTTTAAAATTGATGTTTATAAGTCGGTGACAATAATGTGCACTGAAACTTGTTATAACGCTAAAAATATTTCTTTAACTTTGAGTTTATTAATCCTTTACCCAACAGAAGGGCCCTGTGCCAATGCATTCTCTTATATATGCGAGTCGACCATAGGTCGCCTCGCATATATAAGGGAATGCATTGGCTTAACACATTAAAAATTATAAAATTGTTAAAGAATGTAAGAAAAAATGGTAAAAAGTGTTAAAAAAGGATTTTTTTTAGGCCAATGCATTCTCTTATATATGCGAGGCGACCTATGGTCGACTCGCATATATAAGAGAATGCATTGGCACAGGGCATAACTGTAACTATCACAATGTGGTCAAGGAGCCGGTTCCAATGATATCCATATTTGTATGGTTCTATTGAGACAGACCGAAGATATTTTAGGCTGTTGAAGCTTTATATGGCCGGTTTTGGCCGGTTTGTTGGGTAAAGGGTTAAAAGTGATACACCATTCCTCCGTTATACCCTGATGTTTCCAGATTAGACGTGTTAAACATGAACCGTCCCATGGTATTGATAATGAATATATCTACAACCCCACCCCCCCATATATAGTGCTAAGAGTATTGCTTCATATTTTACTTATATTTTCACACCATTCCTGTGTTATACCCTGAAATACAGACCTAATGGAGTCTTATGGTACTCCCAATGGCTGCCAGGGTCACGTTATAAAGGTCACGTATCTTCTTCAACTAGAACTGGACACGCAAAATCAATTTCCCGTTTCTCAGGTCAAAACATTTTGAAAATCATGTGCGCACATATTTATATTTTATACGAACAAAGTATTCCACCTCCGCATCGGGTCTTAGTTCAGGTTACATGTGGCCAGATGCAGGCCTGATTACACAGCAGGCTAGCATCACTAAATTCACCCTCTTGGGACCTCATTCTGCTTAGGCCTCATCTTCTCTGGAGAGTTTCTTTATTATAAAATTACTATAGAAACTTCCTCACATAGATTCTATTTATTTTCTAGTTCAGTTTCTCTATATCCCCAAATTAGCCGACGACACAAATATTAACCATTTGGGAACTTCAATCTGAGTCTATGTCTCCCATAGCAGATGAGGCCATGCAGGCTATGGGGAAGTTTCTATAGTAATTTTATAATAAAGAAACTCTCCAGAGAAGATGAGGCCTAAGCAGAATGAGGTCCCCAGAGAGTGAATTTAGTGACGCTATCCTGCAATCAAATATGACCGATGCAATCAAGTATGACCGATTTAATCAAGTATGACCGATGCAATCAAGTATGACCGATTTAATCAAATATGACCGATGCCTTTTTTACTGAGATTGCAGTAGAAATGCATCACGTATGTTACAAATATTTAACCCTTTGAGTGCCAGGAGCCGATCTCATCGGCCCTAAACCTGCAAAATAAGTCTGTTAAAGAATATAAGAATAAATTATTAAAATTGTAAAAAAAAAATAAAAAAATTGTTAGGCCAATGCATTCTCTTATATATGCGAGGCGACCTATGGTCGACTCGCATATATAAGAGAATGCATTGGCACAGGGTATATGGGTTGAACTTCAATCATTTTTTTTTTATTTTCTTATTAGGCCACGCAATGTAAATTTTATTATTAGGCCACGCAATGTAAATTTTATTATTAGGCCACGCAATGTAAATTATTAAAATTGTAAAAAAAAATTGTTAGGCCAATGCATAGGTCGCCTCGCATATATAAGAGAATGCATTGGCACAGGGTATATGGGTTGATACAAAAATCGACCTGGCACTCAAAGGGTTAAACATAGGTACTACCTACAGTTATGAAACGGAAATCGGAAGTAGTAAACCAGTCTGTTTCATATCAATTCTAAAAACGTACCAAAACTATTTCATCACTGATTAAAACTTTCTCTGATAGATTAAACGAGAATAGAAAGGTTGCATGTGCAGAGTTCCAGTACCATGCATGCGGGGTTTCTGAACCATACGCAGGGTTTCCAAACCATACGCAGGGTTTCCGAACCATACGCGGGGTTTCCGGACAATGTGCAGGGTTCCATTACCATGCATGCGGACCTAATAAATGGGAAATTTACATTGCGTGGCCTAATAATAAAATTTACATTGCGTGGCCTAATAATAAAATTTACATTGCGTGGCCTAATAAGAAAATAAAAAAAAAATAAAATGCATTCTCTTATATATATGTCGCCTCGCATATATAAGAGAATGCATTGGCCTAACATTTTTTTTTTTTTTTACAATTTTAATAATTTATATTTATATTCTTTAACAGACTTATTTTGCAGGTTTAGGGCCGATGAGATCGGCCCCTGGCACTCAAAGGGTTAAATATTTGTTACATACGTGATGCATTTCTACTGCAATCTCAGTTCCTGCTACAAAATTATTCATCAGCATATATACTCTTATAAGCCAGAATATACCTGAAATTTAGTCATATATTGATATTTTCATTCAGCTATTATTACTTCCGCTTCTTCCCATAGCGTTTTGATAGTCACGTCTTCTAAGTCAATTTGTTCAGTGACAATCCTGAAGATTCTGTCATATTAACAATGTTTAGTCTAATGAATAACCACACTCAACAGAGTGCCACAGATAATCTGTCTCGCGGCTAAATTGTGAATTTGAATAACTAAATTAAGATATGGCTTACTTGGCAGATTTCGTCTAAGATTCAGCACACTTTGAATTAATCAATATGAATGATGTTATTCTTGGAATTGCTTTCGATTTGAATAAATAAAAGATGGCCACCAAGGTCTCGTTACCACAATAGGGTGCCCAACTGTTAGGTCTGAGAAGTTACATTTGAAGTACATACACAGAACGAAACAAGTTTGTTGATACGGGTCAAGTGTTTAGCTTGGAAGGAAAGAACGAGAGACGCAGCCTCAAGTTCTTTCCTTCTGCAATGGCACAAGTGCTGTATCAACAAACCTACACACATGTTGTTCTGTGTTTATTACACATCACCACCTGTCCTAGAATCCATGAATTAAAAAATATAGGCTTACCTGGGCTTACAGCGTTTATTTAGTCAAATACAGGACCTGTTTTGTCATGTGTGGTTTTTTCATGGTTGAAGTGAACGTCGTGTATGTCATTACAGATATTTGTGAGTCTGTTTGCGATGCTGGCAGTATATTTGTTAGGAACTTATGTTTCACTTGCTAACCTGCAGAAATGCACAATATAATCTAATGAGCTATTAATATGTTATGAACCATTGATTCTTAAGTATACCATACTACTATTTCATGTTAATGTTGATTTTTGAGTCATGTTAAGAATTTATAAATCCTGATCCGGTGACATTTCCTATAATAATCATAACCAAAATATTATATTTTCTTGCAATTAAAAGATGCCACCAGGGTTCTGAAAATCCCCTGAAAATTGTGGAGACTTTGATCTTGATGCTTTCTGTTGCCAGGAAACTGAGTTTGGCAACTAGCAGTGTTTCCTTGTTTTTATCGCTGACATTCTCTTCCTAGAATCTGTAAATAAAAATACAACCAGACTCCCCTGGTTTATTTAGGCACACACAGGGCTTGTTTTGTCGTGTGTGATGATGCTTTTATTTTATAGTTCTGGTTTGATGGTTGAGGGGAACACGTGTTCCATAGAGATTTGTCTATATGGAACAGCGAGAACACTGTAATTCTTGGAACAAGCTTGTAATAAACAGAACACAACACACATCTTAAACTCAAATCTTTTATCGATTTAGCTGCGGACAGTGCAGGGATATATTTCTCCATAGCTGACAAGTTAAATGTGACTGCGCAACGAGTTCAATAAAAGATTTGAGATTCTGATAGAAGTTGTGTTCTGTATTTATTCAACACCCTTGAATCAAGTAAGGTCAATCCTTGACTATCACTTTCATTGATACTATAATTGTATAACAATAACGTTAATGCTACATCATGCTGAAGTTGTTTCACATGAAAGTGTGTGAAATAAGTCTCTCTTATAAAAACATTGTTCTTGTAATCCTGAAGGCTTAATTTGTCTTCTACTTAAATCTATATAGTTTCTATCATGGTTTTATTGGTTGTAAATTGTTGAGATTTCAGATATATTTACTGCAGATGCACATTGACAATAAAATATAATTTCAAAAGTTTACCTTTCCCTGTTTTCTCTTCTGGGCAGCAACATATTTTTTATAAATCCCGATCTCAGGACTTCAAATAGCTAATTTGTGTATAAAATACAGATAAAACTGAAGAATATGTATAATATTTGTCTATAAGGCGTGACCAATTTAATTACTTGTTTTACGAACACCGCCGATAGCTTTTTCCGCCAAAACCGAATAAAAATAATACACTTTTCTTCCCAGAGAAAAAATTACGTTTTCCGTATTTTAGTGATTTCGTTCCGCCTACTAGTTGTGTATTCCGGATTATAACGCTCCGTATTCCGGCCTTCCGAGTTATGCGTTACGGTTCCGGTTCCGTGACCTTTTGTTTACATCTGTCAGCGTGCATAACTTCCGTTGTTAGTGAAACATGTCCGAAATAGAATGGCGACTGCAGATTACTTCAGCTTAAAAATACTAACAGACACGCAACGGACGCTGAAGCAAAAGCTAGTTCAATTGAGTCTTTCTGATGTAGTATCCGTGACATTTAGTGAGGTGGGCGATGACTTTAAAGTGGATAAAATCACGGTTAAAAACGGTAGTGACTCAACTGATGGCCACGAAGTTCAGCCAAACACCCCCCTCAATATTGTTTCCCGATTTGGCGCATCATGCATCATTCTCCACGTCTCAAAGCTGTCAGTTGGTGATGGTGTGTCAGTTTCTAAGAAGACTTTGGATGCATTCGATGTAATGATGTCGGCACGAAGTGACTCTTGTTACCCAGATAAAGTCGAATTCAAAATAAACAGAAGAGATTTTGATCTACACAACGATGTCATCGAACTGTTCAAACAAAAACACTATTCATTTATACCTGAAAACGTCCACACCATAGGAAAACTTGTGATAAAAACTCTGGTGGATGTATTGTGGTGGATGACCCCACACCATGACAAACTCTTGTCCAGAAACATCAAAATCCCTGAGATGTTCCAACAGTTCACAGGTTATTACGACCATAGGAAGGCGCACAAAGCTGCACCAAAGGTGAGAAATCATATCAGCTTGATAACTGTTGAAGAAATCCCGAATGTCCTGAATAAATACACGTATACATGCAGTCGAAACAAACTCTACATATATCGTGACGCTATGTACTATATACAGCGTAGAGTTCGTTTCGAACTCGTATACATGTATTTGTCGCAGAAAAATGGCATCACTGATTCAGTAAAATAAAATATAGGAAATTGGGGTGGGGCAAGCGCCTAGGAAAGGAAGTGTTGTCCAATTTTTTAAAGGGGGAGGGGGTCCATATTAAAATAAAATATGGGGAATTGGGGTGGGGCAAGATTCCTGGCAAGCGCCTAGGAAAGGAAGTTTTGTCCAATGTTTTAAAGGGGGAGGGGTCCATATTAAAATAAAATATGGGAAACGGGTGGGGCAAGATTGCCTTTTGGACATATTCTTAAAATATACTTCTTTGTTTTTGATTTTATTGATGTTAGAGCATCTGAATGGAGGTACATGTATTTGTGGTCTGTATACTTAGTACCGGTACTTCTGTCTTCAAGTAATTTAATATGATGAACTATTTAGATACTTCTATAAATTCAGAGAAAGAATATTAAATACAGCATCTAAAGTAACATACAGTTACGCTCTATGTAAGTGGCAATTTCAAGGCGGTAAACTGCATTGATCAATGCATCGCCAACGCGGTGCTCATTCGTTGACGATGAATTGGCACTGTGTTGGCGATGCATTGTAACTGCTGCCGACAATGCATTGACGATGTTGATTGCTGCAGTGCCAACACATGGTCAATGCATTGACGTTGCCACTTACATTGAGTTGTACTGTACATGTAAAATACAATTCTTGTGAAACATCAAATGGGTCAATTCTACATACAAAAAGAAAACATCTGTCAGGCTGCATGTAAAAATATTAATATTTTCATTCATTATAATATTTCAGATAGAGTCTTCTGTCCTGAAGAGCCACATTGATCACATGACTGAACTGTTGATGATGCCGTGGATGCACAAGTATGATGATCTCCGTGTTGCTATTGGTGAGATGACATCAGGTCTCCAGAAGTATTATGACTTCCTGACTAAGCAGAAAGAAAGATCGACAACTACACACGATTCGGAAGCTCCCTTGAGAGCGCCAGATAAAAACTTTTCACTGGAGAATATCGAGACTGTTCCAGTTGTGGAACAACAGTATAAGGATCTGGATGAGTTTGTGGCTGAATCGGAACCATATACTCCTATTCCACTTTTTGAATATGAACCTGATGACAAGGCTGCTAGAAGGAAGTATATTGATCATCTCAAACTGACTCACAAAGTTCGAAAGTATTCATACTATACTGGAAACTACTTGGGGACAGTTCGCTTTATATGGAAGCTTCCAGAGAACAGTGATGACTGCACGGATGAGAAAACTCTTGGCGCAATCAGTCGCATTCATAAATCTCTACCAATGTACACCACGCGAGCCATGAAAAAAGAGTTCTATGAAAAATATCAGCACTCTGCGAAAATACAGCCTGGACTTCTAAGAAGTATGTACAAGTTCTTAACAAATGATTCAAGTGCGGCAGAATCAACTCATCAGCGGGAAATTGATGAACGACTTGATAAATTCTTATCGCTCGATGATCCAGAGGCTATATGGGATTTGCGAAAATTAAATGGCGACTTCAACAGCACAAAATTTGATAAATTTGGGATGAAATGGACACTTATTTCAACGAGTTGACTCTCCCTGTTCAAGAGCGACGACACGGAGAACACCTGTACCTGCCATTTGCTATCAGCGTTGAACAATTAGTAGAGACGATAACTGAGCGCCTACCAAATGGGACCCCGACTCCGTGCGCAGAATGGGTCCGATTACAGTTTTGGCCTACAGATCCAACATCAAAAAGGGCGTTTCATCACACTGGAAGATTCAACGTAAAATTCAAGCTGCAAACGCGACAGATTAGGGGCAATCATATTGATGCCCATTATTGTGGGTGTCAGTTATTATATTTGAAACATTTCGCTGTGATGTATTCCGAGTTCAGTGATTTCTTGTGGATGGATGATAAAGCTATTGTCCCTATTGGAGAGCCTGAAAGACCAGTCAGTACTAATGTTCGAGTCCACAATCCCTCTCTGGTTCCTGTTTCAAATGTCAGTACACTTAGTGCATTGGACCACGATTATAATGTGTGTGGTGCGATTCCATCTGTCGCACTCAAATGTGACATTCCGAAGGTTGCTTCAGATTCATTCTTCAGTGGAGTTGTTCATCTGACTGTGAAGGACAAAGTATTCAGTGCATCTAATGCCATGAGGCATGGCTGTGAATTAAGGCACACACTGCGAGAATGCTATTCTGAAAATGACTCAAACAAGCCCATCTTAATCTGCTACACCGACGGGGGTCCTGACCATAGGACCACATATGGTTCAGTGCAAATGGCTTCCATCGCAGTTTTCCTCCACCTGGATCTGGACATGTTGGTTACAGCTAGAACAGCGCCAATGGCCAGCTGGGCCAACCTTGCTGAGCGAGCTAACTCTATTTTAAACTTGGCCCTGCAAAATGTTGCTCTGGAACGAAGTAAAATGGCCGAAGATCTGGAACTAAAAATGAAAAGGATCGGTTCTTTAGATGATGCACGAAAGTTGTCAAAACGTTATCCAGAATTTAAAGATGGTTTAATAAATTCTGTTCAGCCGGTCCTAAAACTGTTAGAGAGTCGATTCTCTAAGCTCAAACTAAAAGGTGAAAGCTTCAAAATAAATGAATCTGCTACTGATGCTGAGGTTGAAGAGTTCTTCCAAAAGGTGAAGGACGTTATTGACGACAAATTGGACTCTAGTCATCTCACTGCTAATGTGTTGAGTAAATCAAAGAGACTTGCTGATTTCATGCAGAAACATTGTAGAAAGCGTAATTACATATTCCAGGTGAAAAAATGCCCTAAGGATGCCATCAAAGACTGTGTGTATTGTAGTCTCAACCCACCAAGATTACCTGATGATGTCTTCAATGAGTTGGAATTTGTGCCTGACCCAACTTTCGCAGCACCTGGTGATGATAAGTACTTACCATTCCCTGAAATATACAGGACGGCAACTACAGATGCAAATCGTCCGTCTGCGTTATCCGTGACTGACTCGACCAAAAACGATATTGCCAACAGGAAACTGTTAACTGCTTGCAGGGTACGTGATGCAGTGCCCTGTGTGGAGTGCGATAAACCAAGATGTGTTTATTCAGAAACTAAACTGAAAAAGTCTGAACTGAATGCTCTGAAGGAGCTAAAGGAGAAGGAGACATACACATGTGGTGCGACACTGTTTGAAGGTGCACTGCATTCAACAGTGGTTGCGAAAGAAAACATAAATTGTAGTTCACAGATGGAGACATCATACTATGGCGGGAAGACTTGTAAGCTTGAGCCTGTCTGCTTCCATTGCGGAATTTCAAAATCCGATGACTTTGCCATGGATGATGACATTCAGAAACTCCAGTCGGAATATTCAATTGTGCGGCCCATTTGTGTGAGATGCAAGGACTCTGGTAAAGAAGTAGCTGTGAGAGGAAAGCGAAATGTTAAGAAATTGCGCACAAAATGAATTTAGTTTCATCCAAACCGTGTGCTATTTCTTGACATTTAAGTTCCATATCATAGCTACAATGTCTCTTTGACTCCAAGTAAAATGCATGGTAGAGGTGCCCACAAAATGTAACCAAAGCAAATTAGTAATGCGTGGTGGAATTTAATAAAATTTCAATCAGTAACTTTATATGATCTCTCATGGGTCATCACACTTGCAGGCCAAAGTGGAAATTTGGGCCAAAATCAAACCATACACTCACTATTTTGGAATCTCTTGAGTCAAAGAGTATGTATGCATGGATGTGTTTCTAGTCAAACTTCTAGTCACAAAATTGTTTTCTTCATCTTTAATTTTCAAAGCACCTGTGTGATTTTTCGAAGCACGATATCAGACTGTTTTAATATATATTTTATGTGTGGGCGCTGAGTTTAGCCAAATTGTTTAATTTTACAAGATACATGCATTGCAAAGGTATTGCATTTTATTCAGGCCGGTTTATCGTTAATCATGATAGCATTACGAATTTCATATTCATTTTCTTTTTCTATGCGAGTAGCGAAGGTTTAATAGTAAAACTTGGCAGAATGCTTTCATATTTTTTACATCCCATAAATTTGAGCAGATTTGTGTCTTAAAATAGAACTTCCAGAGTGTGAACTGTTGCTTCAACTGATTTAATACATGTAGTAAAAACTGTAGAAACTGATATATCAGCGGTAGGCAAGACCTCACGTCTATTTTTCTATGTCAGACATTGGTTCTTGGTATTGCCAAGTTCTTGTTTAATATTTGTGTTTATGATTAGTATTAAAGGCTATCATGATTAATGATCTTGGCATCCAATAAACTGGCTATTGTCTTCCCCTGGTTTGTGACTTAGAAAATGCTTGGGTTCATTGGTAAATTTTAATAACATGTCGTAGCCTCTTTCTCGACTCCGTATTTGGAACAAAAGACAACATGCATGTATTGTACAATATGGTAAACATCTTTCAGTAGCAAGTTACTAGCAACTTTCAGAACACCCACAGAACAAAACATATTAATTACCAATTAACTCAGGTCTTCCCAAGTCACAGTACCACAAGCTAGAAGACATGGATAATTACATGTATATCTGTTTTGTTTTGAGTTATTTCTTATTGAATAAAGTTTGTTTACCTTATTCACTACTTATTACATTATTTAGAAGCTATGGGATGTATATCGGTCATTTATGAATTTTTTTTAGGAATATTAATTTTTTTTTATTCCCTCCTGCATCTACATATTTTTTCCCCAGTCGTTCGTAAAACAAGTAATTAAATTGGTCTGGCCTAAAGGCATAATAAAGTGGTTGATTTTGATCATAAAACAAAAATGAGGTCTGCAGAGGGTGAATTTGGAGATACAAGCCTACTGTGAAGGGTAACATCACTAAATTCACCCTCTGTGGACCTTGTTTTAAAGTCTACCTGCGCTTGTTATGTATATTTAAAGTCTACCTGTGTTTGGCACTTGTTATGTATATTCGCCTGTTTTAATTAGAGAGGATGGAATAAAGATATGCATAGGTGCGACTTCTCACGATTCTATCATGGGCACGAGGGAAAACAAGAATGGTATTATTCCCAGCTGTGACTCCCATAATATTGTGTTACATAGATTACCTTACACGACACCCCATGAATCACCGGGTCCAATTTCGGAATCTTGCTGACATGGGTTGGCACTCTGTTGTATAAATTTACCTGCTCCAGTAACTGGCCAGGGGTAGGCTGATGATATTCGGTGTTTGTACGAAGGGATGTCCCACAAATCAACTGCCATTTAACCAAACGTGTCATCATACGTTTATTCTCTTATCAAATAGATATTGAGATACAATTAGAAGATATATATACAAAAGATTGAGAATGTTGCAGCATATGCACAATATATACACGAACTTCCCTCATCGTCATCATTATCAACATCATGGCAGTCGTCATCAGTATCACCGTCTTCGTTGTCATCACGTTAACGTCTTCGTCTACCCGTCGTCACAATCGCCAGTACCATTTTCATCGTTATATTCAACAACAACCACAACAACAAACTGCATATTAGTCAATATCATTTAACTTAAGATTTATCAGTCGGATGAATGAACATAGTCTGCGCAGACAAGCCACATCTTCCAAATTCAGAATGTCATCTAAAATATCAATAGTTGCATGTTCTATGCTGGTATATTTGCTAGGCAATAGGCGATGTCTGGCCTCATAAACATTCACATTCTAATAAGTAGTGCAGTTCGTCTCCAATATGTATTTTAGTGCACAGCGGACATAGTCTATGGAATATGTTGGTGTCATTCCATCGACCTTTCTCTATTGGCAAGCGATGATTACTAGTACGGAATTGACAAAGAGTTATTACGTTCCTAGTGTCCAAATGGTCAAAATATTTTTCGAAATGTATATCATGTTTGAATATTTTATAAGTACTTGCGGTGACTGGAGTTTTCAAGGTTAGATAACCAGATGCCACGGGAATTGACTATTCAGACTACATTTAAAATAAAGTGCCATTTGTTCTGGGCATGTAATATATGCCACACTTAACAAATGAATCTGCCCAGAATTTGTTAGAATATCTTTAACTTTCTCTATCCATTTGAACTTTACGGGCATAGCTTCACAAACCTTGAGGGCCAATTGATACAAAATCTTACAAAATCGACCTTGTTTCATATTCATAACTTTCATCCAGTATTTCACAATACGCAGGTTGACTGTGTACTCTATTGGCAATCTGCCGCTCTCACCATATAACATATAATTTGGGGTAGATGATTTAAGGTGGAGAACATGTTTCAGAAATTTTCTATGGATATTTTCAAAAATCTCATTATTTCCTGACCCCCATACTTCACAACAGTACAGCATCATCGGTAAAACTTGTGCATCAAACAACTCGAACATGTTTTTAACTGATAAACAGTGGATTCTCGACTTAGAAATGATAGAATACATTGATTTAGTTGCTTTACTTGCCAGAGTCTTTGCACTACTGTATGAACCTGATTTAGTATGTATATGTTAATTGCATATCGTTTAAATGCATATTTCGGCTATTTGCATAAAATATGCATGCACCAAACCATTTTCTCATAAAAAAGACTATTTTTTAATCGTTTATTTGCATAAGGGTCGGACTCTATTCCGTTTTTATGCATACGAAAATCGCCAAAAATGTTGATGAGAAGGGGTAAAAAGTCACCTCATGGTGCCAAAATTATAGCAATTTGTAAAACTATTTACCTTGAAAAACGTATTTTATGGGAAAACTTAATACAAAGTTGATGAAGATGACCATCGCGAGCGAAGACGGCAATTTTCGATTTCATAACACACGTGGTTTTCTATCTCTTCTCATTAACAAGCTTCTGTTGACACACATTTCCTGTATGTTTCCATATTTATTTTTGAATTGCATGATTTATTTAAATTTGTATATTTATTTGGTTGTTTGTTGAGTTCGTAAACGTTTGTAAAAAAAATTTAATTTAAACCTGAAGTTCCAGTTGCAATTTTGAGGATTCAAAGTGAAAGGAAGATTTTCCCGGGAATTCCACCAACAAGGAAGCCAATTACTAAACCGAAACTAACGTGCTTTTCTATTTCTTCTAACATGCTTCTGTTCAAACATTTCCTGTTTCGAAACATTTCAATCTTAAAATCTCATTTAGAACCCAATCTCTAACGGCGTATAGCTGAAAACGCGGTAAATAAAGGTTATCGACATTAATATTTTTAAACAACATTTTGTTCACGTTTTACAGTATAAACACGTGCTTTTCCATACCAGCAGAAATACAACTGTCTTTTGTCAGTACATTTTGTACTGTTAATTAATTACACTTACTGGCTTTTGTTAAACATGCAATTAGTCGCCATTGTAACATCCTCTATGTGGACAACGGATCACGAATAAAACACCGGGTTTAATATTTTCCTAATCTGATTAAGTCTGAACATTGATATAAACTATAGACTACTATAGACTATATATACGGGAATTACCGTATATAGAAATAACGGGATGGCTTATCATTAACTGAACAACTGGTTGACATCACTGTGTCCCCAAGTTAGACACAAAGGCTAAAACAACACTGTCTTTGTTTCTCATCCCAACACCATGTGTGTCGTGTTTATTCAATGATTTCAACTCATTAGTGTAACAATGGTTCACTATGATTTATTAGTTGAAACCGAAAGTGAAACTACATCGGTAGCTCTAATTACGCAAGGTTACGGAAAATAGTTCAAAAATAAATCACTGTTTAATTGTCAATTCTTGACAAATAGAAATTGTTCTTAGAAAGTTAATTATTGTCTTAGCTTAAAAACGCAAGTGGAACTGAATCAAGTCGCCGAAAATATGCATGCATTCAGCTGTGCATTGAGGTGTGATTTTAGCCTAATTCCATTCGCAGCATAAAATGAAATCATAGCAATGTCAATGAGGTCACAAAAGAAAGACCCCAGACATGAGCACGTGCTATGAAAACAGTAACTGTTGCTTGGGGTCATTTGTGAGCGTACCAATTAAAGAAGGTGTCATACACAGTGATACACTGCAGGGCTTCAATGTTTAATTAAAACTATATTGCGGCTCAATTCAGCAAACATTTACGTTTGGCACTGGCTACTCAATTGTTTTGGTGTGAATGTGCACAGATTAATTATCAAATCATGATTTTATTAACACTTGTTTCCCCAAAATTAATGTTGCATTTAATGAATAGAGTTATGCCTCTTCCCATAGTACAATACAAAATAGTATTTTTATCGGGAAACATTGGAGTTTTCAAGTTTCTTACCAGTTCTTGTTGGCTATTACCTGATATTTGGTGGGTAGATAATGATTATTTGTTTAATATTACATGTGTGTAATGCATTTCTAACTGATGGAATGGATATATTCTAAATATAAACATGTATATAGTGAGTTTATTATCAATGGGGGTTGCCGTTTCCGACAAGAACATCGTTTTATTCTTGAACATTTTACAATCGTAGATGATAATATAATATGGAATAACATTAAATTAATATAGATGAAGCTCTTTAGATATTATTATTTTAAACAAACTAAATTGATGATGAAATTGAATGAATGAAACAAACAATTCACTATATTTCTAGACTGATGCTGGTGATAGAAAAACGGCTTGTTCTTCTTTTTTTCGTGATTTCGGCTTTATGCATATTCGGTTAACTGCATAAGAAAAGCCATGCACCGACGCTATGCAATAAAGCGAAATTGACTGTAATACCAAGATAGTTAAAATTCGTTACTACTTCAATTTCTTTACCGTTATATAAAAATGTTCTATTCTTTGGCAAGCTTTTTTTTGGATATCAACAGTATTTTCGTTTTCTCAATATTGACATGCAATTTCCATTTCTTACAATACTTGTGAAAAACTGTTCAGTGCCTTCTGCAATTTTAATGGCGTTTCAGCCATGAGAACGGTGTCATCTGCGTATAAGATAATGAATAATTTGACGTACATCTTCAAGTGAGTATCAATATCTCTTGACATTTTAATTAGTCCTTCACCACCTTCTGACTTAAGAAAATCTTCCAGATCGTTCAGATAAAGCGAGAATAATAGGGGTGATAGGTTTCCACCTTGTCTTACCCCAGATAAGCAAGGGAAACAATCGGATATTTGATCGCCCAATCTAACTTTCGACTTAATGTTAGTGTACATATTTTTTATTATTGTGAGCAATTTACCATTTATGTTAATATTCGAAAGTTTGTACCAAAGTGCTTGTCTCCATACCTTGTCAAATGCTTTCTCGAAGTCTATAAAAGCGCAATACAAATTCCTATTGAATGCCTTTGTGATTTCCGATAGTAAGTGTAAAACAAATATGTTTTCAGTTGTGGAGTAGCCTTTTCTGAAACCTGCCTGGTTCTCGCGCATAACTTCATTTTCTTCAATATAAGTATATAATCTATTTGATAAAATCTTTGTAAATAGTTTCCCTAAGCAGCTCAAAAGGGTAATGGGTCTATAATTCTTGGGATTTCCCTTATCACCTTTATTCTTATAAAGAGGGATGATAGTTCCGATACCCCATATCTCTGGGACACAACCTGATTCAAAAACTAAATTAAATGTATTACAATAAATGTCTATGAGGGTGTCGGAGGATGCCTTGATATATTCATTGAGAATTCCATCCTCGCCTGGGGATTTCTTATATTTTAAACTCTTAATAGCGGTCGTTACTTCTTCTCTAGTTATTGGTCTATTTAAGTGGTCGTTCGTAGTGATTACCTCATTGTTCATATGTAAGTCTCCAGTAATTGTCTCAGAATTTAGTACTCGAAAATGTTCTTCCAGTAAGTCTATTTTTATTACGTTATGCGTATTTTTATCTCGTTTATTAAGTAAGGACCAAAATTTCCTTGAGTTTTCTTTTTTAAGTTTCGAAATTTCATACGTGATATTTTCTCTGTGCAATGTTATTGCATTATCCATTGTGTGTTTATATTTAATAGACATTTCGCGTACAATTCGTCGTGTACTTTCGTTTTTCTGTTGCTTGTGACATCGCACGGCTTTACGATATTCCTTGCGCACTTTGTGGCATATGGAGTTAAACCAAGGTTTATTTTTATTTCTTCGTTTTTTTGGTTTTCTAATGTTATGTCCAAAAGTGTCATACGACGACTTAAGAAGTATATGAGATATCCTGCCAACTATTTCATTTACTTGTATATTACCAGCGGTAGAGGGCGAACAATTATTTAACAAACATCGGAGTTCAGAAATTTCCATAGGGTCCATGTTCCATATATACTCAGTTGATTTGGAGGAATCACATTTAGGGGTAAAAATATTATAAAATTTGTCCTCTCGTTTATCAGTAGGAGTATTTATGTGCACTGATAATTTGGTTGAGATACGTTTGTGTACATCTGAGAATAATTTATTTGTCTCACCAACTGCGAAATCTAAGGTCAGAGGCAATGCATTTAAAGAACAAATCATGTAGTCTACAACGGAGGCGTCGCGGCAAGTATAATTTCCTATTTCTCGGTCAGTTCCTAATCGTCCGTTTAAAATTACTAATTTATTGTTATGACACACACTCAGTAATTGGCGACCACAATTATTAGTCACTCTATCCATACTATGTCTCTTTAGAGGTAAACCACACTCCTCAAGCACTGCTTCGGTAGTCATATCATTATAGTCTGTATCAATATCATTTTCTTCATCGGGAGTGTAGTCTAAATGCTGAGACGTACGAGCATTAAAATCACCAGTTATAAAAATGTTATCATATCGTTCCCCCATCTGCAATATATCCCCATCAAGATCACTAATTGCTGAATTTGATGCGCAGACTGCACTTACACGACAATCTTTTGCTTCATGGTTCTATCCAGTGATTCAGTCAGACCATCTTTAATCATTCTCATCGGGGCTGTTAATTAACACTCGGGGTACTACACTGATAAAATGAACAGAGCTTCTCATTATGAGCGTGTTATTTATAACATTACGCTATTTGGAATGCCCACCAAAAAAGATTATTAGACCTATAAAGGCATAATAAAATGGTTTATAACCGATGTTGCAGAGCAAAATATCGGCCATGAATCTTGAGGCGATCTCAGATATATATAGAGTTCTCCTGCTTGCAATGCTACGGAGAATAGTACGCGGGAGAACTCTATCTGTGATCTCCGTAATTTTCTTCGCCAATCTGTTCTAAAAGTAACCAGTAAAACTGTCCCGAATGGTTATGTGAATTATACGAGAAAAATCTAACTAAATCAATATTTGTAATTGATTGTCCTCAATTTATATCTATTATTTTATACCCTGGAATCTGTATAAAACGTGCTGGGAATAGATAGACCATCTTTAATTGGGAGAAGTACATATGGGAAAACAAGACAACAAATATTCACCTCTTCATGGATTTATTGACTAAAACTATGACTGAAGATCGAGAACTAAAAATAATCCCAAACTTATCGTCGATAATGGAATACCACCTCCATCATAAAACTAAATCCAATGTCGTACATTATAAATTAATCCAAACGTCACAGAATATTATTACATTTTATCCTCAATTAAGTCTTTTGATGATTTAATGATGGATATTCCATGAACTCACTAGTTCGCGCACTCGTTTAGAAAAATATCATTCATGCAAAAATTGGGAGCCTTATTAATACTTCTGGTAAAATTTGGTTTATCACCAAATGACATTTGGATTATCACCAAATGACATTTGGATTATCACCAACTAACATTAGGATTATCACCAAATAACATTTGGATTATCACCAAATGACATTTGGATTATCACGCATAATCTCATCTGATCTTGGAACGAAATTAAAATAGTTTTATGATGGAAACGATAAAAGAAAACCAAATAAAATAGAAAAGAATGTTCTGTAGAATGTACTGTAGAACGTACTATGAATAAATTGTTGATTTTCATAGATTATTTCTGCAAAAAGCAGGTTTAGTTAAAAAATAAACTTTAAACTTCTGGCAGCTACTGTCAGCAAGCAGGCTTATTCGTGTTATCACCTTTCTCATACATGTACAAAGATAGACAATCTGCATCTATACGAAACTGACGAAGATATAAATGAGCTGAACACCAGCAGCTAAATGCAACTGAAGTTTAATAGAATGTCTTATTTATTCTAAATTTGCTAAATTTCACAAATTCGAGATTGAAAAATTAAGCTGCTTTATAAAAAAAATATTCTAATTTCACAGTGGATTTCAATTATGCACAGATCTGTCGACAAACATTAAACGGCACCAACTGCAGAGAGTTTACTTCAAAAATCACTTGGCATTTTTAGCTCCAAAATTTGCTAAATGTGTTATTCGTAAATATAATGACTTGCAATGTATTTTGTTTTCAGAGAATATTATCACTTGTATTTCAAAATTATTACCCATAAGAGCAAAACAAACAAATAACTGGATAGAATTATAATGAACAACTGATTATTTTTTTGGATTCTCAGTGTAGACGGTGCTGGATTGTCAGTGTAGATGGTGCCATTTAGTTATAAAGTATGAATATTGGGCCATAAAAAAGTCTGTTTTCAGCAGCTGCCTGTATCCAAATAAAAAAAATATCAATACAGATTTTTAGATCAACTTCGCAACACACCAACTGTATTCCAAATAGTTCTTCCCTGACCAAGAACATATTTTTAGAACAGTATTTTCAGCATGCCGAACATAGATACATGTAGCTACACGTCCTAATTTATGGCAATATTTCCTGAGAAAACAGACTTTTTAAATGGATTAATGCTCGTGTAAGAGCGTGATAATCATTAGTTTATGCTCATGAGTATTTTTCGTAAATTTAAAGTTTTCGTCCTAAATAGTCGCGCATTGAAGAATATGTGACTACCGGGAATCACAACTATTTAATTTCTGTTTGCAGTGTAAAATAAACAAGAGTAATACGAAAAATAAATGAGCAAATAAGAAAGACAACTGAGATAAGAAAGAAAATAAATAAAAAATTGAGCCAGAAAAAGCAAAACCATAAAATATTAAAATGTGGCGATACGATATCAAGTCACCAAACCACCCGATCGAATCTTTAATTTATAAGTCAGTGGCAATACAATATGTAATCGCCAAACCACCCGAATTAATATTTAATTCATAAGTCGAAGCATCCGAAATCAACCCAGCGAGAAGGATGGCGACTTAACGTCATGGCAAGAAAGGAACTTGTTGCAATAATTGATGAATTATTTCTCAACATTTTGTACATCATTTTTGGTTTCAGAATTATAAAGTGACATCTAAAAGAGGTGGAAGAAACGGCAGAATTATTATAACATAAGAGACTATTAAGAGTCATCGTCATCAGAATTGTGGTATTATATCACTCTCACACACCAGCGTCTTTAAAAAATCTGCAGCCAATGTTCTACGACTCTCTAATCTTATTTCTATATGTCTCTCTTTCTTTCTCAATGTTGCAACAAGAACCCTTATATGATACACACACTAACGTTTAATTGATTACACTGAATAATCGATGTATTACCGTAACCAATTTTATACAAATTTTTCATTATTTTTTTCAACATTTCCACAATTACAACAACAATCCAAATTGATGCCTAAAAACTTTTCCACCACCAAAATTACAATTCACATAAGTTGAGTCTTCAAAGTGAATATGATATGATATGATTTATTCCTATAAGTGTGGTGTATAGTCAGGGGTTACATAAATATTATGAGCATAAAACTGGCTTAAATTTAAGTTCCCATTATGCCTCGATGACTAATGATAGTAAAGATAATTAAGTCACCTGTGCACGATCAAGTACTGTATTTAAGGAGTGGAATGATTGGGTGAAACATGATGATCAATGAAATTAGTGTATTAACCCTTTCAGTGCCAGGTCCAATTTTTGTATCAACCCATATACCCTGTGCCAATGCATTCTCTTATATATGCGAGTCGACCATAGGTCGCCTCGCATATATAAGAGAATGCATTGGCCTAACAATTTTTCATCATTTGTTATTATTTTTTACAATTCTTTACAATTTTAACAATTTTTTCTTATATTCTTTAACAGACTTATTATGTAGGTTTAGTGCCAGGGAATCTTACGTTTTTCATGGGCATCAAAATTATTACTATGAATACTTGGTGATAGTTTTAAACTGATTTAAAACATGCCCCTAAGGTTTTATCCAGTCTGTTTTTAAATTCGCTATAGCATGCTTAAGGATACCCAAAACAAATTCAACCCAAAAAAATCTAAAAAAAATTATTCTAATTTTTAATTTTTTTTAGGGCCGATTTTACAGACCGTAAATTAGGGCCGATGAGATCGGCCCCTGGCACTGAAAGGGTTAAGGAATGTCGTGGCAATTATGTCGATCAGCGTCAGATAAAATAGACATGTTTTTATCACATAATCAGCCTAATGAGACATCCAGACTCATAACAATAGCCTATTGAGACATCCAAGCTCATAACCATAGCCTAGTGAGACATCCAGGCTCATATAATCATAAATGTATATATATGGGGGTCAAATTTGAGAAAATAGTGGAAATTATCAACTCCGAGCATAAAATTCAATAATTTTCTGTTTGTTGAAATATATATACGCATTTTAATACGTGTATGTAGGATATTTAGCAGCGAACCAGTTAGAGAACAAATCATGTAGTCTAGGGCCGATTTTACAGACCGTAAATTAGGGCCGATGAGATCGGCCCATGGCACTGAAAGGGTTAAGGAATGTCGTGGCAATTATGTCGATCAGCGTCAGATAAAATAGACATGTTTTTATCACATAATCAGCCCCAAATACAGTAATGCGCTAAATAATCGACTCATTAACCACAGCAGAATTATGGGTAACTTTTCAGGATTTAGTCGGAAATATGGCTTGTTGCAATTCATCGGAAAGCTCTCAGTGTGTCTTTCTGACATACGTTACCTGCTATGAAAGCAAATTAATAATACATGAATAGGTACAGATACCTTCATGAGCACTTATTATATGAGTTTATAAAGGCCAGACCAAATTAAATTGTTGGTTACGAGCACTATGGACACATGACTACAATAAAGTTAATTTCTGAGGATTGTTCACATCTGAATCGCATCAAAATCTAGTATACAGTAATGCTCTAAGTAAGCGACTTCTTAACCACAGCAGAATTATGGGTAACTTTTCAGGATTTAGTCGGAAATATGGCTTGTTGCCATTCATCGGAAAGCTCTCGGGGAGAGCTTTACGATAAATGGCAACAAGCCATATTTCCGACTAAATCCTGAAAAGTTACCCATAATTCTCATGAGGTTAAAGTGTCAATTACTTAGGGCATTACTATACACATGTACATTTGAAAATAAAATATGATTTAATTTTTTGAATGTGGCAGGAAGGATCGTAAACCAAATAAATAAATTGGACTGGCCAAGAGGACTACCTAGTGGAGTACCGGTTAAAGGTTTGTTTTATCTCCGACAACAAGCCTCAATTTAATGTGTCTGACGTTTGCAGAATGAGGTCCCCAAAGGGTGAATTTAGTGATGCTATCCCACATAACAGGCTAGCATCACCAATTTCACCCTCTGGGGATCTCATTCTGCATGGCCTCATCTGCTACGGGAGACATAGACTCAGACTGAAGTTCCCAAATGGTGACTAGTGTGATGTACACCCATTGGGAACCCTGATTATGCAATATGTCGTCTGCCAATTTGGGGATATAGAAACTGACAAGGGAAACAGTAATTAAAAACAATGTTAATTTGAGACTATAGTTATTTACTACAAGATGTGGATGCGCAGCCTTAGAGGGTGAATATGGTGATGCTAGCCCGCTGTGCGGGGTAGCATCACTAAATTCACCCTCTGGAGACCTCATTCTGCAAATATCAGACACATTAAATTCAGGCTTGTCTGACAAGTAAAATAATCAATACATATTATTTGTAACTTTGGCAGAGATTTCTCTTAAAATATATTATGTTTTTTATATATATGTACAATTGGAATCACAATAAGGAACCTTTATACAGGTTCTCATCTGGAATGTTTATAATAATCAGAACAAAATATATAATTATACTTATAATTAGGCCATGCAAAGTCAACCCCCCCCCCCCCCCCCCCCCCCCCCGGCCGTTTCTCAATGGAAGGGGAATAACTCTATCTCTCATTTCCCAGGCCATGCAAAGTCAATTTTCCCCCCGTTGCTCAATGGAAGGGGAATAACTCTATCTCTCATTTCTCAGTCTGAAATCTTTGAAAATCATGCGCACACTATTTTATAATTGATTTCTGTGGCACACATATGGGAAGCATTCCACATTCATATCGGAACGCTCCGGGTCTAATTTATGAAGCAGTCCACATTCATATTGGAATTCTCCGGGTCTAACTTCAGTGGCCAATATTTCCTGCATATATGTCCGTAAAGATTTTTTGATAGATCACTGAGTTGCGGCCATATTGGATTCATCCAGCCCTCCGTTCCCCGGTTTAAGTGCTACATGAATATGGAACTTTTTAATATTCAGGAGCTTTTGAATATTTATTAATTCCATATATGGAATCATGAATATTCAAAAGTTCTGTATATGGAATGCATCTCCAGAACTTTGACCTAAAGCGCTTAAACTGCGGAACAGGGGGCTGGATATTTCCAATATGGCCGCAACTCAGTGACCTCGCTTATTACAGTAATGTATCTGAAACTGGAACCAGGTTTATTTTATCTCACTTTCGTGCATCTTTATATGAAATCATTTCGTACCGATTAAAAATTTGTCCTGACATATTAAACATGAAGGTTGCATGTGGGCGGGGCCTGAGAAATTGAATTGACTTTGCGTGACCTTAGAAGAGATTTTATTAAGATACGTCATTTGGAATGCTTATAATAATCAGAAGGAAAAAATATATAAAGATTTATGAGAGTGCTGACGAACATATTACATAATAATTTAAAGCGTTATAAAAAGAGTTATTTTAAGCTTAAACCGTGCTAATTAGGGAAGGGATCAAATTTCTTAAAGGGGAAGACCTGGTTTTAATGTATAGAATTGGTCAAATTAAGTTTTTCACCCCTAGAATCCTCTGGGATATTTCAAGTTAAAAGTATGTTACGCACCGTTACCAAATACTCATTGGAAATGAGTACCAAATACTCATAGGAAATGTTTAGATAATAAGTTCAACAAACGACCATGAACTTATTTTCTGAACATTTCCCACCCATAGAATATGAATCCCTCAGCACTTATGTTATCTTTTTGTCATTTGCTAATTTTTCCTGAAAACCCCTCCAAATTAGTAATAGATCATTCCAGTGTATAATCTTAAGAGAATCCATTTAGTATGAAAGGGTTACATCATACTAATTTTAACCAATGTTTCTCTTTCAAACCAGGACCACCCCTTTAAGACCAGGCTGTCATAGCATATAGAGAAGCAGCAATCCTGTTAATTAGCAGCAGCCCTGTTAATTACTGTCATTAACCCTTTGATTGCCAGGTCCGATTTTTGTATCGACCCATATACCCTGTGCCAATGCATTGGCCTAACCCAAAACAAAAAAAATTAAAAAACAAAAAAAAAAACATTTTTTTTACAGACCATAAATTAGGGCCGATGAGATCGGCCCCTGGCCGATGAGATCGGCCCCTGGCACTAAAAGTGCTAAACAGCCCGGATAATTAGCGTCCGCTATTAGATGAGCAGAGGCAAAAAGAAATTTTGTCGCCTATTTTTCAGAACCTGCCATTGTATTGTTCAAAATAGAAACAAATTCATGCAGCCGCTGTCATAGAATCACACTTGGAAGTCTGCAGACAGCAAACATTAATTGATAAATGCCAAGCACTACTGAGATTACAATGACAATCCTGATAATTGGCTATTTTAATCCAGAATCTGCCATGATAAATGATCAAGTTCCTATTTTATACTGAAGATATATGTGTAGAGAATGGTATAATGCCGATCCAGGGCTTTTTAGCCAAAGAAATATTTATAACCCGGCCAAATTTTTGGTAATAAACAGGGCTGGACAAGCAGTGATATAAATAAATTACAGCAGACGGGAAGCGTGCGAAGCTTGATACAAGGTCCCGCTGGACTCAGGAAGCGTGCGAAGCTTGATACAAGGTCCCGCTGGACAAATGAAGGGTGCGAAGCTTGATACAAGGTCCCGCTGGACACATGAAGGGTGCGAAGCTTGATACAAGGTCCCGCTGGACACAGGAATCGTGCGAAGCTTGATACGAGGTCCCGCTGGACACAGGAATCGTGCGAAGCTTGATACGAGGTCCCGCTGGACACAGGAATCGTGCGAAGCTTGATACGAGGTCCCGCTGGACACAGGAAGCGTGCGAAGCTTGATACGAGGTCCCGCTGGACACAGGAATCGTGCGAAGCTTGATACGAGGTCCCGCTGGACACAGGAATCGTGCGAAGCTTGATACGAGATCTGACAAGAGTCTCTTATTCTCAAAATAAAATTCATTCAGAAATATTTTCCAATTCCCATCAGATGTCCGTCCTTCACAAACTTCTACATAACAAATGGTGGAAACAAACTTTCTATCTTACCATATTAAAGCACATCACAGCATCGGAAATACTCAATGAGAGATACTATCTTACAAATATTAAAGTCAATTTTAACCCTTTCATGACTGAAGATCATGTGCCAGTGCATTCTCTTATATATGCGAGTGTCCCATATGGAGCCTCGCATATATAAGAGAATGCACTGGCTTACAATGTCAATATTATACAAATTCTACAAAGTAAATATTCTCAGGCCAATGTATTCTATTATATATGCGAGGCTCCCTATGGGACACTTGCATATATAAGAGAATGCATTGGCACAGGGTTTTCGCAAATTTTCTGGAAGCTCCAGTCATGGAAGGGTTAAAGACATTAAAATAATGACCTGGTAATTATATCAAGAAAACTAGATGAAGGGGGAGAATTTGTTTTCTTTTAGTTCTATAAATTAAGAGATGTAAAGATACTTTTACGAAATAAAGTCCTACAGTTTTCCAAACTACATAATCCATGTTTCAATGACTTTAAGTCAAATAAAAATACATCTAAACTTAATATATTGTGCATTAACCCTTTACCCAACAGAAGGGCCCTGTGCCAATGCATTCTCTTATATATGCGAGTCGACCATAGGTCGCCTCGCATATATAAGAGAATGCATTGGCTTAACACATTAAAAATTATAAAATTGTTAAAGAATGTAAGAAAAAATGGTAAAAAGTGTTAAAAAAAGATTTTTTTTAGGCCAATGCATTCTCTTATATATGCGAGGCGACCTATGGTCGACTCGCATATATAAGAGAATGCATTGGCACAGGGCATAAATGTAACTATCACAATGTGGTCAAGGAGCCGGTTCCAATGATATCCATATTTGTATGGTATTATTGAGACAGACCGAAGATATTTTAGGCTGTTGAAGCTTTATTTGGCCGGTTGTGGCCGGTTTGTTGGGTAAAGGGTTAATGGGGATTGAGTTTTGAACTGATGGGCAATTCTTGATGAGGGCTTGTGTGAGGGCTTGCTTCTTCAGTAATTACGAATGCTAAGATGTGCTTTAAATGGAATATTTTACTACCAACTCACTTTCCAGTAGTGTTACCACAACTTTAACAACAAATATCAACTTTTTTTATTCAGTCTCGTCAAATCGTCTAGTTTCGCAAAATCAACAAAAATATACAAGGATTGGAATAAATATAACAAGAAATCACTGGTAATCAAAAGCAAGAAGTAAGCTAGGTAACAGAAGGCTATACAGCTGCTGGGAATAACAGCCAAGTTCATTACCCCTTTATGGTGCCCCAGACAGAGAAAACAATGCACTGTCGTCTGCTTATAGGTCCTTGTGCGCTAACATGGGTGAATTTGGTGATGCTAGCATCAATCTGCAAATTACAGACACACTATTTCAAACTTTGTGAGAAAAATAATTATATCGCATATATAAACGGGGAACCTTCAGACTTGTAGCCCGTTTATAATTTATACGTCATTATATCGCATATATAAAGGGGGAACCTTCAGACTTGTAGCCCGTTTATAATTTATACGTCATTATATCGCATATATAAATGGGGAACCTTCAGACTTGTAGCCCGTTTATAATTTATACGCCATTATATCGCATATATAAACGGGGAACCTTCAGACTTGTAGCCCGTTTATAATTTATACATCATTATATCGCATATATAAACGGGGAACCTTCAGACTTGTAGCCCGTTTATAAGTTATACGCAATTATATCGCATATATAAACGGGGAACCTTCAGACTTGTAGCCCGTTTATAATTTATACGTCATTATATCGCATATATAAACGGGGAACCTTCAGACTTGTAGCCCGTTTATAATTTATACGTCATTATATCGCATATATAAACGGGGAACCTTCAGACTTGTAGCCCGTTTATAATTTATACGCCATTATATCGCATATATAAACGGGGAACCTTCAGACTTGTAGCCCGTTTATAATTTATACGCCATTATATCGCATATATAAACGGGGAACCTTCAGACTTGTAGCCCGTTTATAATTTATACGTCATTATATCGCATATATAAACGGGGAACCTTCAGACTTGTAGCCCGTTTATAATTTATACGTCATTATATCGCATATATAAACGGGGAACCTTCAGACTTGTAGCCCGTTTATAATTTATACGCCATTATATCGCTGTTAAACGGGGAACCTTCAGACTTGTAGCCCGTTTATAATTTATATGCCATTATATCGCTGTTAAACGGGGAACCTTCAGCTGTGTAGCCTGTAAAATGTTTATGATTTATACGTCATTATATCGCTTATGAACAAAAGCAAGTAGCGGAAAAAATAATTATGTCATAAAGCGACTAGATTGTAGAGACAAAGATTACTAACGCCACAGACAGGGGTGAAACCAGTGTATGAATTTGGGAACCTATTATAGGTTATATATATTCTATATTAACCAATATTAAGTGTAAATTTTTTCAACTATTTATTTAAAGCAATATGTAAGTTGATGTGGAAGAATGTGGCATATTTTCCAAGAGAAGCTGTCGTTCTTCCCATTTGAGCAACAAGTTAGCGGAACTGATATATTACTAAGTAAAATCACCCCTGGTTAAATGGTGCTGCTAATTTGCTATGATGTTGGTGGGTCCTGCTGAATTGATATAAGGCAAACTGATGCTGTTAAGTAAAAGTACTTTTATGTTTTCTAATGTTGTCATTTTTTAGGTTTTATTCTCAAGGAGACGCCTTTATACATTAATGCCCTAAATAATCGACTCCTTAACCACAGTGGAATTATGGGTAATTTTTCAGGATTAAGTCGGAAATCTGGCTTGTTGGCATTCATCGGAAAGCTCTCACTCTTATATCCGAACATAACGAGTTGGAGATCCTCTATATCGAGTGCAGCCATTATGAAAATATTTTAAAATAGACATGTTCTTGAATGTTTCATACAGACACTGGATTTTTATCAAATCGATTGGATTATCCAAACGCCGTAAAATTTCCAACTTTAGAAAACATAACGGTACTTTTTCATGATAGCATCAGTTTGACCTACAAGCATCATAGCCATTCAGCGTGACACTTAACAACCAGGGGTGAAAAATTAAAAATGTTGAACTGCATGCAACAAAACAAAGCTTTATGAGTCATTTTACGGCACAAACATGTTATCAATAACACTATGCCTCATTACGGCACAAACATGTTATCAATAACACTAGGCCTCATTTTGAAAACTCAAATTCATTATGCGTGAAAATAACACCTGAAAGATCGGATAAAAGCAGAAATTTATGGTGATATATAGCATAGTTGTCATGGAAATCATGTAAAAATAGACTGACAAAACTGTTAGAATCTTGAGATCTCTCAGAGTAATAAAAATATATGTCCTCAATGGGGTGTGGTTATATATATCTTCATTAGCATGTGGATTGTGGATAGATATATCTTCATTAGCATGTGGATTGTGGATAAAACTGAGATGTCGAGTTATATTTGGTAATATATTGATTCGAGAAAATGTTAAATCTTTGCGTGCCACAGCCAACCAAATGGGCACGTAACCCTTTAGAGTGCCCCACATAGACTGCAACAGACGACACACAGTAGTGCATGCTTCCATCTGTGTGAGGCTCCCTGTGGGTTAAACTTTAAACTTTATATATCACCTCAGTTATTAACCCTTTAGAGAGCCCCACATAGACTGTAGCAGACCACACTCCATAGTGTATGCTTCCATCTGTGTGAGGCTCCCTGTGGGTTAAACAATAAAATGTATATATTGCCTCGGTTATTATCCCTTTCAATACGGAAGCTGCGCTGGTGCAGCTTTAAAGATCCTGTGCCAGTGCATACTCATATATGCGAGTCTCCCATAGGGAGCCTCACATATATAACAGAATGCACTGGCTTACAAGGTCAAGCTAAATATTGTTAGTCCAATGTATTCTCTTATATATGGGAGGCTCCCTATGGGAGACTCGCATATATAAGAGAATGCATTGCCACAGGGTTTTCGCAAAAATTCAGGAACCCTGAACAGTTTCAACCAAGACGACTGTTTGAAAGTTAAAAATTTCTCGTTTTAGCTGCTATTATTAAGGAAAAATATCTTTACCCGACACTCAACCGATTCAGTAGCGAGCGGCTAACATTAATAAAGCAACCAGAAACATTTTTATGCAATGTAAAAGAGCGAAGTCTGCCAATAGTTGAGGTGAAACAAGTAGTTTTTTGTCATTAACTTTCGTGCCTCAACTGTAGTGTAACAAAGTAAGGCTTGATTTGTGTTTTGAAATTAAGTGTCATGTGCACAGGGGCTTGTCGTAAATTAAATGAGTAAAATATATTAATGAAAACAGTCAAAATTTAAAATAAACACGCCACTTTAACAAATGCATCGCTACTGCTTTAACCCTTTGAGTGGCAGGTCCGATTTTTGTATCAACCCATATACCCTGTGCCAATGCATTCTCTTATATATGCGAGTCGACCATAGGTCGCCTCGCATATATAAGAGAATGCATTGGCCTAACAATTTTTCATCATTTGTTATTATTTTTTACAATTTTTTACAATTTTAATAATTGTTTCTTATATTCTTTAACAGACTTATTTTGTAGGTTTAGTGCCAAGGAATCTTACGTTTTTCATGGGCATCAAAATTATTACTATGAATACTTGGTGTTAGTTTTGAATTATAACATCCCCTATAGCATGCTTAAGCATACTAAAAAAAATTCAACCAAAAAAAAAAAAAAATCTAAATTTTTTTTTTTTTTTACAGAACGTAAATTAGGGCCGATGAGATCGGCCCGTGGCACTCAAAGGGTTAAAGCATTTGTTAAAGTGGCTTTTTAGTTTAGTTTTCAGTTTATATTTTTGTATTTATATATTTTACTTGTTTTCTAAAGGAGCCACAGCGGCTCCTTTAGAAAACAAGTCATGTGCACAGACTGATGTAGCAGGTTACTAGCACACAGACACCGCTATCATAGATCTTATAAATTTAACCTGTCATCACTTAGTCACATTTCAGCATAGCAGTACAAATCATATAAATTTAAACAAATTTAAGACAATATTTTTCCTTTTTTCTTCATTTTGTTTTTCGATGAATATCCTGATATATTCAATTCATTCGATCACAAATCTTTTTAATTAGTTGCCGATGGTTGTTTTTTATTAGTTGCCGATGGTTGCTGCTCACCACTAAATGAGCTGAAACTGAGCGATATTTGTTTCCACGGAAACCGTCCGATTTAATAAACCCGTCATGAACTGAGAAATTGAACACATGTAGACCCAACAACGTAAGATAATAATAAATATCTATCACATCTGTCAACAAATAAAACAACAACAGTGTCGTCATAGAAACGGAATCAACATCGTCATAGAAACAGTCAAATCCATTGATGAGCGTTCACTCTGCCTCCTTCTTTTCGATTGGCGGATCGGCCGAGACAGGCGTCTCCTCGTTGAACATCGGATTGCTAACGACCATCTCTCCTGTCTGAAATGGAAAAAATAGAATGAATTTAAAGCCATACACAGTATTTGAAATTTCAAATTCTGAAGTTTTTAGTACTATTTGAAGAACATTCAAAACAAGCCTGAGTCTAGTGTGTCTAACCCTTAGAGAGCCCCACATAGACTGGAGCAGACGACACTCCACAGTGCATGCTTCTATCTGTGTGAGGCTCCCTGTGGGTTAAACATTAAACATTTTCAGTGAGGTTTGAGATGGATGTCTAACATTACTGACTGAGCCTGATTTTATTGTTGCTGTCATTTGCAGAATGAGGTCCCCCAGAGGGTGAATCTAGTGACGCTATCCCGCATATTCACCAAATTCACCTTCTTGTGACATCATTCTGCTATGGGAGACATGGGCTCAGATTGAAGTTCCTAAATGGTGAATATTGCAATGTACACCCATTGGGAACCTCGATTATGCAATGTGTCATCTATGTGAAGAAGTTTCTATAGAAATTTGATAATAAAGAAACTTTCCAAATAAAGATGGGGCCTAAGCAGAATGAGGTCCCCAGAGGGTGAATTTAGTTATGCTATCCCTCTGGGGTCCTCATTCTGCAAATGACAGACACACTAAACTCGGACTTGATTCAAAGTCAGACACAGAAACATAGTCAGTTCGTTTAGTGTATGACCATTTCACTATATATTTGCATTCCTGTATGGGGGACCATGGGGGGTTCAAAATAGTTTGATAATTTGATAAAGCCTGCACATTAACCCTTTACCCAACAAAACGGCCAAAACGCCCAAATAAAGCTTCAACAGCCTAAAATATCTTCGGTCTGTCTCAATAACACCATACAAATATGGATATCATTGGAACCGGTTCATTGACCACATTGTGATGGTTACAGTTGTGCCCTGTGCCAATGCATTCTCTTATATATGCGAGTCGACCATAGGTCGCCTCGCATATATAAGAGAATGCATTGGCCTAAAAAAAATCTTTTTTTAACACTTTTTACCATTTTTTCTTACATTCTTTAACAATTTTATAATTTTTAATGTGTTAAGCCAATGCATTCTCTTATATATGCGAGGTGACCTATTGTTGACTCGCATATATAAGAGAATGCATTGGCACAGGGCCATTCTGTTGGGTAAAGGGTTAAGAGTTATTAATGCTGAAGGGGTCACTCTCACCAAAAAAAGTGCTGAAGGGTACACAGGATTTGAAAATGTGCTGAAGGGTACACAGGGTTTGAAATGTCATTCTAAATGACGTTTAGTTCTCGTATCTGCCATGATTTATGTTAGAGAATAATTGTTTACGTTCCAATGAACATTAAAAAAATTAACTGAAAACAAACTGCTAATGGGCACCAGACATTCAGAAACACAGTTTAAGTAACGATGTTAGTGGCGATCACAAACCCTGTGTACCCTTCAGCACATTTTCAAACCCTGTGTACCCTTCAGCACTTTTTTTGGTGAGAGTGACCTCTTCAGCGTTATTAATATCACTACCCTCTCCCCTTGGAACAGTAATGCTCTAATTAATCGACTCCTTAACCAGAGCAGAATTATGGGTAACTTTTCAGGATTTAGTCGGAAATATGGCTTGTTGCCATTCATCGGAAACTCTCTCAACGAGAGCTTTCCAATGAATGGCAACAAGCCATATTTCCGACTAAATCCTGAAAAGTTACCCATAATTCTGCTCTGGTTAAGGAGTCGATTAATTAGAGCATTACTGTACGTTCTGTTCACGAAAATCCACAGTTATTGGGCAACAAAACGAGCTTGACCATAGCTGGATGGCTTATATGAAGCCCTAATGTGCTATCCCAACAGACACACCTTGAAATAGTGTATCTGTCATTTGCAGGATGAGGTTCCCAGAGGGTGAATTTAGTTATGCTGTCCTGCACGGCAGGTTAACATCACAAAATTCACCTTCTGGGAACTATATTCTGCTGAGACCTCATGGCCGAGAGCTCTCCGATGAATGGCAACAAGCCATATTTCCGACTAAATCCTGAAAAATTACCCATAATTATGTTGATTATTTAGGGCATTACTGTAGTCTGATCCAGATGTGCCTACAGCCATAATGTAAAGAATGGTGTGTACACTTGGTGGGTCCAGGTACTAGTATGTTCACTTGGGAGATTTTTTTTTAATGGGTGCATCCCCCCCCCCAAATTACTATAGTTCTCCAATAATAACATTTTGTGAGTTGAAATCATTGTTATAGTGGTGTATAAAACTGTTACAGTGATTTGCCAAAAACAGTAAGTTCAAATATTTTAGTCTGATTTTCATCGGAAAACTGAGAGCTTTCCAATGAATGGCAACAATCCATATTTCCGACTAAATCCTGAAAAATTACCCATAATTCTGCTGTGGTTAAGAAGTCGATTATTTAGAGCATTACTGTAGTTGCAGACATTAAAATACTTACCGGAGCGAGTCCTGGGCACTCGTACACTGTGTAGTCGCCCTCATCGTTCTCTTCGTCGGATTCATCCTCTGATGCATCATGTTTCATTTCACCAGTCGCCCTAGTAACGGAGAAAAGATTTAAAAAATAAAAATTGCTTGATAAATTGATACTTAGGTCACACTATGTCTTTAATAGACCAAGAAAATTAGACCCTAAAACAAATTTATAGGAATATTTTAAATTCAACAATTTCTATTACAGTAATGCCCTAAATAATCGACTCCTTAGCCACAGCAGAATTATGGGTAATTTTTCAGGATTTAATCGGAAATATCGCTTGTTGCCATTCATCGGAAAGCACTCATTTCGAGCTTTCCGATGAATGGCAACAAGCCATATTTCCGACTAAATCCTGAAAAAATTACCCATAATTCAGAAGTTGATTATTTAGGGCATTTCTATCATACCAAGGCCTAAGAATATGGTGCGGGACATTTGCAGAATGAGGTCCCCAGAGGGTGAATTTAGTGATGCTACCCCGCACAATGAGCTAGTTTAACTAAATTCACTCTCTGGGGACCTTATTCTGCTTATGCCTCATCTTCTCTGGAAAGTATTGTTATTATTAAATTCATAAAAAGTATTTTAGTTTCTTTAGAAAACTTCTTCACAAAGGTTATTTTACTTTTTCAGTTTCTCGATATGCCCAAATTGGCAGACGACACATTGCCAAATTGAGGTGCCCAATGGGTGCACATCACAATATTTACCATCCGAGTCTATGTCTCCCATAGCTCAGATGAGGCAATAAATAAATAATGAGGCCCCAAGAGGATGAATTTGGTGATGCTAGCCCGCTATGCTGAGTAGCATCATTAAACTCACCCTCCGGGGACCTCATTTTGCAAATGTTAGGCACTATATTGATAAAACCTACAATCAGGGCGAGTTATTTTAGGGTTCCAACTTTTATTTGTAATAGTTTCGCATTAACCCTTTCATGCGTTGGTGCAGCATTAAAGATCATTCTTTTATATATGTGAGTCTCCCATAGGGAGCCTCGCATATACATATAAGAGAATGTAAAAAAGAACAAACCCTTCGTCATCGTGGAGGAATAACCCCATGTTCAGGTATACAAGGCAAATAAGAGCATCGCTAGGACGTGGCAAAATATGTCCGTGGTAATTCCAACATGAAAGTGTCAATGACACTGTAGCTCAACTTGGAAAGGGAATAATTTAATGTATTACAGTCAATGGAGCGATTAGGAATGTGGAAAGTTGAATGTCTAATACTAGTTTATAGACATGAAGAGAAAAGTAAAATCCAAGATGGCTGCTGGCGGCCATGTTTTCGGCCGATTGACCCCAAAATGAGTCGTTCCCATCTACATGTCATTGTTAACATCCATGACAAATTTTATGACGATCAGACGAACAGTACGACCTGTGGCCCGTGCTATTGGATAAAATTTTGAAATCCAAGATGGCCGCTGGCAGCCATGTTTTTTGTCCGAATGACTCCAAAATGACTCGTTCCCATTTACATTCCAATTTCAACAGCCATGACAAATTTTATGATGATCAGACTAAAGGTACGACCTGTAGCCCGTGCTAAAGGATTTAGTCATACAAAGAGTAAAATCCAAGATGGCTGCTGGCGGCCATGTTTTTTGGCCGAATGACCCCAAAATGACTCGTTCCCATCTACATGTCATTAACATTCATGACAAATTTTATGATGATCAGACTAAATGTACGACCTGTAGCCCGTGCTAAAGGATTTAGTCATACAAAGAGTAAAATCCAAGATGGCTGCTGGCAGCCATGTTTTTTGACCGAATGACCCCAAAATGACTCGTTCCCATCTAGATGTCATTATTAACATTCATGACAAATTTTATGATGATCAGACTAAAGGTACGACCTGTAGCACGTGCTTCAGGATTTAGTCATACAAAGAGTAAAATCCAAGATGGCTGCTGGCAGCCATGTTTTTCGACCGAATGACCCAAAAATGAGTCGTTCCCATCTACATGTCAATATTAACATCCACGACAAATTTTATGACGATCAGACGAACAGTACGACCTGTGGCCCGTGCTAATGGATAAAATTTTGAAATCCAAGATGGCCACTGGCAGCCATGTTTTTTGTCCGAATGACCCCAAAATGACTCGTTCCCATTTACATTCCAATTTCAACAGCCATGACAAATTTTATGATGATCAGACTAAAGGTACGACCTGTAGCCCGTGCTAAAGGATTTAGTCATACAAAGAGTAAAATCCAAGATGGCTGCTGGCGGCCATGTTTTTTTGCCGAATGACCCCAAAATGACTCGTTCCCATCTACATGTCATTGTTAACATCCATGACAAATTTTATGAAGATCAGACTAAAAGTAGGACCTGTAGCCCGTGCTAAAGGATTTAGTCATACAAATTACTCGTCCCATCTACATGTCAATATTAACACCCATGACAAATTTCATGATGATCAGACAAACAGTACGGCCTGTAGCCCGTGCTAATGGATTGAATTTTGAAATCCAAGATGGTCGCTGGCGGCCATGTTTTTTTTCCGAATGACCCCAAAATTAATCATTCTGGTCTGAATGTTCATAATGATCCGACCAAAGGTACGACCTGTAGCCTGCATTGTTGACACACGCACACACGGACGACAAAGCCATGGCAATAGCTCAAACTTTACAAAGTAAAGTTGAGCTAAAAAGGCTATAACTCTGGTGAAAAATGGCGGGCAGAAACAAATTCGAACTGGACCTGTAATTTGTGCTAGTAAACTCACATACCAAATTTCATTCCATTCAGTTCAGAATTATTTAAGTTATCACCCAGAAACGAAAAAAAAAAGTTAATTGACAGACGTAAGGACGAACAGACATAAATAATGTCTCCATAGGGTGAATTTGGTGATGCTAGCCTGCTGTGTTGGGTGGCATCACTAAATTCACCCTCTGGGGACATCATTCTGCAAATGACAGACACGCTATTTCAAAGCTCACTGCTATTTAGCATGTCTACAGTAATATTGGTAAATTGCATGTACGAGGATTGTTAAACACGCAATCGCATTCGAATCAAATAGGGAAACCATTTATTCTTTTAAAAAAAACAGTTTCTCATTAGCTATGATTACCATTTCTCTGTTCTCATCAAACCATGGGTTTACAGATTATTGATTATATTTGGCCCCGGGATTCCGTACTCTTTGAGAAGCTCTGTAAAAGTCCTGTTTGTCGCCATTTCCAATTTCATAAACGATAACTTGTGAAATATACACATACATTTATGCTTCAATATATCCCCTTAACCCTTTACCCAACAAAACGGCCAAAACCGGCCAAATAAAGCTTCAACAGCCTAAATTATCTTCGGTCTGTCTCAATAGAACCATATAAATATGGATATCATTGGAACCGGCTCCTTGACCACATTGTGATAGTTACAGTTATACCCTGTGCCAATGCATTCTCTTATATATGCGAGTCGACCATAGGTCGCCTCGCATATATAAGAGAATGCATTGGCCTAAAAAAAATCTTTTTTTAACACTTTTTACCATTTTTTCTTACAATCTTTAACAATTTTATAATTTTTAATGTGTTAAGCCAATGCATTCTCTTATATATGCGAGGCGACCTATGGTCGACTCGCATATATAAGAGAATGCATTGGCACAGGGCCCTTCTGTTGGGTAAAGGGTTAACCCTTTCAGTGCCAGGTCCGATTTTTGTATCAACCCATATACCTGTTATACCCTGTGCCAATGCATTCTCTTATATATGCGAGTCGACCATAGGTCGCCTTGCATATATAAGAGAATGCATTGGCCTAACAATTTTTCATCATTTGTTATTATTTTATACAATTTTTTACAATTTTAATAATTTTTTCTTATATTCTTTAATAACAGACTTATTTTGTAGGGAATTTTACATTTTTCATGGGCATCAAAATTATTACTATAAATACTTGGTGATAGTTTTGAGTTATAACATGCCCCTAAGGTTTTAACCAGTTTGTTTTTAAATTCGCTATAGCATGCTTAAGCATACCCAAAAAAAATTCAACCCAAAAAAAAAAAAAATAGAATTTTTTTTTTTTTTTTTTAAGTTTTTAATTTTTTAGGGCCGATTTTACAGACCGTAAATTAGGGCTGATGAGATCGGCCCCTGGCACTGAAAGAGTTAAGAAAATTACTGCTTGAGATGTGTACTCACTTCTCCATAGCGATCATCTGCTGCTTCTGATGCTGGTAGTGGTACATCTGAGCACTCTGGGCCAGCTTTCTGTCTCCGGGCGAGGGGACTTTGTCCTTGGCGGGGCCGGTCACGCCGTAAGCAGGGTACTCAACGTCGCTGTTGGCTTTCACATTCTTCTGGAGTCTGCAAATAAAAGATACAAAATCAATAAAAGAGGGTTTAATTTTCCAGACTTTAATGTTATTTGCATGAACTCACTTCATGTGAACCCACTTGAAATGAACCCACTTCACATGAACCCACTTCATGTGAACCCACTTCACACAAACCTACTTAACATGAACATACTTCATGTGAACCTACTTCAAGTGAACCCACTTCACATGAACCTACTTCACATGAACCCACTTCACATGGACCCACTTCACATAAACCCACTTCACATAATAATATAGATATCAGACATTACAGTAATGCTCTAAGTAATCGATCATTTAACCACAGCAGAATTATGGGTAACTCAGTGAGAGCTTTCCGATGAATGGCAACAAGCGATATTTCTGACTAAATCCTGAAAAATTACCCATAATTTTGCTGTGGTTGAGGAGTCGATTATTTGGGGCATTACTGTATCCCGACCATTTTGGACCAAACAGTATTGTGTGAAAAATCCTTACGACATAATTTTTTAAGCCATTTTGCTTTTATCCTTATTGGATTTCTAAAAGGCCTTTTGGTCAACCTACCAGTGCATTACTCTGACTTTGTCATTCTGACAGGAGTGGCACCAAGGGAGGGGCCAGGGGATACAACTGTCGGGGAGGTCTGAAATCGTTGGGGGGGATCCTGGCACCACCCCTGCATTCTAGTGTGCTAGGTGGGGGGTAACTTACACTGGCAGACATGCTACCTGGTCAGGCACCCATTTACAGTAATGCCCTAATTAATCAACTGCTTAACCACAGAAGAATTATGGGTAACTTTTCAGGATTTAGTCGGAAATACCAGGCTTGTTGCCATTCATCGGAAAGCTCTCCCCGAGAGCTTTCCGATGAATGGCAACAAGCCATATTTCCGCCTAAATCCTGAAAAGTTACCCATAATTCTTCTGTGGTTAACCCTTTACCCAACAAACCGGCCAAAACCGGCCAAATAAAGCTTCAACAGCCTAAAATATCTTCGGTCTGTTTCAATAGAACCATACAAATATGGATATCATTGGAACCGGCTCCTTGACCACATTGTGATAGTTACAGTTAGCCCTGTGCCAATGCATTCTCTTATATATGCGAGTCGACCATAGGTCGCCTCGCATATATAAGAGAATGCATTGGCCTAAAAAAAAACTTTTTTTAACACTTTTTACAATTTTTTCTAACATTCTTTAACAATTTTATAATTTTTAATGTGTTAAGCCAATGCATTCTCTTATATATGCGAGGCGACCTATGGTCGACTCGCATATATAAGAGAATGCATTGGCACAGGGCCCTTCTGTTGGGTAAAGGGTTAAGCAGTTGATTAATTAGGGCATTACTGTACCTGTGTATGGTTACACATAAAAACCCAAGCCCTTTAAATAGGGAATTGTCAATAAAAGAACAGCTGTACAAAAGATAAGACGTTTCCATTGACATTTCTCCGGATGTCGTGCGGTTTTATCTAAATATTGACACAAGAAGCTCAATGCCAAATCTGAAGATGAGTGTGCCGCAGGAATCCATAGTGAAGATTTATATTATTTACTCAAGTCGGAGACAATACTCGACAAATCCGGAATAACGACCAACATATGTTTGCGAAGGAATTGCAGAGGAAAAACATTTCTCTTTGGATCACGTTACTGCTATAGATATTTTGTACCCAATTACGCTTTGTGAGATTTAAGTCGATAAGGAAACAATACCAGATCGTGTAAGGTTCTAGTTCGTCATTATAACCATTACACTTCCAGGAAGTAGGATCTTTTTAGTATAAAATATGATTCACATCATATCAAGCCATATTAGGGCGATAGATAAGGTCTACATGGGGAGGGAGGGGAAGGATTTGGTGGGAGGGAGGGGAAAGGTTTGGTGGGGAGGGTGAGGGTTTGGTGAGAGGGAGGGTTATGGTTTGGTGGGAGGGAGAGATTTAGTCGAGCTGTTTTCCGAGTCTAGTAGAAATTTAGTAGAGCCTCTTTAGAAGGGGAATAAGCTCTGGTTTGCGGATATGTATAAGAATGAAACACAGACTGTTGCGTAGAGCGTGTTCCGTGTCCAGTAGAAGATTTTCCGTGTAGATGTTCCGGGTTAGAAGAAGTGTACAAATCTTGAGGAATTAGTCGTTTTAATTTGTACATGGATAAACAGATGTAACAGCAGCAACAATATATATATACACATAACATCTGTCTAGCATATAATGACCCCGCCGGACCGCATAGCATGCAGCCCGACGGGTAAACTTGTCCGACAGCAATCTTCCAAATTCTGAATCTCTCTAGTGTTTTCTATATCCTCCCTACCCAAAATTACCGTAGCTTTTTATATTTTATTCGATACAGTTCGCGATTGGTTATAACTGGTGTGATTTCGTTACCAATCCGTTACCCGTTGTTACAACATAGGTGATTGCGTAACTACAAATATGTAGAGAAAGCCGCTAACAATATATTCCCATGAATTATTTGTTTCGATAATCTGGGGGGCGATTTATTAACTCTGACAGAGAACTGGTTTGGTGGGAGGGAGGGGAAGGATTTGGTGAGAGGGAGGGGAAAGGTTTGGTGGGGAGGATGAGGGTGAGGGTTTGGTGGGGAGGATGAGGGTTTGGTGGGGGATGGTGAGGGTTTGGTGGGAGGAACATGAATTGGTAAAACATAGAATTCTCTTAGAACTTCTCTTTTTGAAGGAATAAAGCACAAAACTTTACAGGGGAGGGTTGGGTGGCTGGGTGCACAGGGCTGGGTGGGTGCACAGGGCTGGGTGGGTGCATGGGACTGGGTGGGTGCACAGGGCTGGGTGGGTGCACAGGGCTGGGTGGGTGCATGGGACTGGGTGGGTGCATGGGACTGGGTGGGTGCACAGGGCTGGGTGGGTGCACAGGGCTGGGTGGGTGCACAGGGCTGGGTGGGTGCATGGGACTGGGTGAATGGGTGCATGGGGCTGTGTGGGGGGTGCATGGGGCTGTGTGGGGGGTGCATGGGTCTGGGTGGGTGATGCGTACATTGGGCTGGGTGGGGGTTGCATGGGGCTGGGTGGGGGTTGCATGTGGCTGGGTGGGGGTGCATGGGGCTAGGTAGGGAGGAGGTGCATGGGGCTGGGGGGCATGGGGCTGGTTCAGGAAATGCTCATATAAAGATATTGATCGGCATTATTCCCATTATACATACAGGAAGTGAGATATCTTTAGTCCATAAACAAAAGCATCGGTAGGGCGTGGCAAGATACGCCTGTTGTAATTTCAACAAAGGCCATAACTCTGCTGAAAATTGACGGGAAGAACCCAAATTCAAAATGACCTGTATTTTGGGCTTATAAACTCACATACAAAATTTCAATCCATTCAGTTTATTTAAAGTTATCATCCAGAAACGAACAAATCGAACAGACAGACTGATGAACGGACAGACCAATAATATGATACGTTCGCATATAAAAACATGATTCATACCTTATCAGGCCATATTAGGGCGATAGAGAGGGTAAATTTATAAGGTAAGGATTTTTGTAGGAAGGGGGTATATACTAGCTCACAAATATACCCCAGCGTGAGATAGGGGCAGTATGGGACAGGGGCAGTATGGTATAGTGGCAGTGTGGGATAGGGGGCAGTGTGGGGTAGGGGCAGTGTGGTTTAGGGGCAGTGTGGGATAGGGGGCAGTGTGGGGTAGGATATGGGCAGTGTGGGATATGATCAGTGTGGGATATGGGCAGTGTGGGATAGGGGGCAGTGTGGGATAGGGGCAGTGTGGGATAGGGGCAGTGTGGGGTAGGATATGGGCAGTGTGGGATAGGGGCAGTGTGGGATAGGAGCAGTGTGGGATAGGGGCAGTATGGGATAGGGGCAGTGTGGGATAGGGCAGTGTGGGATAGGGGCAGTGTGGGATAGGGGCAGTGTATTTCAGTATTTTTCATAGAAAACTTGTGCTATTCAGGAAAATATTTTCACAAAAGTATGTTTTTGGCTATAATCTTGTGATTAAATTTTTAAGAAATAACTTTGTGTTTTTATAACTTTTGTAAAGTTAATATATAACCATCAACATTGGAGACAAATTTACAAGACTACAAGATATGTCTTAAATATGGCATAATACGGATGGACAGACAGATGGACATAATACAGTTTGATGCTAAGAGTTATTGACATAAATGTTTTATCGCTAGTGAAAACACCTGAGAATTCTTCACGAGGATAGATAGGAATGCCGAATCAATAAACCAATCCCCATAAGAACTGAGATACTTGTTGTTTCCACCTCGTAGAATCTCCTTCTAGACGATATTGACATAAATGTCTCATCCCCAATGAATTCATATGAGTGGGCTGCAATGATACGATACGTTTGTCAGGATTCAAATCCCAATACTTTGTCAATGACAGCGGTATGATAACGATCACGATATACTGAATCGGTGCATGTCCAGCTCAAATCTCATGTCCCTGCATGACAAACATAATTTAGTGTAAACAATATTTTATTTTCTAAAATAACATTCAACTTATACATTGACATATACAACCAAGGCTCAAATTTTATTTTATTTTCACTGACTGTCAAAATGACAGGCACCAAATGGATGGTGTTGGTCATTTCAAAATGATGCCAGTCAAATTTTCAGATGTACTGTATGAGACAGTATTTAAATTTCCAATCGACTTATTATTCGTCGATGATGCACACATTCTAGTGAGTGTCCAATCGCCACCCAGGAAAAACCCAAGTTATTTTTTTTTTCAAAAGTTCAAAAACTTACATCGATTAATAAATACACATGCAATTCACAAACGACATAATTATATTAAATTAGAATTGATATGAAATTAAAAAAGTACAATTTTTTACTTTCAATGTCCGATTTGGGCAGTAGTGGCTCCTTGGACAGATACAGATTGTTTAAAAATTTGCATTGGAGAAAATGTCCGACAGATACAGAAGTGCACTGGACAATGACTGACAGATACAGAAGTGCACTGGACAATGTCCGACAGACACAGAAGTGCACTGGACAATGTCCGACAGATACAGAAGTGCACTGGACAATGACGGTGACAGATACAAAAGTGCACTGGACAATGACCGTGACAGGCCACTTATTTTGAGCCTTGATAACGATCACGATCACGATATACTGAATCGGTGCATGTCCAGCTCAAATATCATGTCCCTGACAAAATTTATATAAACAATATTTTATTTTCCAACGTAACATTCCAATCTCCACCAGAGCACCAGTCATACTTCCTTTCTGACTCTGTCCCCGGCTGGGTACTAGTCTCTGTTTCTATATTTAGCATGGAGTTTTCCAGCAAAAATGCGAAACCCGATCGCTCCAAAGTCAAATTTTCTATGTGCTTTGAGAACAATTCCCAATTTCCCACACTAAAACATAATGACATAATTCGCAAGCTATTCGTCAAAATTGCAGCAAATTAGAACTCTTGTGTTTGACGTGCTGTGCGAGTTGTGACAATGTGTGTTTATAGACTTTTCTGTTGATAAAATAATCAAACAACCAAATCACACCATTTCGCAATATAGTTCTTTGGTTTTAGAGGGTCTTTCCAAACTTAAGGTATGAATTTACACAATGTTTTCTCGATGTTTCCTTAATAAGGGTAGCATGATGCTCTACGCTTAGTATATATCTTAATATCGCCACCAAATGTGGGTAAAATGTCGCCGGTAGCAGCGGTCTTGCCGAGTCATCAAGGGAGGTAAACCCTGCATGGAGTTTGATAACATTCAGCATATATACTACACATGTTCAACACAGGGATAAGACAACAAGCCTGAAAGGCTTTTAATAAACCTTTCAGTGCCAAGGGCCGATCTCATGCAATTCGTCCCTAATTTACGGTCTGTAAAATCGGCCATAAATTTTTTTTTTTTTAAATTATATTTTTTTTGGGTTCAATTTTTTTTGGGTATGCTTAAGCATGCTATAGCGAATTTAAAAACAAACTGGATAAAACCTTAGGGGCATGTTATAACTCAAAACTATCACCAAGTATTCATAGAAATAATTTTGATGCCCATGAAAAATGTAAGATTCCCTGGCACTAAACCTACTAAATATACCTGTTAACCCTTTGAGTGCCAGGGGCCGATCTCATCGGCCCTAAACCTACAAAATAAGTCTGTTAAAGAATATAAGAAAAAATTATTAAAATTTAAAAAAATTGTAAAAAAAATAATAACAAATGATGAAAAATTATTAGGCCAATGCATTCTCTTATATATGCGAGGCGACCTATGGTCGACTCGCATATATAAGAGAATGCATTGGCACAGGGTATATGGGTTGATTCAAAAATCGACCTGGCACTCAAAGGGTTAAACTTATGACACAAAAAATTAACAAAATATTCACGGTCAGCATGCGCAGGACATATCTTGATGTAAACAGTATTTATTCCATATAATTCAAATACAGTGTATGTAACAAAAACGATATAAGTCATGAATATAGGTTTATGGGGGTCGTTTCCGATTACGTATGAATAAGCCGACACTGTGAGAATGATAACATAATATTAGGTAATTGTGTTCATACTAATTTTAGAAGATCGTTGTTGGTATATATGCTACTCAGCTACTCACATTGTGGGCTGGATCGATAGATATATCAAAATGAGATTATTTTTTTTAATGGACTAATAGAAAGATATTGATTGAAAATAGATTTAGTATAGCGGAACGAAGTATAGATCAGTATAGACAAGAGTGTGAGGTGACATATCAAACGTTTGTGAGTCTGATATGCAGTATAGGGAGGGGAGGTGGGTGCTTTTAATTTCTGCACTAATTTTGTGTTCTGACCTAGCATAACATATCTAAGCACTGGAGAGTAATAGACTGTTGATTTCAAACTCAATATTAACCCTTTACCCAACAGAACGGCCCTGTGCCAATGCATTCTCTTATATATGCGAGTCGACCATAGGCTTAACACATTAAAAATTATAAAATTGTTAAAGAATGTAAGAAAAAATGGTAAAAAGTGTTTTTTAGGCCAATGCATTCTCTTATATATGCGAGGCGACCTATGGTCGACTCGCATATATAAGAGAATGCATTGGCACAGGGCATAACTGTAACTATCACAATGTGGTCAAGGAGCCGGTTCCAATGATATCCATATGTGTATGGTTCTATTGAGACAGACCGAAGATATTTTAGGCTGTTGAAGCTTTATTTGGCCGGTTTTGGCCGTTTTGTTGGGTAAAGGGTTAACCCTTTACCCAACAAACCGGCCAAAACCGGCCAAATAAAGCTTCAACAGCCTAAAATATCTTCGGTCTGTCTCAATAGAACCATACAAATATGGATATCATTGGAACCGGCTCATTGACCACATTGTGATAGTTACAGTTATGCCCTGTGCCAATGCATTCTCTTATATATGCGAGTCGACCATAGGTCGCCTCGCATATATAAGAGAATGCATCGGCCTAACAAAAAACTTTTTTTTAACACTTTTTACCATTTTTTCTTACATTCTTTAACAATTTTATAATTTTTAATGTATTTAGCCAATGCATTCTCTTATATATGCGAGGCGACCTATGGTCGACTCGCATATATAAGAGAATGCATTGGCACAGGGCCCTTCTATTGGGTAAAGGGTTAATCGATAAAAAACCCACCTTTTGTACAAAACTCATACTTATCTAAAAACTCAACTTATCTAATGTTAATCTGTCCAAATATATCGCATATTTGAATACATAAACAAAACAATTATAACTGTTATATAAATAATAAAGAAATAATTCCAATGGATAGACAAAAACAATCTTAATATATGGATACAGATAAAAACATTTGTAATTTACAATCTTAATGTATGGATACAGATAAAAACATTTGTAATTTACAATCTTAATGTATGGATACAGATAAAAACATTTGTAATTTACAAATACAAAACAATTGTAACTTACGGACAGTCTTTTCTATGGTGAAGGGCCGTTTCCATTTGTGCTTGAAGCACGATATTGTTGTCTGAATATCACAGAGTCATGCCACAATGTAGGAAAATACTCAGCGAGTCGGCTGTTCCCACAGTAAATAATCGTAATACAGGCAAACTACCAGCCCCCAGGAAAATCTCTCCCACCTACACACACAGACACTCCCACCTACACACACAGACAGAGCAATAGGATGTTTTCATACAGTCCTCAGAGTAGCAGACTATGTTAACGTCGTGTAAAGCGAGGAACCATGATGACGTAAGCACGCATCATCTGATGTCGGAGGTAATTATCGTCTCCCATCTCCGCCATTCGGTACTGCTTTTAGGACTCCAAATGTCTTATAATCATATTAGGGCGTTGAGTCAAATGTCTTATAACCATATTAGGGCATCGAGTCAAAATAAATCAATCACAGTCGTTAGGAACCAAGCCTTGAAATAGTGTGTCTGTCATTTGCAGAATGAGGTCCCCAGAGGGTGAATTTAGTGATGCTACCCCCGCATAGCGGGCTAGCATCACCAAATTCACCATCTGGGGACCTCATTCTGCAAATGACAGACACACTATTTCAAGGCTTGGTTGTAACGAATCAATCAGAATGTCGGAAGGACGGCGAGAATAATGATTTGTCCAGTATTCCTTTGTCTCCCAATGGACAGTGTTACGGGAGACCAGTCTCGAGGGAGATGTGTAATATAATTCTCTGTGTAGGGATAGCTGCTATGGGAGACCAGTCTCGAGGGAGATGTGTAATATAATTCTCTGTGTAGGGATAGCTGCTATGGGAGACTAGTCTAAAGGGATATGTGGAAGATACATTCTCCATGTTAACATGATCTATATATATAAAAGAGGAGGGTACCTTGGCGGATGTAATATTGACATTAGATTTTCAATTTTTTTATTTTAAAACAAATTAAATTAAATTTTTTTTGTAATTCTATTTTGTTTAATTGAAATTCAATCTAAAAAAAACAACAATATTTTTTTTTTTTTAAATATCAAAATCATTAAACGGTCAAAATATGTTGCCACCAACGAATAATGGCTTGTCTAAGTATCAAAATGTGTGCGAAGTGCACAAAGGGGCCTGTGGCCCTTAACACACAAAGGGGAGCCGCTGTTTCCAGGACTGCAAATAGTGTGCCTGTCATTTGCAGAATGAGGTCCCCAGAGGCTGAATTTAGGCTAGTGTCAACAAATTCACCCTCTGGGGACCTCATTCTGGTTATGCCTCATCTTTTGGGAAGTATCTATAGTCTCAAATTAACATTGTTACTTTTTCCCTTCTGGGCAGTTTCTCTACCCCCTCATTTGCAGAAGATAAAATGTATAATCGAGGTGACTAATGGGTGAACATCACCAACTTCAACTGGAGAACTTCAATCTGATCCTAGGTCTCCCAAAGTAGTTGAGTCACTAAATTCACCCTCTGGGAACCTCATTCTGCAAATGACAGGCACACTATTTGCAGGCTTGGCTGTTTTCGGCTGGTATAATCATATTAGCCTTAGGGTCATGACACTTCAATATCACAGGCCTCTATTGTTCCTGGTCCATGGGCAGCATGTCCGGTAATATGCTGACTGAGGGTGTGGAGTCAAAACAAATCAATCAACGGCATATATGTTATTCCTCGTGGGTGGGAAGCATTATGTCCGTGGGCAGGAAGTATGTCCGTTGGATCTGATCAATCTGAATGTCAAAGGTCACATCAAATTATTTGTCTGGTGTTCCATTATCCCTGTCCAAGAAATAATGACTCTTGTGAGATCTACAGTAATGCTCTAAGTAATCGACTTCTTAACCACAGCAGAATTATGGGTAGAGCTTTCCGATGAGTGGCAACAAGCCATATTTCTGACTAAATCCTGAAAAGTTACCCATAATTCTGCTGTGGTTAAGGAGTCGATTATTTAGGGCATTATTGTATATGCTACTTTAGTTGTTTAACTCTTCAATGATGGAGCCACTCTTGTGTAGCATTAAAGAGCATGTGCCAGTGCATTCTCTTATATATGTGTCTCCCATAGGGAGCCTCGCATATAATAGAGAATGCACTGGCTTACAAGGCCAAGGTATATATTGTTAGGCCAATGCATTCACTTATATATGTTAGGCTCTCTATGGGAGACTCGCATATACATGTATATAAGAGAATGCATTGGCACAGTTTTTTCACAAAATTTCAGGAAGCTCCCGCCATGGAAGGGTTAAACTGCCCTTATGGAGCCCCTCACATATGTGAGCAGAGAAAGGAAATGAGGGTGAATTTAATGATGCTTGCCCACTATGTCAGAGAGCGTCACTAAATTCACCCTCTGAGGACCTCATTCTGCAAATGACAGATGCACTAAACTCAGGCTTGAGTACAAATGAGTAGTGATGAAATATATTAGAAATAAACTGCAGGGTATACACTAACCATTGTAGCGTATTGAGTACACAAGTCTTTAGATGCCACGATGGCGCTCCTCATGATGGTACAATTCATGCAGTAATCAATCACAATTTGATGGGAACTGTGAGAAGACAATCTCGCTACATGGTTGGTTGTAGATTCTTGCTGTGATGGAGACATAGATTGAATTCTCCTGCTGCGTTTTTGTTTTCAGAGAAATGAATTAATTTTCATTGCAATTGCATTTATGAAATCTCGATGCTGGAGTTCTCAGGGAATATTAGCGAAGACTTTAGGGAATGTTTGGTGAAAAGGTGCACAGAGTTTAATCACAGGAGCAGCCCTCATAATTAGCAATGACGAATCCGCATTTGAAAAAAATAAACTGGGACATGTGCATGGCAAAGGGTTGCCGTAGCGGATTGCCGAAGCCAAACAATCTGAATTGAGAGGGCTGCAAGAATAACCTTGAGAATGCACAATATGTGACAGATTTCCCCACAAAGTTTTTCATGCCTAATTCCTAATGAATCAAGAAATTTCAAGCTTAATCAGCATAAGTAAACAAAAGAGAATATTTCTTACAAGTTGATGAATTTGATAGGTGATCTGTCGGGAGAGTATACCAAGTAAACCCCACCCCACCTCCTCTCCCCTCCCCTCCCCTCCCCTCATTCAAACCTTCAAAAACAAAATTTGGTGTACAAAAATCGATAAATCAGTGATGTTAGATGTGATTTTTCCTGATCAGTTGTGAAGGATCCCTCATTAGGTTATGAGACTGTCCCCCAAATCAGATGCCTGCGGATAAAAACAAGCTTCTTCAGAAGCAAACGAGGAGACGTCAGCGGGCGGGAGTAAATCATATTGATCAGTCCTTATACAGTAATGCCCTAAATAATCAACTCCTTAACCACAGCAGAATTATGGGTAACTTTTCAGGATTTAGTCGGCGAGAGCTTTCTGATGAATGGCAACAAGCCATATTTCCGACTAAATCCTGAAAAGTTACCCATAATTCTGCTGTGGTTAAGGAGTCGATTATTTAGGGCATTACTGTATGTGCGTGGTGTTCTTGTTTTATACTTCATTTCAATTATAAAAGATAAATTGAATCCATGTCGCAAACATTTTCCAAAATTTTCATTAGCAGATAGTGTATCACACCCATGCAGATGACTATCTCATATTCATAGCATTTTATCTGTTGTTGTGTCATTTTGAAACATTACTCTGTCAAATTAGCTATGCTGATCACTCTCAGCCCCAGCTCTAAGTGTTTATATGGCTTGGTTTAGAGGGCAGCCCATATAAACACCCCCTTAATCGTTTCATGTGAGATGGGCTGGTGCAGCATGGTCTCCCATAGAGAGACTCGCATACAAGAGAATGCATTGGCACAGGGTTTTCATAAAATTTCAAGAAGCTCCTGTCATGTGAGGGTTTTAACCTTTTCTTTACTAAATGCTCGAGTTCTCTTAAGAACTGTTCATCAAGGCCAATTGTTGAACTTATTATCTGAACATTTCCCACCAAAGTATAAAGTCCTTCTGAACTTGTGTTATCTATCATCTACTAACATTTTCTCAAAACCCCTCCAAATGAATAATAGATCAATCCAATGTATACTTTTATAACTGAATGGGAGAATCGATTTGTAAATAAAGGTTTAAATATGATAAAAGTAAGAGGTTACGGTAATACCCTAAATAATCGACTCCTTAACCACAGCAGAATTATGGGTAATTTTTCAGGATTTAGTCGGAAATATGGCTTGTTGTCATTCATCGGAAAGCTCTCACTGAGAGCTTTCCGATGAATGGCAACAATCCATATTTCCGACTAAATCCTGAAAAGTTACCCATAATTCTGCTGTGGTTAACCCTTTGAGTGCCAGGTCGATTTTTGTATCAACCCATATACCCTGTGCCAATGCATTCTCTTATATATGCGAGTCGACCATAGGTCGCCTCGCATATATAAGAGAATGCATTGGCCTAACAATTTTTTTTTTTTTTACAATTTTTTACAATTTTAATAATTTATTCTTATATTCTTTAACAGACTTATTTTGTAGGTTTAGGGCCGATGAGATCGGCCCCTGGCACTCAAAAGGTTAAGGAGTCGATTATTTAGGGCATTACTGCACTTAGTTTAATTTGACACTTGAACACACTGAGTAGCTTCAAGTCTATGTGCCGTGTATTCATGCTTGGGTGATGGATTTTATCTTAGAGCTTGGTACAGATCGATATAACACCCAGGAGAGGCACTTAACCTTTTTCAAGTAATCCAGATGACAATGAAAATATAGATTTAGTCCTTCAGTTTCTATATAATGTATACAATGACGCCAACGCCATAACAAACACACAAACGCTACTGTTTGTCTCCATATTTGACTGAAAACATTTTCTCCCACACCAACGCTGAGACCAAGTCTGCAACTAGTGTGTCTGTCATTTGCAGAATGAGGTCCACAGAGGGTGAATTTAGTAGCACTATCCAGCATAGTGGCCTAGTATCACTAAATTCACCCTCATGGGACCTCATTCTGCATGGCCTCATCTGCTATGTGAGACATTGACTCAACTCAGATTGAAGTTCCCAAATGGTGAATATTGTGATGTACACCCATTGGGAACCTCGATTATGCAATGTGTCGTCTGTCAATTTGGGGATATAGAGAAACTAACAAAAAACTAGAGGTGTGACTGTCCCAATGGACTAAGGATACCCCCCCCCCCATGTTTTTAAAATACTAAGATGTTTCACATGTCAGTAAACATTTAGTTAAAATAATAAAATAACAGTTCCCATTGCAGTTGCACAACCCTAACCCTAATCTTAAATGTTCTACATCAAAAAGGGGAATAACTCCACCAAAAAAAAAGTCGGACAGACATCATAATCGCAGGTGCACAGGTTCCAATATCAGTGCCAAGATTAAAAAACATTGACCTAAAAATGTAGGAATAAAAGCTCGGACAAAATTATGCATGTTGCAAAAAACATTCTGTCGAAAAAGGGAGGATAACTCCACCAAAAAATGTCGGATAGACATCATAATCGCAGGTGCACAGGTTCCCTAATGGTACTAAATATCTGTGCCAATTTCACGAAAATTGATAAAAAAAACGACTGAGAAAAACTCCGGACAAATTTGTGTAGCCGGACGGACGACGGACGGACAAGCTGATTGTAGTATACCCCCCTAACTTCGTATAAAAAGAAATAGAATCGATAGTTTCTATAGAAATTTGAAAATAAAAAACTTTCCAGAGTAGATTAGGCCTGAGCAGAATGAGGTCCCCAGAAGGTGAATTTAGTGGTGCTACCCGCTATGTAAGATTGATAACATTATGATATGGTGAATTTAGTGGTGCTACCCGCTATGTAAGATTGATAACATTATGAAATGACCTAGCAGCTGAAACCAAGCCTGAATATAGTGTGTCAGTCATTTGCAGAATGAGGTCCCCAGAGGGTGAATTTAGTGATGCTATCCTGCACAGCGGACTAGCCATCACCAAATTCACCCTCTTTGGATCTCATTCTGCTTTAGGCCTCATCTTCTGGGAAGTATCTATAGTTTCAAATTAACATTGTTTTTAGTTACTTTTTCCTTTCAGGGAAGTTTCTATATCCCTTATTTTGCAGAAGATAAAATGGGCAATCGAGGTTACTAATGGGTGAATATCACCTTCAAATGGGGAAATTCAATCTGATTCTCGGTCTACCATAGCATTTGAGGCCTAAGCAAAATGAAGTTCCCAGAGGGTGAATTTTTTTATGCTAGCCTGCCTTGCGGAATATAGCATCATTAGATTCACCCTCTGGGGACCTCATTCTGCAAATGACAGACACACTATTTGCAGGCTTGACTCAGACTAATAATTCAGGTAGAATAAAGTCAAATGTATCAAGGGAAAAAAAGTGAAGATATATCCAGTGAGGTAACTGGAGTCTAGAGATAATGTCAAGTGACGTCTTCTATGAACAAGTCAAGTGGGGTGTAAGTGATGCTTTCCAATCACGTTCAAAGAACAAACCGATACGATCAATACGTTATACGATCAATACGTTATACGATCAATACGTTATACGATCAATACGTTATACGATCAATACGTTATACGGGTTTCTTCACTGATTCGAGTGGCACTATAAGAACCTAGTGCTTTCTTCCCAGCTTTTTAGTGCAGTATTTACAGTAATGCCCTAAACAATCGACTCCTTAATCAGAGCAGAATTATGGGTAACTTTTCAGGATTTATTCGGAAATATGGCTTTATTACGATTCATCGGAAAGCTCTCACCCATAATTCTGCTCTGATTAAGGAGTCGATTATTTAGGGCATTACTTTACATGTACAGATATTCGTGCAGATAACTGCTCCCCTGTGTCAGTGTGTTCATAAACCAGTAATAACAACGATGAATTGTGATTGTTAGCTACAACGATAACGCTCCGGCAGTTTTGAGAATACATGGACCCAAATATTTTTTTTATGACTTTCCTGAAGCTAAATTTATATTGAATAATGATATAAATATATAAACTTTAAAATTGTAGTCAGCCTCTCCCTATATCCAGACTAACTGCTAATCGTTCTGATAGGTTAAAGGCAAGTATACAGTAACGCCCTAAATAATCCTTAACTTCAGCCACCTCAGATATGGGGACATCATACTGTGATGATCTTACTCACGAACCAACCACCTCAGATACGGGGACATCATACTGTGATGATCTTACTCACGAACCAACCACCTCAGATACGGGGGACATCATACTGTGATGATCTTACTCACGAACCAACCACCTCAGATACGGGGACATCATACTGAGATGATCTTACTCACGAACCAACCACCTCGGATACGGGGGACATCATACTGTGATGATCTTACTCACGAACCAGCCACCTCAGATACGGGGGACATCATACTGAGATGATCTTACTCACGAACCAACCACCTCAGATACGGGGACATCATACTGTGATGATCTTACTCACGAACCAACCACCTCAGATACGGGGACATCATACTGAGATGATCTTACTCACGAACCAACCACCTCGGATACGGGGGACATCATACTGTGATGATCTTACTCACGAACCAACCACCTCAGATACGGGGACATCATACTGAGATGATCTTACTCACGAACCAACCACCTCGGATACGGGGGACATCATACTGTGATGATCTTACTCACGAACCAACCACCTCAGATACGGGGACATCATACTGAGATGATCTTACTCACGAACCAACCACCTCAGATACGGGGGACATCATACTGTGATGATCTTACTCACGAACCAACCACCTCAGATACGGGGGACATTATACTGTGATGATCTTACTCACGAACCAACCACCTCGGATACGGGGGACATCATACTGTGATGATCTTACTCACGAACCAACCACCTCAGATACGGGGGACATTATACTGTGATGATCTTACTCATGAACCAACCACCTCGGATACGGGGGACATCATACTGTGATGATCTTACTCACTAACCAACCACCTCAGATACGGGGACATCATACTGTGATGATCTTACTCACGAACCAACCACCTCAGATACGGGGACATCATACTGAGATGATCTTACTCACGAACCAACCACCTCGGATACGGGGGACATCATACTGTGACGATCTTACTCACGAACCAACCACCTCGGATACGGGGGACATCATACTGAGATGATCTTACTCACGAACCAACCACCTCAGATACGGGGACATCATACTGTGATGATCTTACTCACGAACCAACCACCTCAGATACGGGGACATCATACTGAGATGATCTTACTCACGAACCAACCACCTCGGATACGGGGGACATCATACTGTGACGATCTTACTCACGAACCAACCACCTCGGATACGGGGGACATCATACTGAGATGATCTTACTCACGAACCAACCACCTCAGATACGGGGACATCATACTGTGATGATCTTACTCACGAACCAACCACCTCAGATACAGGGACATCATACTGTGATGATCTTACTCACGAACCAACCACCTCAGATACGGGGACATCATACTGTGATGATCTTACTCACGAACCAACCACCTCGGATACGGGGACATCATACTGTGATGATCTTACTCACGAACCAACCACCTCAGATACAGGGACATCATACTGTGATGATCTTACTCACGAACCAACCACCTCAGATACGGGGACATCATACTGTGATGATCTTACTCACGAACCAACCACCTCGGATACGGGGGACATCATACTGAGATGATCTTACTCACGAACCAACCACCTCAGATACGGGGACATCATACTGTGATGATCTTACTCACGAACCAACCACCTCAGATACGGGGACATCATACTGTGATGATCTTACTCACGAACCAACCACCTCAGATACGGGGACATCATACTGTGATGATCTTACTCACGAACCAGCCACCTCAGATACGGGGGACATCATACTGAGATGATCTTACTCACGAACCAACCACCTCAGATACGGGGGACATCATACTGTGATGATCTTACTCACGAACCAACCACCTCGGATACGGGGGACATCATACTGAGATGATCTTACTCACGAACCAACCACCTCAGATACGGGGGACATCATACTGAGATGATCTTACTCACGAACCAACCACCTCAGATACGGGGGACATCATACTGAGATGATCTTACTCACGAACCAACCACCTCAGATACGGGGACATCATACTGTGATGATCTTACTCACGAACCAACCACCTCAGATACGGGGACATCATACTGAGATGATCTTACTCACGAACCAACCACCTCGGATACAGGGGACATTAGGGTTAGAGTTAGGCTCTGGATATCATTAGGTTATCTAGAGCCTAACCCTAACCCCAATGGCATGTAGAGCCTAACCCTAACACTAACCCTTATGGTATCTACAGCCTAAGTGCTGTTTTACAATCAGGTTTAAGGCACAAATAATGCGTTCAATACCTTATATGACATTCTTAAAGGGGTACTGTACACTGATTCCGGCCATTTATGGGACTATCTCCTTTTATACTCTACAGAATATAAACAACAAATAAATTAATTAGAGCCATGGATGGTAATTATAATTAAATGAATTTATGACTGGAGTCATAAATTAATTTTCATTATAATTACCATGTTGTTTGCATGCTGTTTTACAATCAGGTTTAAGGCACAGATAATGCGTTCAATACCTTATATGACATTCTTAAAGTGGTACTGTGCACTGATTCCGGCAATTTAAGGGACTCTCTCCTTTTATACTCTACAGAATATATGCAACACATAACCAAATTAGAGCCATGGATGGTAATTATATAAGAAATGAACGGCAGTTTCAATGTGGTCAAGGGGTTCATGCGGAGTTTGCTGATTTTTTACCACGTTAAATCCGCCGTTTATTATTTATATTTATATACCTACGCTCTTTAAAACACTTCTCCAAATATGTCCGTTATTTTGTCAAAAACACTTTATCAAATATCTCCATTATTTCGTTTATAAAAATAATTTCCTATTTCTATATTTCGCTCTATATTTCACCCTATTTCGCGATTTCGCTGTATTTTCCTATTTCGATTTTTCGTGCTATTTCGTTATTTCGCTGTAATTTTATATTTCGCTTTTTCGTTGTATTTCATATTTCGATAATTCGCTATATTTGACATATTATGGGATATGGGATTATATGATAACCAACATTCTGATAGTCAATCGAACATCTCGTGCCACCCGTGCTCGCGATTAGATGCCACTAGCCATCCAATCGTGAACTTCGATTACATATTGTTTGTTATCAAATCCTTGGCGTATTGGCTGACTAGATACTCAAGCAGTCGGTAATGTCCGATTTCCGGGACCAATGTGTTCATAAACCTATGAACGACATTGAAAGTGATGTCACGTTACGTTCATAGGTTTATGAATGCATTGAATAAGGGGGCGTGTCTACCGTAATGCTATGGGGAAATCGGAAGAGATATCAGGTGTATGTAAATATAATTAAATGAATTTAATGACTGGAGTCATAAATTAATTTTCATTATAATTACCATGTTGTTTACATCGTTCAGAGAGCATGAGTGTATTTTTCACTAATCCATTGCTCAAATTCACTCATTTCTTGCATATCTTCTGTTGAGTATAAAAGGAGATGGTTCCATAAATGACAGGATTTAGGGTACAGTCCCCTTTTAAGGATTTGAGTGTCATGATAAGAGCTTATTGCCTTCTTCACAGCTTTATAAACCGAAGGACGACAATTACAATCTGGTCACTATCTCTGCAACAACAAAGTCTGTGTCTGGATGTTTTAATCCATGTCTGGATGTTTTAATCCATGTCTCGATGTTTTAATCAATGTCTCAATGTTTTAATCCATGTCTCAATGTTTTAATCCATAATTTATAAATAAATTTTAATTTTTTTTCCATTTTTTTTCATATATTTTTCTTAATTTATCAGATAATTTGTCAGAAATATTTTGAATGAATTTGTTTAGTGTTTTTTATGAGTATTTTTATATAATTAATGGATTGTTGAGTATTTTGAACATAACACAGACATCAATCATCTGGAATAAACAGGTAAACTTCACTGGAGTTTGTGAAAATTAGTCTTTTACCTGAAGTATCTATTCATTATTCCAGATTCAAAGATTTCGCCAAGATCCATATCGATCTGATCACAAGAAAAGTTAATGAAGAAATTTTGATCCAAGTCTCGCATATTCAATGAAATACTGATGTGATCTAAGAAACGCTCTCAAGAAATGTCCACCTTGGTGTCACAAATACAGTAACCTCATAGTACCACCATAATACTATGTATACAGAATTTCACAACAACAAGTGTCCAACTCCATGATGTGACAATGTTGACGAATTACAAACATTATGTAATAATTGGAGATAACTAATCAACAAGAGGCTAATTAAACAAAACAGTGTTTGATGAGTAGAGGGGTGATATATCAGAGCAGATAATGACTTAGATAACAAGAGAGAGATGGATGAATAGGTCTGATAAACGAGAGAGATTATACAGTAATGCCCTAAGTAATCGACTCCCTAACGACAGCAGAATTATGGGTAACTTTTCAGGATTTAGTCGGAAATATGGCTTGTTGCCATTCATCGGAAAGCTCTCCCCGAGAGCTTTCCAATGAATTGCAACAAGCCATATTTCCGACTAAATCCTGAAAAGTTACCCATAATTCTGCTGTCGTTAGGGAGTCGATTACTTAGGGCATTATAGTACAGTACACTGTCCCATACAGCTCTGTAGCATCTGTGTCTGTTGATTTGTTTGTGTGTTAGGACTGATATAGGAGAGAGATTATATAGTACTCTGTCCCATACATATCAGTGTCTGTTGTTTGTTTGTGTGTTAGGACTGATACAGTAGAGAGATTACATAGTACTCTGTCCCATACATATCAGTGTCTGTTGGTTTCTTTGTGTGCTTGGAGGGATATTCTCAAATTGTTTGTCCACAGGTTTTAGAGATATCAAGTTTCTAAAAATCAAGGGAGAAGTCAAATGTTCAAGATTGGAAATTATTCCCTCAGGCCAGAAACAAATTGAATTGATCATACATGTAGCAGAGATGAGGTGAATGGACCAATACCACTGTCAAAGGCAACCATGGGGTTACAGCTATGTGTGATGTTCTGTGTCTGTTGGTCTGTTTGTGTGTAACAGTGTTTGTATTAAATGGATATTGTCACTTTGAGTGTCTACAGTTTAATGTTTGTATCAAGTTTCTCAAACCAAATTAAAATGAAAATGGTGAAGATCGGATTAGAAAGTACAGTAATGCTCTAAATAATCGACTCCTTAACCACAGCAGAATTATGGGTAACTTTTCAGGATTTAGTCGGAAATATGGCTTGTTGCCATTCATCGGAAAGCTCTCAGTGAGAGCTTTCCGATGAATCGTAATAAAGCCATATTTCCGAATAAATCCTGAAAAGTTACCCATAATTCTGCTCTGATTAAGGAGTCGATTGTTTAGGGCATTACTGTAAATACTGCACTAAAAAGCTGGGAAGAAAGCACTAGACTCTTATGCCACTCGAATCAGTGAACAAACCCGTATAACGTATTGATCGTATCGGTTTGTTCTTCTCAGGGTGACATCAGGGTCACGCAGGCCTTTAAAACCATCCATTTTTGTGAGTTGATTCACAAGTTTGAGGGTAGAAGAATCAAAATCAAATCCTGATGGTGTATCACTCATTCCATGTTAAATCCTGATAATGCCACAAGTTGGTTGGGAGAGGGGTATGGTGTATCACTCATTCCATGTTAAATCCTGGTTATGCCACAAGTTGGTTGGGAATGGGGTATGGTGTATCACTCATTCCATGTTAAATCCTGATAATGCCACAAGTTGGTTGTGAGGGGGGTATAGTGTATCTCTCATTCCATGTTAAATCCTGGTTATGCCACAAGTTGGTTGGGAATGGGGTATGGTGTATCACTCGTTCCATGTTAAATCCTGATTATGCCACAAGTTGGTCGGGAGGGGGGTATGGTGTATCACTCATTCCATGTTAAATCCTGGTTATGCCACAAGTTGGTTGGGAATGGGGTATGGTGTATCACTCATTCCATGTTAAATCCTGATAATGCCACAAGTTGGTTGGGAGAGGGGTATGGTGTATCACTCATTCCATGTTAAATCCTGATAATGCCACAAGTTGGTTGGGAGAGGGGTATGGTGTATCACTCATTCCATGTTAAATCCTGATAATGCCACAAGTTGGTTGGGAGAGGGGTATGGTGTATCACTCATTCCATGTTAAATCCTGATAATGCCACAAGTTGGTTGGGAGAGGGGTATGGTGTATCACTCATTCCATGTTAAATCCTGATAATGCCACAAGTTGGTTGGGAGGGGGGTATGGTGTATCACTCATTCCATGTTAAATCCTGATAATGCCACAAGTTGGTTGGGAGAGGGGTATGGTGTATCACTCATTCCATGTTAAATCCTGATAATGCCACAAGTTGGTTGGGAGAGTGGTATGGTGTATCACTCATTCCATGTTAAATCCTGATAATGCCACAAGTTGGTTGGGAGAGGGGTATGGTGTATCACTCATTCCATGTTAAATCCTGATAATGCCACAAGTTGGTTGGGAGAGGGGTATGGTGTATCACTCATTCCATGTTAAATCCTGGTTATGCCACAAGTTGGTTGGGAATGGGGTATGGTGTATCACTCATTCCATGTTAAATCCTGATTGTGCCACAAGTTGGTTGGGAATGGGGTATGGTGTATCACTCATTCCATGTTAAATCCTGATTATGCCACAAGTTGGTTGGGAATGGGGTATGGTGTATCACTCATTCCATGTTAAATCCTGATTATGCCACAAGTTGGTTGGGAATGGGGTATGGTGTATCACTCATTCCATGTTAAATCCTGATAATGCCACAAGTTGGTTGGGAATGGGGTATGGTGTATCACTCATTCCCATGTTAAATCCTGATTATGCCACAAGTTGGTTGGGAGAGGGGTATGGTGTATCACTCATTCCATGTTAAATCCTGATTATGCTACAAGTTGGTCGGGAGGGGGGTATGGTGTATCACTCATTCCATGTTAAATCCTGATAATGCCACAAGTTGGTTGGGAGGGGGGTATGGTGTATCACTCATTCCATGTTAAATCCTAATTATGCCACAAGTTGGTTGGGAGAGGGGTATGGTGTATCACTCATTCCATGTTAAATCCTGATTATGCCACAAGTTGGTTGGGAGGGGGGTAGGTGTATCACTCATTCCATGTTAAATCCTAATTATGCCACAAGTTGGTTGGGAGAGGGGTATGGTGTATCACTCATTCCATGTTAAATCCTGATTATGCCACAAGTTGGTTGGGAGGGGGGTAGGTGTATCACTCATTCCATGTTAAATCCTGATAATGCCACAAGTTGGTTGGGAGGGGGGTATGGTGTATCACTCATTCCATGTTAAATCCTAATTATGCCACAAGTTGGTTGGGAGAGGGGTATGGTGTATCACTCATTCCATGTTAAATCCTGATTATGCCACAAGTTGGTTGGGAGGGGGGTAGGTGTATCACTCATTCCATGTTAAATCCTAATTATGCCACAAGTTGGTTGGGAGAGGGGTATGGTGTATCACTCATTCCATGTTAAATCCTGATTATGCCACAAGTTGGTTGGGAGGGGGGTAGGTGTATCACTCATTCCATGTTAAATCCTAATTATGCCACAAGTTGGTTGGGAGAGGGGTATGGTGTATCACTCATTCCATGTTAAATCCTAATTATGCCACAAGTTGGTTGGGAGAGGGGTATGGTGTATCACTCATTCCATGTTAAATCCTGATTATGCCACAAGTTGGTTGGGAGGGGGGTATGGTGTATCACTCATTCCATGTTAAATCCTGATTATGCCACAAGTTGGTTGGGAGGGGGGTAGGTGTATCACTCATTCCATGTTAAATCCTGATTATGCCACAAGTTGGTTGGGAGGGGGGTATGGTGTATCACTCATTCCATGTTAAATCCTGATTATGCCACAAGTTGGTTGGGAGGGGGGTAGGTGTATCACTCATTCCATGTTAAATCCTAATTATGCCACAAGTTGGTTGGGAGGGGGGTATGGTGTATCACTCATTCCATGTTAAATCCTAATTATGCCACAAGTTGGTTGGGAGGGGGGTATGGTGTATCACTCATTCCATGTTAAATCCTGATTATGCCACAAGTTGGTTGGGAGGGGGGTATGGTGTATCACTCATTCCATGTTAAATCCTAATTATGCCACAAGTTGGTTGGGAGGGGGGTATGGTGTATCACTCATTCCATGTTAAATCCTGATAATGCCACAAGTTGGTTGGGAGGGGGGTAGGTGTATCACTCATTCCATGTTAAATCCTAATTATGCCACAAGTTGGTTGGGAGGGGGGTATGGTGTATCACTCATTCCATGTTAAATCCTGATTATGCCACAAGTTGGTTGGGAGGGGGGTAGGTGTATCACTCATTCCATGTTAAATCCTAATTATGCCACAAGTTGGTCGGGAGGGGGGTATGGTGTATCACTCATTCCATGTTAAATCCTGATTATGCCACAAGTTGGTTGGGAGGGGGGTATGGTGTATCACTCATTCCATGTTAAATCCTGATTATGCCACAAGTTGGTTGGGAGGGGGGTAGGTGTATCACTCATTCCATGTTAAATCCTGATTATGCCACAAGTTGGTTGGGAATGGGGTATGGTGTATCACTCGTTCCATGTTAGAGATGTTTTGAAGGGCATCCCCTGGGAATTAAGTTTTGAAAATTCAATGCATTGAGTCAATTTCTTAACAGTAATATCTTACTTTCAAATATTTAAAAAAGTTTACCCTCCCCCTGTACCTTCAGTCAAATGAGTTGATGTGAATGTGACAGGAATGAAGAATTTACTGCACATGTATGTATAGCTTTCAATTTTGAAATATTTACTGTTGGCCAATTGAAAAAAAAAACACCCTGGCCTAATACATGTAGCTGCTTGCAAGCCTTGAAATAGTGTGTCTGTCATTTGCAGAATGAGGTCCCCAGAGGGTGAATTTAGTGATGCTACCCCGCATAGCGGGCTAGCAACACCAAATTCACCCTCTGGAGACCTCATTCTGCTTACAGCTCAGCAGAATGAGGTTCCCAGAGGGTGAATTTGGTGATGCTAGCCCGCTATGCGGGGTAGCATCACTAAATTCACCCTCTGGGAACCTCATTCTGCAAATGACAGACACACTATTTCAGGGCTTGGCTACTTGTATATGATATCTTTATATAACAAAGCAGAGATACATGTATGTTTGCGAGAATCAAACTTGATTCTGATTCTCATGTTTAACTTTGCGAGAATCATTTGCGAGAATCAATTCTGATTCTCTTACAAATTTTAAGCCCTCAGGGTGACATCGTGTGACATGCCTCAAGCAGGTGATAAATCTATCCACTAAAGATTCATTTTAAATGTGACCAAACGATATAAGCCATAATGATTAACAATACAATAATAATTAATCTGTGAAGTACTTAATTAGATACAACAATCTTGAATTTATGAGTACATGTATCGATAGTCTCAAATTAACATTGTTTTTAGTTACTTTTTCAGTTTCTATATCCCCTAATTTGCAGAAGATAAAATGCGTAATCGAAAAGTCAGTTCTCCCTATTAGATTAGGCCAAAAAAATAATACCTGTGTTTCGGGTTTCATAGTCTAAAATAATTAGGGTAGGAAGGTAGGGATTTTTTTATTATTCTGAATTCCATTGGATCATGGACAATACAATCTACAGTAATGCTCTAATTAATCGACTCCTTAAACACAGCAGAATTATGCGTAACTTTTCAGGATTTAGTCGGAAATATGGCGTGTTGCCATTCTCTGTGAGAGCTTTCCGATGAATGTCAACAAGCCATATTTCCGACTAAATCCTGAAAAGTTACCCATAATTCTTCTGTGGTTAAGGAGGCGATTATTTAGGGCATTATGTGTATTTGGCACTATTGAGGTCAAATTTTTTTTATTTCATTTCCCTTGGTTCGTAAATAGTATGGTTATAAATAACAAAGTCATGTAAATAAATATGGTACTTCGCTTCACTCCCCTCTTTCACTTTTGCCAATGTATGGTATAGTCAATACCAATTAACTTGACAAATGTTCTTTCTTTCTTCATTCTCTCCCTCTACCCCCTCTTAGAACAGTAGATTTTCGGATCTAACATGTTATCCCCATCTGCTAAATTTAACCTAAATGTATATGTTATCTATTCTGAAACCAAGGATAACTTTCTTATTCCGAGGAAAAGATTTAATTATTTAGAGCATTACTGTAATTACTCTCTAACATAATATTTCTGTGATCCAATAAATATTATGCAGTTTTATAGTTTTCTTACATTCTTTAACATTCTTTAACAATTTTTATCATTTTTATAATTTTTTCTTTATATTCTTTACCAATTTTTATCATTTTTTATAATTTTTGCTTAATCTATAACAATTTGTGATAATTTTTTCTTATATTCTTTAACAATTTTATAATTTTTTTCGAACATTCTTTAACAATTTTATCATTATTTATCATTTTTTCTTACATTCTATAACAATTCTTTTTATTTTCTGATATTCTTTAACATTTTTTTCATTTTTATCATTTTTTCTTAAAGTCTTTAACAATTTTTATCATCTTTTCTTACATTCTTCAATTTTTTTTATTATAAACAGTAAATACACAATTAAAACATTAAATAAACTTCTAATATGCTGTATTGAAATATGCATACCGGTATATGAGAGAGAATTAAGTCACTTCTCTCTGTGATATTTTCTGCAATTTTACAATCTCCAGAGAGCTGCTAACTGGAAGTAACGTGTCAATTTCAAAATAAAACGGACACTCCACCAGAATTTGGCTCATTGCTATAGAAAATACAGAAAAAATTAACCCTTTACCCAACAAACCGGCCAAAAACGCCCAAATAAAGCTTCAACAGCCTAAAATATCTTCGGTCTGTCTCAATAACACCATACAAATATGGATATCATTGGAACCGGTTCATTGACCACATTGTGATGGTTACAGTTATGCCCTGTGCCAATGCATTCTCTTATATATGCGAGTCGACCATAGGTCGCCTCGCATATATAAGAGAATGCATTGGCCTAAAAAAAAAAAATTCTTACATTTTTTAACAATTTTTATAATATTTTTCTACATTCTTTAACAATTTTATCATTTTTAATATGTGTTAAGCCAATGCATTCTCTTATATATGCGAGGCGACCTATGGTGGACTCGCATATATAAGAGTATGCATTGGCACAGGGCCGTTCTGTTGGGTAAAGGGTTAAATGACATAATCATTGACCTGCGTACTTATGGTTGCCCCTTGCCCTCGGTTATTGCAGTGCCCCTGCGCCTAATGACAGCTAGGAATAACTTTCATGTTGCTGACAGCCACCTAATAACCACCCAGAAATAACTTTCATGTTGCCGACGCTATGCAATGAATAACAATTTAGGATTAACAAGCTCCAAATCAGCAAGAATCAATTTGGAGTGGAAACGGAGGGTTTCAATTTGTTTAAAAATTTTGATCGAAACACGTGAAATTCATTCCGTTTATTGGAAGAATCAATATACTAATCTGTATGCTTGTCGTTCATGATCGATTCCATCTCCGGGACAGTGCAGGAGTGACATGTGTGCGTGACACGACACAATAGATATGTAACAGCTAGAATTATACACACATCCGAGGGGTATCATTATATTCAGGGTATCATTATATACAGGTATCAGTATATACTGCCTAATAGTTCAGCTGTAAGCACAAATTGATTCAGATATGTCTGCGTCACTCAATCGTCCTTGAGGGTGGCGACGATATTAGATATATGATATGTTAAAAAGATATCAGCATGGTTTCCCATAGAATTCAATGCATACAGTAATGCCCTAAGTGATCGACCTCTTAACCACAGCAGAATTATGGGTAACTTTTCAGGATTTAGTCGGAAATATGGCTTGTTGCCATTCACTGGAAAGTTCTCAGCGAGAGCTTTCCGATGAATGGCAAAAAGCCATATATCCGACTAAATCCTGAAAAGTTACCCATAATTCTGCTGTGGTTAAGAGGTCAATTACTTAGGGCATTACTGTATCTCAACGGAACATGAGAATTCCAAAATTACATGAATGTCCACTAAAATTTATTCCAACCTATCTGTCACTCAAATGCTCATAAGGATCGGAACGATCATGGAACAAAAGGGTCGGGACAATAACGGATATGTGTAGAATATCAGCATGGTCTCCCATATAATGTAAGGCATATCTCTCCGTAACATGAGGGTCGGGACAATAACGGATATGTGTAGAATATCAGCATGGTCTCCCATATAATGTAAGGCATATCTCTCCGTAACATGAGGGTCGGGACGACAACGGATATATGTAGAATATCAGCATGGTCTCCCATATATAATGTAATGCATATCTCTCCGTAACATGAGGGTCGGGACGAAAACGGATATGTGTAGAATATAAGCATGGTCTCCCATATAATGTAGTACATATCTCTCCGAAATATGAGTGTTGGGACGACAACGGATATATGTAGAATATCAGCATGGTCTCCCATAGAATTTAAGAGATATCTTAAGCCTTTCTTCACTGGAGCTTCCTGTGGGTTAAACATTAAACAATATTATAGGTTTATATATCTCCTCGGTTATTATCCCTTCCAGTAAGGCTCCCTGTGGGTTAAACATTAAACTGTATTATAAGTTTAAATATCTCATCGGTTATTAACCCTTCCAGTGAGGCTCCCTGTGGGTTAAATATTAAACTTTATTATAAGTTTAAATATCTCCTCGGTTATTAACCCTTCCAGTGTGAGGCTCACTGTGGGTTAAACATTAAACTTTATTATAGGTTTATATATCTCCTCTCCCTTCCATGACGGGAGCTGCGCTGGTGAGCCTTTAAGATCCTGTGCCATTGTATTCTCTTATATGCAACTCTCCCATATGGAGCCTTGCATATATAAAAGAATATGCTGGCTTACAACGTCACAGTAAATATTGTTAGGCCACTGTATTCTCTAATATATGCATGGCTCCCAATAGGAGACTCGCATATATAAGAGAATGCATTAGCACAGGGATTTTGCAAAATTTCCGGAAGCTTCAGTCATAGAAGAGTTAATGGAACATGGGATATCATACACTGTCTCGTACAATTCATCTTGGAGAAACTTTATTATACATAAGGGCCTCCTGACAATAATGGGATATGTTAAAAATATCAGCAAACCAGCAATTCAATCCACATCTCATCAGAACATGCAAGCCTTGAAATAGTGTGTCTGTCAGTTGCAGATTGAGGTCCCCATAGGGTGAATTTAGTGATGCTATCCCGCACGGTGGGCTAGTGTCACCAAATTCATACACTGGGAACCTCATTCTTATTAGGCCTTGACAACTGCTAAGGGAGACCAAGGATCATAAGATTAAAGTTCCCCATTTGAAGTTGCTGATGTTCACCCATTATATAATTAGTCATCTCGATTATATAAGTTGCCGATGTTCACCCATTATATAATTAGTCATCTCGATTATATAAGTTGCTGATGTTCACCCATTATATAATTAGTCATCTCGATTATATAAGTTGCCGATGTTCACCCATTATATAATTAGTCATCTCGATTATATAAGTTACTGATGTTCACCCATTATATAATTAGTCATCTCGATTATATAAGTTGCTGATGTTCACCCATTATATAATTAGTCATCTCTATTATATAAGTTGCTGATGTTCACCCATTATATAATTAGTCATCTCGATTATATAAGTTGCGGATGTTCACCCATTATATAATTAGTCATCTCGATTATATAAGTTGCTGATGTTCACCCATTATATAATTAGTCATCTCGATTATATAAGTTGCTGATGTTCACCCATTATATAATTAGTCATCTCTATTATATAAGTTGCTGATGTTCACCCATTATATAATTAGTCATCTCGATTATATAAGTTGCTGATGTTCACCCATTATATAATTAGTCATCTCTATTATATAAGTTGCTGATGTTCACCCATTATATAATTAGTCATCTCGATTATATAAGTTACTGATGTTTGATGTTCACCCATTATATAATTAGTCATCTCGATTATATAAGTTACTGATGTTCACCCATTATATAATTAGTCATCTCGATTATATAAGTTGCTGATGTTCACCCATTATATAATTAGTCATCTCGATTATATAAGTTGCTGATGTTCACCCATTATATAATTAGTCTTCTCGATTATATAAGTTGCTGATGTTCACCCATTATATAATTAGTCATCTCGATTATATCAGTTGCTGATATTCACCCATTATATAATTAGTCATCTCTATTATATAAGTTACTGATGTTCACCCATTATATAATTAGTCATCTCGATTATATAAGTTACTGATGTTCACCCATTATATAATTAGTCATCTCGATTATATAAGTTGCTGATGTTCACCCATTATATAATTAGTCATCTCGATTATATAAGTTGATGTTCACCCATTATATAATTAGTCATCTCGATTATATAAGTTGATGTTCACCCATTATATAATTAGTCATCTCGATTATATAAGTTGCTGATGTTCACCCATTATATAATTAGTCATCTCTATTATATAAGTTGCTGATGTTCACCCATTATATAATTAGTCATCTCGATTATATAAGTTACTGATGTTTGATGTTCACCCATTATATAATTAGTCATCTCGATTATATAAGTTACTGATGTTCACCCATTATATAATTAGTCATCTCGATTATATAAGTTGCTGATGTTCACCCATTATATAATTAGTCATCTCGATTATATAAGTTGCTGATGTTCACCCATTATATAATTAGTCATCTCGATTATATAAGTTGCTGATGTTCACCCATTATATAATTAGTCATCTCGATTATATAAGTTGCTGATGTTCACCCATTATATAATTAGTCATCTCGATTATATAAGTTGCTGATGTTCACCCATTATATAATTAGTCATCTCGATTATATAAGTTGCTGATGTTCACCCATTATATAATTAGTCATCTCGATTATATAAGTTGCTGATTATTATGCAAATTAGGGGATATAGAGACTGAATAGAAGGGAAAAAGTAACTAAAAACAATGTTAATTTGAGACTATAGATACTTCCCAGAAGATGAGGCCTAAGCAGAATGAGGTCCCCTGGTGTAAATTTGGTGATGTTAGCCCACTGTGTATTCAGGGCAACATAGACATGTCCTAACTACATTCCATGGAACATATCTAAGTACACTAAATTCCATTCTAGAAAATTCAGAATTAAAAAAATATTCAATACCACAGCTGAATACCATGTATTAAATATTCAATACCACAGCTGAATACCATGTATTAAATATTCAATACCACAGCTGAATACCATGTATTAAATATTCAATACCACAGCTGAATACCATGTATTAAATATTCAATACCACAGCTGAATACCATGTATTAAATATTCAATACCACAGCTGAATACCATGTATTAAATATTCAATACCACAGCTGAATACCATGTATTAAATATTCAATACCACAGCTGAATACCATGTATTAAATATTCAATACCACAGCTGAATACCATGTATTAAATATTATAAATACCACAGCTGAATACCATGTATTAAATATTCAATACCACAGCTGAATACCATGTATTAAATATTATAAATACCACAGCTGAATACCATGTATTAAATATTCAATACCACAGCTGAATACCAAATGTATTAAATATATAAATACCACAGCTGAATACCATGTATTAAATATTCAATACCACAGCTGAATACCAAATGTATTAAATATTATAAAACGTGATCGGAATAAATTACAACTTCAGCAAGCAGTGCAAATATTACTGATGTTCAAGATTATTCAAGGTCTCACTCACCGCACAGCACCCCCCCCCCCCCCCCCCCACGTTCAAGGTTATTCAAGGTCCCACTCACCCCACCAGGGTTGCCTACCGATACCGGTTCTGATGTCGATTAACGACGGTTCTCGGCACTGATTGTTGATTTCTATTAATATACCTCTTTACGAATATAAAGGGTTAATTTAGCAGCTCATCATAACGCCAAACACAACTGCGATGGGTTAATGTGATATCGTCAGCAATTTTAAACATCAAAGGCACAGTATGCCTCTCTATGACAAGTTTCAGACACAGAGTGTACATGTATTTGACTATTTTCTCTCAAAATCTATTCCAAATTTTTGAACTAGCCAACTAAAATTAGGCTTACTGGAAAGGACTTTGGTTTCATTGGGTGACATCATATATGAAATTACAACATTCAAGGAATATGGCCGATTAGTGAGTTCTCTAATTAATTACCACACAAATAATATGGTGTACCGTGTATCCATACAAGCCAACAATGTTAGCCGGCCCAGTAGTCAAACATACATGTCTACATTCGTTCCACTCTGTATTCCGTCTTTTTAAAAAATCCTCCCTTTGCGACTTGCGGAAAATCGCCGCAGATAACAACTTAACAAATAATTGATGATGGAACCCTACGAAACCGAAGTTATTTGCAGTATAAAAGTCCACTCAATGAGTACCGATACCGACCCGGTTTGACGTACTGAAGATCAGTACGGAACTGGTACCGAAAGTTGTGGTACCGTCGGTACTTTGGAAACCCTGCACGCCACAGCACCCCCTCCCCTCAGCATCTCCTTTACCCACAGCACCCCCTCCCCCCACAGCACCTTACTCCCCCTCCCTCAACAGCAATTCAAGTAATTTCAAGACTCTGAATGGTATTTTGTCAATTTCAAGTCCATTCCATGTTTTTTAAGATCCACACGGGAACACTGCCCAGTGCTCTGTACGTGGCATAGCTAAGATTTATCAAATTGAACTCCCAAGCCTTGAAATAGGGTGTCTGTCATTTGCAGAATGAGGTCCCCAGAGGGTGAATTTAGTGATGCTACCCCGCATAGCGGGCTAGCATCACCAAATTCACCCTCTGGGAACCTCATTCTGCTGAGGTGTAAGCAGAACGAGGTCCCCAGAGGGTGAATTTGGTGATGCTAGCCCGCTATGTGGGGTAGCATCACTAAATTCACCCTCTGGGGACCTCATTCTGCAAATGACAGACACCCTATTTCAAGGCTTGGGAGTTCAATTTGATAAATCTTAGCTATGCCACGTACAGAGCACTCCCCCCATTCATCATTAGTGTAAACATATTTTTATTTCCAAATCCAAACATAATACACAAATGACATAAATATACAACATATAAGAGATAATGTATGGAAATGAGGATCAGACAACAAGCCCGAGGGCTTATATGAAGTCTTCTCCTCTTTGGCGACATGCCCCTTCCCCAATAAGTGAGGGAGGGGTATCGATCAGACGGGAAATAATAGAAATAATATTTTTTAAAGGAGAAGTAACTAAGTTTAAGTTGGGATGGACACAGCGGGAAGATAGTGTTAGGGATAGCAGGAGGCAGAGAGAGAGAGAGAGAGAGAAGAGAGAGAGAGAATGAGAGGGAGAGGGAGAAAGTAGAGGGGACAGAGTTTTCAATAATTTAGTTGCTGCGTGATGAAAATTATGCTCGTAGTAATATGCATGCGTCAGGCTCCATTCATCATTCTCCAGTAAGAGCCACCAAACAGATATTACCGTCTCTAATGAAATGTCTCATCCAATTGACTTTAGCCTCGGCCCGATTTCACTTGGTGACAGCATTGTATTGGGTTGCGTGGGCGTCAAAGCGAAATCCATGGATTTACGGTATCCTGAACTAAACGTTTTCCATTTGCTCAGATTCAACCAATTATCTGTGGGCCTGGTGTTGGAATGATAACATAGTGATGATGTCATTGTATGGCTGGCGGTGATCATTTCCTCTCAATCAATCTGGAATCTCGTGATTTATCTGTCTCTTCTTAGTGGCATCTTACAGGGACGTAACTAGAATTCTTAACCCTTTACCCAACAGAACGGCCCTGTGCCAATGCATTCTCTTATATATGCGAGTCGACCATAGGTCGCCTCGCATATATAAGAGAATGCATTGGCTTAACACATATTAATTGTTAACAAATGTAAGAAAAAATTATAATTTTTTTTTAGGCCAATGCATTCTCTTATATATGCGAGGCGACCTATGGTCGACTCGCATATATAAGAGAATGCATTGGCACAGGGCATAACTGTAACTATCACAATGTGGTCAAGGAGCCGATTCCAATGATACCCATATTTGTATGGTTCTATTGAGACAGACCGAAGATATTTTAGGCTGTTGAAGCTTTATTTGGCCGGTTTTGGCCAGTTTTGGCCGGTTTGTTGGGTAAAGGGTTAAATGGGAGGGAGCGATTTTCACACTCTAATCTGCTCTAATTTCCTATTTCCAAAATTTGGATCAACATGCAGATGGATAATAAAAATGTCATTATACAATGTTGTGTACAGTACATGTATGTGTTTTCTTGTTTTGGTCCAGGTTGTGGTGAAAAGTCATATTGGACTCGACGCGTAATGCATCTCATCTAATTAAATCATACCATGAATCTCTACTCTGGCTAACGCCCGTAGAGATCAAATTCCATCCAGTACAAAACCTGGGAACTTTTTGAAGTTTTGACAGGTAACATTAGAAAATCAAAAAAATAACACTGGGAATATTATTAGTTATCTTCGGCAACATCGGGGGTATATGGAGATTTAATACCTGGATGTCGATTTTGAAAAAAAAGAGACATCCAGGTATAAATATCTCCATGTACCCCACGATGTTGCCGGAGATAATGATTTTGTCCCCACAACAATAACCATGTTTCCTTAATTTAAGTGTGTTTTCATAGTTTTTCCGATTAATTCATACCAATAAGAATAATTCAATAGCTGACCTAAGGATCCGGCGTCAGGTGACGTCAAATTTGGCGTGCAAGAGCAACGTCACGATTGGTGGAAACTGCTAGTTCAAGGGTCATTCATATACCCCCGATGTTTCACGTGCTCATATACCCCCGATGTTTGGCGCACGTTCTCTTATACCCCGCTGTCAAGGGTGACGGGGGACATGGTTATTTAAACGTGGCGTTGTAGCCAATCAGATTGCGTGTTACAACCGAATGTGGGGACAAATTTTTTTGTTATTACCTGTTCCTTAATAATGTACTTCACTGTAGGTGGAGGTCCTTAATAATGTACTTCACTGTAGGTGGAGGTCCTTAATAATGTACTTCACTGTAGGTGGAGGTCCTTAATAATGTACTTCACTGTAGGTGGAGGTTCCAACTCAAAATTGCTTGATTTAAGTGGCTTTGTGAGCGCATACAATTATGGAATTTCTCCTGGGTAATTAGTTCAATGTTTATTGCGATATAAGCTCCCAAAAGTCACAGAAAAACATGCAGTCTCGAGCTGCGACCACCCCTTAATGTGATGCATATGATTGAGGAACGATACAAATATATTTATTCCCTGCCTTGTTTGTTCAATTATAAAAAGTTCCCTGTCAGAACGGGTCAGAACATCAAAAAGTACCCAGGTTTTGTACAGGTGGAATATGATCTCTACGGGTGTTAGCCAGAGTAGAGATTCATGGCATGATCTACTGATAACCTGTATGGTGCCCCTCACAGACATGAACAGACGACACTCAGTAATAGATCCTTATAAATTCTGTGTGGGGCTCTCTATGGGCGTTAGCCAGAGTAGAGATCCATGGCATGATCTACTGATGACCGTATGGTGCCCCTCACAGACACGAGCAGACGACACTCAGTTATATATCCTTCTATCTGTGTGGGGCTCTCTATGGGAGATCCATGGCATGATCTACTGATGACAGTATGGTGCCCCTCACAGACACGAGCAGACGACACTCAGTAATATATATCCTTCTATCTGTGTGGGGCTCTCTATGGGAGATCCATGGCATGATCTACTGATAACCCGTATGGTACCCCTCACAGACACGAGCAGACGACACTCAGTAATAGATCCTTCTATCTGTGTGGGGCTCTCTATGGGAGATCCATGGCATGATCTATTTGTCCAATATGACTTTTAAACCACAACCTGGACTCATAGATGTACATGTACAAGAAAAACACATAATGTACACAACATTGTATAATAAGTTTATAACTTCGTGAAAGTCCACAAAATGATGGTTTCTTCTGAATTCAGCCTGGGAGAATAATGACGCCCCTACAATATGTGAAGAATCAGGCAATTTAACCCACGGTAGCCTCAAACAGATGGAATCAAGCACTACAGAATGTTGTCTGCTCCAGTCTATATGTGGGGCTCTCTATGGGATCAGACAATATTTCAAGGCTTGTTTCTACCCTGGCAAATACAGGGACGTAGCTAGAATTTTTGAATGGGAGGGAGCGATTTCACACTCCGAAGATTTTAATTTACCATCAGTTTATTTAAAGACATATTAAGTACTTGTTCGATTGCGTGAAACTGATAATATCGTATGCGGGGGCTATGACAACAGGAGTGATGTAAGATTCTACTAACATCGCAGAAAATCTGAAGAAATTCGACCGTACCACTCCGTCAAAAACATCGTCTGAACAACGCTCAATTGTAAATATTTATTATACTCGATTCGGGATGCATCTATCGACGATAAACTAACGAAAATGATTTCACCATAGAGAGTCACTGCATTTAATTAGTATATAAGAATGACCTTGTGTGTTGTCTATTTGGATATAATATTTCTAAAAATTACTACTTTGAACAAGATTATTCTCCATTTCTATTTGATCACCCTACCGGGGTGTTTCACATCACTTTAACCCTTTGAGTGCCAGGTCGATTTTTGTATCAACCCATATACCCTGTGCCAATGCATTCTCTTATATATGCGAGTCGACCATAGGTCGCCTCGCATATATAAGAGAATGCATTGGCCTAACATTTTTTTTTTTCACAATTTTAATAATTTATTCTTATATTCTTCAACAGACTTATTTTGTAGGTTTAGGGCCGATGAGATCGGCCCCTGGCACTCAAAGGGTTAAACACGCCTAAAATATTTGAAGAATCAGGCCATTGTATTAGCAATGAAAATTGCAATAGGACTCAGCTGCAGGACTAGGGTGATTTCAACCCCAAATACAGTAATGCTCTAAATAATCGACCGAGAGATTTCCGATGAATGGCAAGAAGCCATATTTCTGACTAAATCCTGAAAAGTTACCCATAATTCTGCTGTGGTTAAGGTGTCGATTATTTAGAGCATTACTGTAACTTCATTGGTGTCATGGCTCCTGTTTATAACATATAATGATTTCATAAATTTTTCGGGTGCATGCCCATTTGTGACGCGATGCTGTGGCAACATAACAGTCACATGTGGAGTACAGCCATATTTCTGATCCGATCAAACAATAGTTTTTTTTCTTTCTCCTAATACTTTTCAACATTGTTCGCTCAGTATTAATAGTCCAGACGAAGTCGGGCACATCAGCTAGTACATTCTATCTTCCGAAAATTAGGGTATATAGAAACAGGCGGGAACAAGCAACTAAATGTTAATTTGAGTCTATATATAGAAACTTCCCAGAAGATGAGGCCTCAGTAGAACGAGGTTCCCAGAAGGTGAATTTAAGTGATTCTAGCATCAGTAAATTCACCCTCGGGGGACCTCAATCTACAGACACACTATTTGAAGGCTTGTAACAGATGGTACTGAGATCCCTGATCGAGACAATCCTTAAGAGATATCTAGATGTCTGATCCTCCCATTATCCCATCAAATGAACTCATGATTTGTCATGGACACCTGTCGACGACACAGGTAAAATACTTCTAATAATAGCTCGTTAAATATGGCACATGTAAAATACCTGTTTACGATCAGTCGATAAAATCAACAGCCGTTCGAACATGCGTCATATTATCTGATTTGAACTATACAGAGAAGGGGGGCGGGGCATGAAAAATATGCATCAAATTATCTGTTTTGAACTACACAAACAGAGATGTAGTGGGGGTGGGGGGTGGGTATGAAAAACATGCCCCCTTTTCTTGAAGTTGTGCCCTTTGCACTTTCTTGTTAACAAGTTTAGATTGTAAGTACTCCCTGGGAGCTTTCCGATGAATGGCAACAAGCGATATTTCTGACTAAATCCTTAAAAGTTACCCATAATTCTGCTGTGGTTAAGGAGTTGATTACTTAGGGCATTACTGTATCTAATTTATATATACGTTATCATTGACATAGCCCTCTACAGTAGGGATGCGGACCAGACCGGACTGCTAGTGATGGTTCCATTACAAGCCATATTTTCATTGGAAAGCTGAGAGCTTTACGATGAATGCATGGCAACAAGCCATATTTCCGACTAAATCCTGAAAAGTTACCCGTAATTCTGCTGTGGTTAAGGAGTCGATTATTTATATCATTACTGTATGCTGTTTGCTTTGCTCAGTTTTGTATATTTCAGTATTTATTCTCGTAACTAAAGAACATGATTTTTCTTGACTTTTTACACCCCCCCTTTATTATTTAACCCTTCATGACTGAAGCTTCCTGTAGGGAGCCCCATACAGGTGGCAGCTTGTATTGCTGAGTGTCGTCTGCTCACATCTGTGAGGGGCTCCATAAGGGTAGTTTAACGCTTCCATGACTGGAGCTTCCAGAAATTTTGCGAAAACCCTGTGCTAATGCATTCTCCCAATGGGAGCCTACATACATTGACCTAACAATATTTACCTTGACCTTGTAAGCAAGTGCATTCTCTTATATATGCGAGGCTCCCTATGGGAGACTCACATATATAAGAGAATGCTCTGGCACATGATCTTTAATGCTGCACCAGCGCAGCTCCCGTCATTAAAGGGTTAAGGTACCCTTGATAATGAGATTATATAATCGGATCTAAGAGTCGTAACAATTCCTGGACTTGTGCACTATTTTAGACCAATAAGCTGAGCGACTCTGACATGACAACAGTTAATTAAATTATGCTGTCACATCAAAGAGAGTTATGTCAATTATCGATAGATCAAATGTTCGGACCCCAGACACATGATGTATTTGCTTGGTGCTTGAGATCAGTACAAGAGAACTCTATTTATTCCAGTAAATGCCAAAAAGGAGTGGTTCTTTGCTCAGAGGGATCGCCACAGGGTTAATTGGAACTGAGGATCATATCGGTGATGTTTTTACTTTTTTGAACATATACAAGGCTCAAAGTGGCCAGTCAAGGTCATTGTCTGACGAAAAATAGGTTATTTCCAGTGCACTTCTGTATCTGTCGGACATTTTGTCAAATGCAAATTTTTAAACAATCTGTATCTGTTTGGATCCAAGGAGCAACTACTGGCCAAATAGGACATTGAAAGTAAAAAATAGTTCTTTTTTAATTTCAGAGTAATATAATTATGTTGTTTGAGAATTGCGTGTGTCTTTATTAATCGACATAAAGTTGGGTTTTTCCTGGGTGGCAATTGGACGCTCACTAAAATATTTACATCATTATACAGTTATCGCATTGTTTCGAGATTGACACGAGGAATTGTCAACCCGAGGAAGTCAATATTCACCAAGGCCGTAGGCCGAGGTGAATATTGATTTCCAAGGGCTGACAATTCCTCGTGTCAACCAAGAAACAATGCGATAACTGTTTTATTATATGAAACGCGCTTTGATTGGACAAGACATTGTGACGTTGAACGTCGCTGGGAAAATCCTATCTATTTTCAGGTCTGATAATAAGTTATGTTAACCCCCTGCAGTATCTGACTTCACTCAGAACTGTTATTAACTGTTATTGTTTAATGAGGTGAACATTGTTAGACATCTCGATTTTTTCGTTATGTTTTAACATAAGAATTGGGAAAGAAACTTATGATCATATAATAATGACAAATAATGAGTTGATTGGAATTTAAATATTGTCTCATACAGACTGATACAGTACATCTTAAAATTTGACAGGCACCATATTTAAATGACCAAAACCATCCATTTGATTCCTCACCGTTCCTGTCATTTTGAGTCAGTAAAAAATAATTTATGTTTAGCCTTGAACATATATACACCTTTATTAAGACTATACAAACATACATTATACTTTCCTCTCCTACTGAAACAAACACATATACTATTTTAAATTTCTAAATTTATACAGTTATTTGGTCCTTTGCATACGGTCTAAATTACTTACTAAAATACAAATTCAAGAAAAATCATGTTCTTTAGTTACAAGAATAAATACTGAAATAGACAAAACTGTGCAAAGTAAGCAGCACATAGTAATGATATAAATAATCGACTCCTTAACCACAGCAGAATTATGGGTAATTTTTCAGGATTTAGTCGGAAATATGGCTTGTTGTCATTCATCGGAAAGCTCTCAGTTAGAGCTTTCCGATGAATGGCACCAAGCCATATTTAAGACCACATATAGAAGCCATAATAAGACCACACGTAACTAATATACGTTATGAAGCCACCAAAATTTGTGTAACAGGAGTGCCTATAGCTATTTTATATGTTCATAGCTGTTTTTTTCTACAAGGCAGTAATTGATATTAAACTGATATCTTGATATTGTTTTGGACCATGATCACCGCTATTTCTACTGTACATCATCTGAGTGAATACACTGACAGGAAAGGGGAACGGAAAGGGGAACAACTATCAGAATAAGATTTCCAGTACGATCCCCACAAACAAAACTTCCACATACACCCATCCCCTCCCCAGTGCCTTGTGTGATCAACACCAGTATCACTGTGAGTACATATATGCAGGTATGTGATAATGAATCGATTATTTAGGGCATTACTGTAGTTATAAGATTTCAAGAGACAGTTTACAAGCCTAATAGCTTAACCATCCAGAGTAGTATGCGATTTTATTCCTAAAGTGAGATGTGAACGAATGTTTAGTGAAAAGTCAGTTGAGAGAAAAAATAACCTTCGCAACTCAATATCAACAAGGATCAAAAGAATCTTTCAATAATTTTCGATGTCTTCTTGACCCAGACACAGCACGCGAAACAAAATTGATATGTGAATTTATTGCATGCTCTCTAGACTGACAGGGTCCTCCACAGATGTTTCACCTATTATAGTCAATTTATAGTCACCAAATATATGATTTCTTTCTCAGATGTATATTGTATATATATTATGTTACGACAGACACCATTGTTTTATGGTTTGTTTTAATAAATCTTATCTTATCTTATCTTATCAATATACGTTATGAAGCCATATGGGTTTTTCCTGGGTGGGAAAATATCATATGCTATTCAGACCTATAATTGAAGATCTAGAGAAAACTTGAAAACATAAGATTTATCTCATTTCTGATGATATCCTTTTTACACTATAATACTCATTTACACCTAAGTAATCGACTCCTTAACCCTTTACCCAACAAAACGCCCAGAAAAATAGCCCAAATGAAGCTGCAACAGCCTAAATTATCTTCTCTTGGGTCTGTCTCAATAGAACCATACAAATATGGATATCATTGGAACAGGCTCATTGACCACATTGTGATAGTTACAGTTATGCCCTGTGCCAATGCATTCTCTTATATATGCGAGTCGACCATAGGTCGCCTTGCATATATAAGAGAATGCATTGGCCTAAACAAAATTCATTTTTTAACACTTTTTACCATTTTTTCTTACATTCTTTAACAATTTTATAATCTTTTCTTACATTTTTAAACAAATTTTATAATATTTTTCTACATTCTTTGACAATTTTATCATTTTTAATATGTGTTAAGCCAATGCATTCTCTTATATATGCGAGGCGACCTATGGCCGCTTTGTTGGGTAAAGGGTTAAACACAGCAGAATTATGGGTAACTTTTCAGGATTTTGTCGGAAATATGGCTTGTTGCCATTCATCGGAAAGCTCTTAGTGTGGTTAACTTAGATTACTTAGGGCATTACTGTACATGTAAGTCCAAAGAACACATGTCACCCCACAAAGTTATCAGAGCATGTCTGAGTTTAGTGTGCCTGTCATTTGCAGAATGGGGTCCCCAGAGGGTGAATTTAATGAAGCTATCCTGCACAGTGGGCTAGCATCACTAAATTCACCCTCTGGGGACCTCATTAGGCCACATCTTCTCTGCCAAGTTTCTTTATTATCAAATTTCTATAGAAACTTCTTGGCATTGATTCTATTTCTTTTTTAGTTTAGTTTCTCTATATCCCCAAATTCACAGACAACACAATGGGTGTACATCACAATATTCACCATTTGGAAACTTTAATCTGAATCTATGTCTCCCATAGCAGATGAGGCCATGCAGAATGAGGTCCACAGAGGATGAATTTGGTGATGCTAGCCCACTATGCAAATGACAGGCACACTAAACTTGTACAGTAATGCCATAAATAAGTAACAGCAGATTTTCTTACGAAAACTACCTTACCTGACAACCACTATAGAATTACCCCCCTTGGCGCGATTTCAACTCGCCCGCTTCCGAATGCGACTTTTAGTCGCAACCGCCGAGATTTACGAACAAGGAAGCGGTAAACGGTATCCCATTCAGAATCCTTTTTGGCGCAGAAAACCTAACAAGGATTTTTCACTGGCTCTTATAAAAGTTTTTTTTGAGGGTCTTTGAGACTCTCAGAGCTTTTAATTCAGAGTCGGAGAGTAGTATAACACATACCAGAAACGTATATTTAAGATTAGATCGAAATCCGACGAAAACGAAGATGTATAGAATCAACTTGATATGCTTAAAGTTGAGAAATTTCTTCCGAAATATTCGACGATGGTGTCAAAATCAGAGACAAGAAGAAGAATCGTGATTACACACGATGGATTGAACGATTAAGAAGGTGTCAGCTCTGTTGATGAGCACCGCCCTTCAAATGTCGAGAATATGAATGCCAATAGTATGGCGCAAAATATTATTCTGACAGTGGTCAGTGACACACTGACAGTACTCAGGAATGAGTACACAGACTGATTACAGATTACACAATTTACAGTACAGTTACTGTTGAAAAAGAATCAGGTGTAACTAATTGGAACTGCCATGCATCTGAACCCATGACACTGAAAGCACTGACTGAACAAACTACGGTAGCAGATTTCCCAGTGAATGGAGTAACAAATGTTCTTCGATAAAATGAAGGTCATTGACTGGACGGTTACCACTACCAGTATACTATATGCTCGTACCGGTATGTGCAAGGCTGTATCTTATATACCGTAGCAGTTAAGAGACAATTTCGCTATATCTACCGTACCTGCTTGTAACACCAATATCAGTTTGTTCCTGAACTTTGTTCCTACTTTTTCGAAGGAAAATTAAGAAACAGATGCAGATCTGTACATATATGATGGACCAGCGTGTTCAACAACATGTTCAACAGCATGTGAAAAGAGTTCCTAAACATCCAAGTGCTATGCAGCGAATATGTGGACACAGTGTTATAAACAGTGTTCCAGTTTAATACAGACACTTACCAGTACAATCCTAAAACGTCAGGAGTGGACTCCGGGAGGGCATACCTGGTATACATGTGCATATACATAATTACATGTTAACATGTAGATATTACAATCTAGCCCGGCTACTATCAACATGATTGGGTAAGTATGATTGAGAAATTGGTTCTGGAGATACCGTTTGGACAACGACAATGAAAGGCTGTCACTTTTCTACTAGCTTTTCAGTAGAAACATTTCCTCTCGTAATACAAGGAAAGTTCAAATTGGAGAACCTCCAATTTTGTGCATTTTTAATCTATAACTCTTTGGTTAAAACTGAAGACAATAGAAATTATACAGACAATGCGAAACGGCTGGTAATTCTGGTAAATCTATTTTTAGATTGGGATTTTCCAGTTTTGCTGTCAACTCATAACTTACTAGTATATATCAGTTGGCCACTGTCTGGTTTTAAATTTTACTAGTCAATCAGTATCTCAGGAACGAATACTTTTTTATATATGTTTTATATACGGTATATTGTATGGACAAATTTTTGTCTGCATTACATCTACATTGTATATCATAAATCAGAAGAAAATTACCACTCTAACATGTTATAGTACAAATCATAATATCTTTAGTATCACCAAACAGTTTGACTATAGGGTCAATTTTGTTGATGCTTATTCCAGCTACCGTAGCACTAATTATGCTTCTATATTAAATAGCATTGCATTGGTTCCAGTGTTCTATTCAATTACCGGTACCAAATAGTCTGGTATTATAGTGGTATATTAATTAAATGCACTAAAGACTGTAAATACCATGAAATTTTTCACTATTTGGAGTTTTTGGAAGATATGGTACTTTTCACTTAGGAAATAGATTTCCTTTTTCATTAAAATTAGGCCAGAATATGACGTTAGTGACTCCAAATACCATCATATTATATTTTCATCTTCAAAATTTAGTTTGCATTATGGTTCACTTCTGGTTAAATAACTTCCTGGAAACTACTGGGCTGGTAATTCTTTTAAATCTATTTTTAGATTGGGAATTTCCAGTTTCATTTTCAATTCATTTCCTATTGTGGCCTTCCTTATGGAACAGGATTTTCTAACATTAGGGTACTATGAAAGAGACATCAAACAACATCCACCCTTAGTGGAACATGGGTTCACATCTGTCAATATTTATGCCTTAATTGGGCTTTGGTTTATACAAGTATGAACGATCTTGACACTATAGTGGTTGGGGTCAAAGTTCAATGCTTAAATAACTAGAGGTCACCATGTGTGATTCAGATAGGAGGGAATTTTAACTGATAATTTCACTTCTATTCAGGCTTAAGACTATGTGCATACAAAACCCGTTTGGGATGTGTACTCATCTATAATTATTCATATTACCAGTGCATGTTTTGTGCTGTGGGAAAAAAAAAAATAAATAAATATATAATAATAATTTATATACCTGTAGGAAGGAATAAAATAATAATAAATACAGCACAAAGATGCTTATACAGGGTATATACTGGTGCTATTGATGGGTCGATCTCTTCATCCACAAGAGATATATCAAACATGCATCAGATCAGACATCTCAATTGTGATGTGTACCATATATGAACAAGCAAAAGGGAAACACTTTAAATCTACACTACATGTACGGTATGCATGAAACTTAGGAAGTACATGTACTCACAACATAATGCACAATGTAGAACAAATACAAATGTTCTTGTTGATTATCCAAGCAAATACTTTGAGAAACAATGCGGGAGTTGAATCAACAAATAGGGTTATCCCCTTATTCCCCTACTAGTAGTAAATCTCGTTACATTCTACCTGAACAAGGTAATGAGATATTTATTATTTTTGGCTTCCAAAATCAGCAAGCTCTTCAATAGACAACATTTGGGCTAGTTGCGTATATTGTTCCCCAGAGGATTTTTATTCCAAAAATACTGATACATACAATGTACCGTATACTGTTACCATATGACAGTGACACAATATCATTAATGACACATATTTTCAAATTGCACTTTGTGGCCCTAACAAATCAGAAGTTGGTAGATTACCAGTATATATGGCATACCGTAGATACCAATAATAGCTATATATTTCGATGCAACACAAGCAATGTACAACACCAATATATATAACAGTTAACTGCTTATGTTTTTTCGAACCAACGTACTTGTACTGTTAAAAACAGAGTAACTTCATAAAGGGCTACAAAATAATTGTCAACATTATGGAGAACATGTCAACACGCACAAATATTACCGGTATCTTTACAATTTCTGTAGATTTATATTGGTGCAAGCCGCAAGGTTACTTTTCTGCATGTTAATATTAATTATGTCATGTGCATTACATGTCGGTTCACATGTATCAGGGTCCATTTCTGTTTTTGCTCCCTCCACAGAAATGATATTAAATAAAAGTGTACATGTTCAGAAGTAACTGGACACATATGACAATTTAAGGTACCAACAGTCTGTTACTTGGACAAATCACCAAAAAAAACAAACATTGGTGCATCTTTCCACACATTGGCACACAGGCAATAAATATGATCACAGGGATCTTGATCTTATTTTCCATTCTATGAATATATGTGGGCTAATATGTTTCCAAAGGTGGACAAGTTACAGTCCTTGTAATTGGCCACAGCAATAAGCAATGGCCAATTCTATATGAAACGCAGTGGCAACATTTGTAATCTAACAGGCCACAGCATTAAATTTGCTGTGGGACAATTTCCTAATTTAGAGGGTTGCAAGAAACTTTTGCATTGTGGCTGTGGGACAACATACATGGAAGTGTAAGACTCTTAAAGAAGGGTGTTAATGCAATTGAAGAAAACCACATTAATGATTTAACTTGGAACTAATTTTTTTTTAAAGATTATGATTGGCTAAACAAATTTAGTCAATGCAAGATAAGAAGACAGAAGGGTAACATTCATTTAACATGGACTAGCCTACAGTATAGCATTTCACACATAAACCCAGTTACTCTGTAGTGGTCCAGGCCATCACAGAACTAACTATTAGTTCCCAGAAGGGTATTTACGATTAAATGACAGAACCATTAGACAAGTACATGTAAAGTGAGCAAAACAAGATATATTGTTTAAACCAATAAATAAAACTCATACTAGTACACATGCAAGGGTATTTCTTGGACAATTTTTATGGATTGTTCATAGAAAGGTGACCTTATAAATGTCTTCTGAGTCAGACAATGGGCAGCAACATTAAAGGCACATTCAATGAGAACAGTGGGTCTATTATCCGGTCTTTTCTAATTGCTTCTTTATAAGAATACCTTTGACTATGCTGACTGGAGCTACAGCTGTAGCCATCAAATTGGGTGAATTGTTATTTGAGAGGCATCAATGCCTGATTGCCTCTGTATGTCTATCATTATGGAATCCTAGATTGGCGAGTTTCATATGGAAACAAGTGTAAGGTTCACAGAAGGAGTACATGTAAACAGGGACCAGCCTAGACCAGATTTTCAGGGCGAAATGACTTCGCACTACTATAAAAATAAGGCGAAGTGGCCGTTCTATAGGGCGAAGTGAGTCTACAACATTTAAATTGATCAGTACTACGACAGGAGTCGCTATAGAACGAAAATAGGAGAGATGAAATATGTCAATTAAACTTATGAAACAATGGTTGAAATATGGAGTCATTATGTTCACTTCATGACCCTAATAACTATTAATAATACCCAAACATAATTGTGAGAGGATAGCAGCATTTTATATCGTAATTGTGAGAGAATGACAGGATTTTATTTCATATTTTTCGGGTTTTTAAAAATGCCAACAATATTTATCAAACAGAAACGAAACGAAATCATGAACACTTTTACTGCGCTCTGTTAGTAATCCCGTTCGAAATTTTAATATGCTTCACAAATGAATTTGTTTTAAAATTTCTTTAACCAAACTCCATAGAGGGAGTGATGAATTGACACATTGTGAGAGGTGTGAGTTGTAATCTTCTTGTAAGGTGTGGTAATCACGGTAATCTAAAAATAACAACAACCAGATTAACACTTGAGGCCCAACGATGTTTTCACAGCTGCCAGTAATCAGACTCCGTTGTCAACATGCTTCCAGATTGGAGCATTACAGGTGTTAATTGTTTTATAACACCATGATACACCCTGATAGTGGAGTATTGTGTGCAATCACAGTTGACAGTTGTAAATTATCATAAATTATTTGGGGCATTTTGCCGAATTTCGTCAGTCAACTTTGGAATTTTTAGGGCGACTTGAACTTCGCCCGACTGCAAAAATAAGGCGAAGCGGACGGCGCTAGGGCGAAGAAGTCGCCCACGTCGCCCTCTCGGCTGGTCCCTGCATGTAAATGTTGTGTATACCGTACATGTAGGTATATAGACAAATTTACATGCAAAGGAAATACATTAGATGTATTAGTAGAATATATACTTGGATATACTAGTATATATGGTATTATGTAAATATATACCGTGCATGAGTATATATATATATATGGGAAACAGAACTTTTGATATGAATCAGATGTATCGGGTCGAAGGCTATAATCCTCAGACCTTCCAACACTCTGTGATGTGTCACATCATCAATCCAGAGGAACAGCTCTGAAATCAATAGTAATTCTATAGTGGTTGTCAGGTAAGGTAGTTTTCGTAAGAAAATTACAAGATTTGGACACAAGTCCAAATTTTCATAGAAAACTATACTTACCTGACAACCACGTTCCCACCCACCTCCCATTGATGATGTTTCTTGAGGTTTTCTGCGCCTCAAGGAATTTGAATGGGATACCGTTTACCGCTTCCTTGTTCGTAAATCTCGGCGGTTGCGACTAAAAGTCGCATTCGGAAGCGGGCGAGTTGAAATCGCGCCAAGGGGGGTAATTCTATAGTGGTTGTCAGGTAAGTATAGTTTTCAATGAAAATTTGGACTTGTGTCCAAATCTTGTAAATGTTTGGTAATTTTTCAGGATTTAGTCGGAAATGTGGCTTGTTGCCATTCATCGGATAGCTCTCAGTGAGAGCTTTCCGATGAATGGCAACAAGCCACATTTCCGACTAAATCCTTAAAAATTACCCATAATTCTGCTGTGGTTAAGGAGTCGATTGTTTAGAGCATTACTGTACATGTTGTGCAGCCATCACAAAATGGTCTGAGTTTCTTTAACTGTTGTTTACCAGTGTCCATGGCAACAATTTAAAAGTAGCTTCTTTTCCCCCGAATACATGCTAAAATGATCTCATTTATGATGATAGCCTTTTTATACATAATTCACTCATGAAATGTCCATAGAACCAATATGACCCCACGACGGTCATGAGTGGGACAAAAAAAACATTAGATGGAACATAAAATCAAGAATCGATCACTCAACGTCAGTCACCAGAGAGACTGATAACCTCACGCAGAAACATCAAATCAGGCAGCCATCATCGGCAGGCAGACGTTATAACGCTGCGTAGAAATCACTAATCTAATCACGTACAACAAGCGTGTCCCCAAATGGGAACTAATGGGCAAGATGAAGTCAATTTATAACACCTACTGTCTAACCCTTACTTATAACACATAATCCAACCACCACAGCAATGTTTAACCATCAATTTACCATTAGAGAGCCCCACATACATGTAGACACTCTGTAGTGCATGATTCCATGTGTGGGAGGCTCCCTGTGGGTTAAAACCTGCTATATCAGTGAGGTACATTACTGACCAAGTCTGGATATAGTGTGTCTAACCCATAGAGAGCCCCACATACATGTAGACTGGAGCAGACGACACTCTGTAGTGCATGCTTCCATGTGTGGGAGGCTCCATGTGGGTTAAAATCTGCTACAGTAATGCCCTAAATAATCGACTCCTTAACCACAGCAGAATTATGGGTAACTTTTCAGGATTTTGTCGGAAATATGGCGTGTTGCCATTCATTGGAAAGCCCTATTCAGTATTCGTCGGTATCATGATCGCGGACACTACTCACTGAGAGCTTTCCGATGAATGGCAACATGTCATATTTCCGACTAAATCCAGAAAAGTTACCCATAATTCTGCTGTGGTGAAGGAGTCCATTATTTAGAGCATTACTGTACATAAGTGAGATTTGAGATGGATGTCTTACATCAAGGACCAAGTCTGAATATAGTGTGTCTAACCCATAGAGAGCCCCACATAGACTGGAGCAGATGACACCATGTAGTGCATGCTCCCATCTGTGTGGGGCTCCCTGTGGGTTAAATATTAAACTTTATCAGTGAGGTTTGAGATGGATGTCTTACATTAAGGACCAAGTCTGAATATAGTGTGTCTAACCCATAGAGAGCCCCACATGAACTGGAGCAGACGACACTCTATAGTACATGCCTCCATCTGACCCCAAAATGACTTGTTCCCATCTATATGTCAATGTGATCAGCTATGACAAATTTCATAATGATCCGACCAAAGGTACGACTTGTAGTCCTTGTAATGGAATTTGTTGACAGACACACGGAGGATGGATATCAACCCAGATAACCCCAGAAGATGATGCCTAAGCAGAATGAGGTCCCCAGAGGATAAATTTGGTGATAGTAGCCCGCTGTATACACATTATATCCAGGTTTGATGCATATAATAGCCCATTGTGCGGGATAGCGTCACTAAATTAACCCTCTGGAGCCCTCATTCTGCTAATGACAGGCACACTAAACTCAGGCTTAGTCAGTAATGTAAGACATCCATCTCAAACCTCAATGAAAAGATTAATGTTTAACCCACAGGGCGCCTCACACAGATGGAAGATGTTGTCTGCTCCAGTCTATGTGGGGCTCTCTAAGGGTTAGGCACCATCTTAACACTTAACACCATCCCGACATAACTTCAGTCCCCCGCAGTCAATGCACTCTATTTTAACCCTTTACCCAACAAACCGGCCAAATCCAGCCAAATAAAGCTTCAACAGCCTAAATTATCTTGGGTCTGTCTCAATAAAACCATACAAATATGGATATCATTGGAACCGGCTCATTGACCACATTGTGATGGTTACAGTTATGCCCTGTGCCAATGCATTCTCTTATATATGCGAGTCGACCATAGGTCGCCTCGCATATATAAGAGAATGCATTGGCCTAAAAAAAATATTTTTTTAACACTTTTTACCATTTTTTCTTACATTCTTTAACAATTTTATAATTTTTAATGTGTTAAGCCAATGCATTCTCTTATATATGCGAGGCGACCTATGGTCGACTCGCATATATAAGAGAATGCATTGGCACAGGGCCCTTCTGTTGGGTAAAGGGTTAATGCATGCTTGTTATTTATGATTAAAAATATTCACATGTTCCACCCACGACGACAGATTTTTGACAAGAAAGACGATCCTCTGTCCTTTTCTGATGGAAGCTTTTATAAGGATTGAATCTGTTTACGCTCAAAGTTAGAAAACAAGCCACAGTGGGTCTTGAAATGTCATTTGCAGAATGAGGTCCTCAGAGGGTGAATTTAGTGATGCTATTTTGCATGGTGGGCTAGCATCACCAAATTCACCCTCTGGGAACCTCATTCTGCTTAGGCCTCAACTGCTATGGGAGACCTAGGATTAGATTGAAGTTTCCCCGGTCGAAGTTGTTCACCCGTTAGTCACATCGATTATGCATTTAAATATCTTCTTCAAATTAGGGGATATAGAAACTGAACACAAGGGAAAATATAACTAAAAACAATTAATTTTGAGACTAATAGATACTTCCCAGAAGATGAGGCCTAAGCAGAATGAGGTCCCCAGAGGGTGAATTTAGTGATACTATCCCACATGGTGGGCTAGCATCACCATATCCCCCCTCATTCTGCTTAGGCCTCAACTGCTATGGCGACCTAGGATCTGGGAATAAATCTAGAGATTTTTTGGGTACACCTGTTTTCGGGGGGGGGGGGGGGGGGGGGGGATATTCCTGTATAATTTGTTGTGATGACATAATTTTTTCTGATAACAATTGAACATGCAACTAAAGGTTCAATTTCAACTGCAAATTTATTATTTATTGAGTATATTGTTGAATTAAGTAATTAAGCCTTGAATAAGTAGAAAATTCAAGTTGCTAAAATACTATCCACTAGGAATTTTAGGACATTCAGGCTTCTAGAGTTTGGGCACCCAAATCTGTAACAGGTATCGAAACAGCCCTAGATATTTGTCGGTAGGATCAGATCGAAGTTTCCATCAGACACATCGATTGTGCATTTTATCTTCTGAAAATTAGGGGATAAAGTAACTGAAACCAATGTTAACTCCTGAGACTATAGATACTTCCCAGAAGATGAGGCCTAAGCAGAGGGTGAATTTAGTGATGCTAGCCAGCTGTTCGTGCAAGATAGCATCACCAAATTAACCCTCTGGGGACCTCATTCTGCAAATGACAGACACACCAATCAAAGGCTTGGGGTTGATTGTGCAATCGTGTGTGATATAAGAGAATACATTGGCCTAAAAATATTTAGGTTCCCTATGGGAAACTAGCATATATAAGATAATGCACTGGCACAGGGTGTTTAATGTTGCAGCAGTGCAGCTCTCATCATTAACCCTTTCAGAGCCAAGTCCGATTTTTGTATCAACCCATATTTCCTTGATCATTTATCATTTTTCAAATTTAATGATTATAGTAATGTGATACATTGATGGAAAAAGCTCTTAGAGAACTTTCCATCAATGTATCACATTATTATAATCAATCAATTTGAAAAATAATCAAGGAAATATGGGTTGATACAAAAATCGGACTTGGCACTGAAAGGGTTAAAGAGTTAAGCTACCACAAATCAACTTACTTGTACCAGCAAACTCCAGCCATGAGCAAGCCGACCAGTCCAGCCACACTGCATGCTGCAACGATACCTGTAAAATATAATCGATTATACATGAGATGTTACCCAGCCACACTGCATGCTGCAACGATACCTGTAAAATATAATCGATTATACATGAGATGTTATCCAGCCACACTGCATGCTGCAACGATACCTGTAAAATATAATCGATTATACATGAGATGTTATCCAGCCACACTGCATGCTGCAACGATACCTGTAAAATATAATCGATTATACATGAGATGTTATCCAGCCACACTGAATGCTGCAACGATACCTGTAAAATATAATCGATTATACATGAGATGTTATCCAGCCACACTGCATGCTGCAACGATACCTGTAAAATATAATCGATTATACATGAGATGTTATCCAGCCACACTGCATGCTGCAACGATACCTGTAAAATATAATCGATTATACATGAGATGTTATCCAGCCACACTGCATGCTGCAACGATACCTGTAAAATATAATCGATTATACATGAGATGTTACCCAGCCACACTGAATGCTGCAACGATACCTGTAAAATATAATCGATTATACATGAGATGTTATCCAGCCACACTGCATGCTGCAACGATACCTGTAAAATATAATCGATTATACATGAGATGTTATCCAGCCACACTGCATGCTGCAACGATACCTGTAAAATATAATCGATTATACATGAGATGTTATCCAGCCACACTGCATGCTGCAACGATACCTGTAAAATATAATCGATTATACATGAGATGTTACTAAAGCCACACTGCATGCTGCAACGATACCTGTAAAATATAATCGATTATACATGAGATGTTACCCAGCCACACTGCATGCTGCAACGATACCTGTAAAATATAATCGATTATACATGAGATGTTACTAAAGCCACACTGAATGCTCCATGATACCTGTAAAATATAATCGATTATAAATGAGATGTTACCCAGCCACACTGCATGCTGCAACGATACCTGTAAAATATAATCGATTATACATGAGATGTTATCCAGCCACACTGCATGCTGCAACGATACCTGTAAAATATAATCGATTATACATGAGATGTTATCCAGCCACACTGAATGCTGCAACGATAGCTGTAAGATATAATCAATTAGCAATAAGATGTTACCCAGCCACGTTGCGATGATACCTGAAAAATATAATCGATTATAGATGAAATGTTATCCAGCCACACTGCATGCTGCAACGATACCTGTAAAATATAATCGATTATACATGAGATGTTACCCAGCCACACTTCATGCTGCGATGATACCTGTAAAATATAATCGATTATACATGAGATGTTATCCAGCCACACTGCATGCTGCGATGATACCTGTAAAATATAATCGATTATAGATGAAATGTTATCCAGCCACACTGCATGCTGCAACGATACCTGTAAAATATAATCGATTATACATGAGATGTTACCCAGCCACACTGCATGCTGCAACGATACCTGTAAAATATAATCGATTATACATGAGATGTTATCCAGCCACACTGCATGCTGCAACGATACCTGTAAAATATAATCGATTATAAATGAGATGTTATCCAGCCACACTGCATGCTGCGATGATACCTGTAAAATATAATCGATTATACATGAGATGTTATCCAGCCACACTGCATGCTGCAACGATACCTGTAAAATATAATCGATTATACATGAGATGTTACCCAGCAACACTGCATGCTGCTACGACACCAGTAAAATATAATCGATTATAGATGAAATGTTATCCAGCCATATGATCGATTATAAATGAGATGTTAGCCAGCCACGTTGCGATGATACCTGTAAAATATAATCGATTATAGATGAAATGTTATCCAGCCATATGATCGATTATAAATGAGATGTTAGCCAGCCACGTTGCGATGATACCTGTAAAATATAATCGATTATAGATGAAATATTATCCAGCAACGTTGCGACAATACCTGTAAAATAAAATCAATTATAAATGAGATATTGCCAAGCCACATACAATGATACCTGTAAAATATAATCGATTAGAACTGAGATGATAACCATTCACAACGCATTTTGCGACTGTACTAGTATCTGTAAAACATACCGGTATTATCACCGGTCCATATTCGCCATATTTGAACTTAGCCCTGTTGCTCAATTTAGTGTGTGTTTTATGAATTAATGTGAATTAATGTTTCTAAAGTTTGGCCATTCCACATTCATCATTAACCCTTTACCCAACAAACCGGCCAAAACCGGCCAAATAAAGCTTCAACAGCCTAAAATATCTTCGGTCTGTCTCAATAGAACCATACAAATATGGATATCATTGGAACCGGCTCCTTGACCACATTGTGATAGTTACAGTTATGCCCTGTGCCAATGCATTCTCTTATATATGCGAGTCGACCATAGGTCGCCTCGCATATATAAGAGAATGCATTCTTACATTCTTTAACAATTTTATAATTTTTAATGTGTTAAGCCAATGCATTCTCTTATATATGCGAGGTGACCTATGGTCGACTCGCATATATAAGAGAATGCATTGGCACAGGGCCCTTCTGTTGGGTAAAGGGTTAATTAGCTGCCTCCAGGTTTGTTATGTTTTATTATGTATTGTCACATCTTTGGTCTTCAGGACAATTTCATTACTTACCCGTCAGGTCATAATTCATTAGTGTTTAATTGTCATATTCATTTAATCAAACCTGTTAATTATGTTAGTAGCTTTTAATTGTTTTGCCTCTTGGCTTATCTAGTTCATTAATCTTAATTGCTGTATTCAATCAGTCAGCACTTTCTATTTCCATTAACATGTTTTTACTTGTCACCTTTCACTCATTGGTTAATTCAGCTTGGCATTTCTCACCTCCAATTGTATATAAATTTCTTCATCTTCAATCTTAAAAGGAAGAACATTTTATCTAGACTAGTCACTATATTGTTTCACGTCATTAGGATTACCGTGGGACACATCCAGCTAACGTTATAAGGAATACCTATTTATCTAGACTAGTCGCTATATGAGTCACCTTTTACTCATTGGTTAATTCAGCTTGGCATTTCTCACCTCCAATTGTATATAAATTCCTTCACCTTCAAACTTAAAAGGAAGAACATTTTATCTAGACTAGTAACTATATTGTTTCACGTAATTATGATTACCATTGGACACATCAAGCTAACATTATGAGGAATACCTGTTGCTGTTATATGTTAATTATTTTCATCTTGGAAAACCAGATCATGGTAAATAAAAGCTATTCCCCTGTAACATCAAACTTGTTCGTTTAATGACATTGGACATCTCCAGATTCCGAAAACCATATCTACAGAATTTCTGCCCCGTGATAGTAGTCAATTACAAATAAGAGCTATTCATTTGCTTTTGCACTGCAGACTGAAGGTATCAATAAATCTGTTTCTTTTGCACTGTAGACTGAAGGTATCAATAAATCAGTTTCTTTTGCACTGCAGACTGAAGGTATCAATAAATCGGTTTCTTTTGCACTGTAGACTGAAGGTATCAATAAATCTGTTTCTTCGTCAAAGTGCTTAACATACTGTTTGAGTGCGACCACTTTCTATTTCGACATATACCTTTGACTTAAAATGTGACTTGAAATGTGCCCATTTTGAGTGCGATGTTTCTTGTTGCCCTTGGTTACACCTGATATTAGATTCTAGCCAGATGATGATTTATTTTTGGTATTTATTGGCAAACTAGAATACATTAAATACAGTAATACCCTAAATAATCGACTCCTTAACCACAGCAGAATTATGGGTAATTTTTCAGGATTTAGTCGGAAATATGGTTTGATGCCATTCATTGGAAAGCTCTCAGTGAGAGCTTTCCGATGAATGACAACAAGCCATATTTTCTAGTCAGCAAGCCTGAGTGTGTCTGTCATTTGCAGAATGAGGTCCCCAGAGAGCGAATTTAGTGACACTATCCCGCATAGCGGGCTAGCATCACCAAATTCACTCTCTGAGGACCTCAATCTGATGAGGCCTCAACTGCTATGGGAGACCTAGGATCAGATTGAAGTCCCCCAGTTGAAGTTGGTGATGTTCACACATTAGTCACCTCGATTATGCATTTTATCTTCTGAAAATTAGGGGATATAGAAACTTCCCAGAATGGAAAAAGTAACTAAAAACAATGTTAATTTGAGACTATAGATACTTCCCAGAAGATGAGGCCTAAGCAGAATGAGGTCCCCAGAAGCTGAGTTTGGTGATGCTAGCCTATGTGGGATAGCGTCACTAAATTCACCCTCTGGTTACCCCATTCTGCTTAGGCCTCATCTTCTCTGAAAGTTTCTTTATTATAAATTTCTATAGAAACTTCTTCACCTAGATTCTATTTCTTTTTTAGTTTAGTTTCTCTATATCCCCAAATAGGCAGACGACACATTGCATAATCGAGGTTCCCACTGGGTGTACATCGTAATATTCACCATTTGGGAACTTCAATCTGAGTATGTCTCCCATAGCAGATGAGACCTGAGCAGAATGAGGTCCCCAGAGGGTGAATTTAGTGATGCTAGCCCACTATGCGGGAGAGTGTCACTAAATTCACCTTCTGGGGACCTCATTCTGCAAATGACAGACACACTAAACTCAGGCCTGCATGTACAGTAATGCCCTAAGTAATCGACCTCTTAACCACAGCAGAATTATGGGTAACTTTTCAGGATTTAGTCGGAAATATGGCTTGTTGCCATTCATCGGAAAGCTCTCGCCGAGAATGGCAACAAGCCATATTTCCGACTAAATACTGAAAAGTTACCCATAATTCTGCTGTGGTTCAGAACTTCAGAGGTCGATTAATTAGAGCATTAATGTACCCCATCTCCTTATTATCTACATAATTAAGCTTACTTATCCTTTTTACACATAATGTAAACTCGTCTGTACATTATAATATTAATATACCATCATTTCTTAACCCTTTGTTAACCCTTTTACGGTCTGTAAAATCGGCCCTAAAAAAAATAAAAAAAACAAAAATAAATTTTGAATGTTTTTTTTGGGTTGAATTTTGTTTGGACAAATGATGAAAAATTGTTAGGCCAATGCATTCTCTTATATATGCGATGCGACCTGGTCGACTCGCATATATAAGAGAATGCATTGGCACAGGGTACATGGGTTGATACAAAAATCGGACCTGGCACTGAAAGGGTTAAGGAGTCGATTATTTAGAGCATTACTGTAGATTTACATAATAAGGCATGCCCATCTACATAGTTCCCTGATTTTTTATTCAAGATATTTCCGCACAATATGAGAATTACACGGACATAGAAAAAAAAATGATATAAATTAAATGAGGCTCCCAGAGGTCTCAAGAGGCTGATAAACGTAATGCCTCTATAACACGTATGCAAACATGATGTTGATAAGCTTCATGTTTCAGCCAATGCTAACACCTCAAACGTTTCTACATTGTTTGGAATACGCAGTCTGCAGATTCCCCAGTGCACCAACCCATGAATGAACAACGAGCTAATGAAAAACGTTATCTTTCCAATCCCCATGGCGATAAAAAATTATGAATAATTCATCAGACAGAAGAGATCAAGCAAAGCTTCTTCTCAAATGAGGGGTTGCATCGGGCGGCCATTAACAAAACTACATTAATTATGACCAGCCGTTACCAAAACTCACGGTTATTTATTCATGGCATCGGAAATTAAATTCAAGCCTTGAAATAGTGTGTCTGTCACTTGCAGAATGAGGTTCCAGAGGTTGAATTTAGTGACGATATCCCACTACCATCACCAAATTCACGCTCCAGGGACCTCACTCTTTGATGGGTAGTCCCATAACAAAATGTTCAGTCAATAAGTTAAAAAAACAACAGATCGTTTATTGAACATATTATCTGAACATTTCCCACCAAAGAATATGATTCATTAGCGCTCCTCCCACCGTTCTGCAAAAACCAGTATGGGATCTAGGACGTATATGATACAAATACAGACAGATACAGAGGGTTAATCCTTTCAGTGCCAAGTCCGATTTTTGTATCAACCCATATTTGCTTGATCATTTTTCAAATGTAAGAAAAACAAAAAATGATGAAAATTGTTAAATAATATAAGAAATATTTATTCAAAAAACAAAAAACAATTGTTAGGCCAATGCATTCTCTTATATATGCGAGGCGACCTATGGTCGACTCGCATATATAAGAGAATGTATTGGCACAGGGTCTTTAACCCTTTCAGTGCCAAGCCCGATTTTTGTATCAACCCATATTTCCTTGATCATTTTTCAAATTTATTGATTATAATAATGTGATACATTGATGGAAAGAGCTCTTTCCATCAATGTATCACATTATTATAATCAATAAATTTGAAAAATGATCAAGGAAAAATGGGTTGACACAAAAATCGAACTTGGCACTGAAAGTGTTAATTAATCAAGACCAGAAGAAGAAGCATTTTGCAATGAAGACATTAACGCCAGAAGCCTTACAAGACAAACAACGGGGAAAAAACGACATCTTAACATAAGAGAATATGTGTGGCAGTCTGTGAATGAACGTCATTAAACATCGCCGGGGATACGGAATATCAGAGATACCACTCCCTGTATGATTCTCGATCACTACGGCACATTCAGTGACCCTCGGGACATATCTCTCTTCAGCCAAGAATTAATGTGTTTTGCACAAACTTCAAGAGACTAAAAATATCCATTTATCTTCTGCTGCTTCAGAGAACCAGAAGCACGTCTAGATTTAATTTAAGAACTGGTTGACACATGAAAATCGCGTGTCTGTCATTTGCAGAATGAGGTCCCAATAGGGTGAATTTAGTGACGATACCCCGCATCACTAAATTCACCATCCTTTGAGCCTCATTCTGCTTGGGCCTCATCTTCTGGGAAGTATCTATAGTCTCAAAATAACTTTGTTTTTCATTAATTTGCCAAAGATAAAATGCATAATCGAGGTGACTAATAGGTGAACATCACAAACTTCAACTGGGGAGCTTCAATCTGACCCCAGGTCTTCCATAGCAGTTGAGGCCTGAGCAGAATGAGGTTCCCAGAGGGTGAATTTGGTGATACTAGCCCATCGTGCAGGATAGCGTCAGTAAATCCCCCCCTCTGGGAACCTCATTCTGCAAATGTCAGACACACTATATCAAGGTTTGCATGTCAGGTACTTACAGAAGTCTGTCCCCATGTTGGCATAGCACCTGAGTACTAACTTATCAATTTAACGCACCCGAACAAGTCCATGATATGTCTTTAACCCTTTGAGTGCCAGGTCCGATTTTTGTATCAACCCATATACCCTGTGCCAATGCATTCTCTTATATATGCGAGTCGACCATAGGTCGCCTCGCATATATAAGAGAATGCATTGGCTTAACATTTTTTTTTTTATTTTTTTTTTTTACAATTTTAATATATTTTATTATATTCTTTAACAGACTTATTGTGTAGGTTTAGGGCCGATAATATCAGCCCCTGGCACTCAAAGGGTTAAATTCAGGTATGATAAAAGATGCCTCATTGCAGTTCACAGAAATATTATCCTCTTGGCAAGGATCAATACTGACAATAAGGTGCCAGTCATTTGCAGAATGAGGTCCCCAGAGGGTGAATTTAGTGACGCTATCATGCATAGCGGGCTAGCATCACCAAATTCACCCTCTGGGGACCTCATTCTGTATGGCCTCATCTTCTATGGGCAACAGACTCAGATTGAAGTTCCTACCTGGTGAATATTGTGATATACACCCATTGGGAATCTCGATTATGCAATGGGTTGTCTGCCAATTTTGTGATTTAAAGAAACTAAACTAGAGGTGTGACTGTCCCAATGGGACTAAGTATACCCCCCCCCCCCCCCCCCCCCCCGTGTTTTTAAAATACTAAGATGTTTCACATGTCAGTAAACATTTAGTTAAAATAATATAAATAACAGTTCCCATTGCAGGTGCACAACCCTAACCTTAAACCTATGGACCGAAAAATGTAGGAATAAAATTTAGCTCGGACAAAATTATGCATGTTGCAAAAAAAAATTCTAAGTCGAAAAAGGGGGATTACTCCACCAAAAAATGGAGGACAGACATCATAATCGCAGGTGCACAGGTTCCCATGGTGTCTGTGCCAAGTTTCATGGAAATTGATCAAAAAATGACTGGGGGGGGGGGGGGGTATAAACACAAATAGAATCTATAGTTTCCATAGAAATTTGATAATAAAGAAAATGACAGGCACCTTATTCTCAGGCCTGGAAAGGATTACATTTTGACATTCAGTCACGGTCATGGGCATCAAAATTATTACTATGAATACTTGGTGATAGTTTTGAGTTATAACATGCCCCTAAGGACTTATCCAGTTTGTTTTTAAATTTGATATAGCATGCTTAAGAATACCCAAAAAAAATTCAACCCAAAAAAAATTCAACCCAAAAAAAACAACATTTTAATTCTTTTTAATTTTTTTTAGGGCCTGGCACTCTACAGACCGTAAATTAGGGCCGATGAGATCGGCCCCTGGCACTGAAAGAGTTAATGCACTCTAGTTCATAAATGGCAAGGAGTGAAACTCTATCGATTTTAGTTTGCTTCTAACCTAATCATGAATACAGGCTATATCATGATTGGTTAGATAACTGTAATTATCAACGGCTCCTACTTCATGATATACTACCCCGGGTACCCCCCTCCTACTTCATGAAGCCCCGGGTACACCCCTCCTACTTCATGAAGCCCCGGGTACCCCCCTCCTACTTCATGAAGCCTTATCAACGGCTCCTACTTCATGAAGCCTTATCAACGGCTCCTACTTCATGAAGCCTTATCAACGGCTCCTACTTCATGAAGCCCCGGGTACCCCCCCCTACAGCTCCTACTTCATGAAGCCGCCGTAAATAGCAGTATAAATGCAGCAGGTCATGATGAGACCATTAGTAATACCTCCATGATGTCATGATATACTACCCCCCCCCCCCAGTGACTACGCCCAACATCACCTTCATGAAGCCTTTTAAATAGCAGTATAAATGCAGCAGGTCATGATATACTACCCCCCCCCCCCAGTGACTACGCCCAACGTCACCTTCATGAAGCCGCCGCCCATAAGATGCATACTGTACAGGGTTCAATGAAGCCGCCGCCCATAAGATGCATACTGTACAGGGTTCAATGAAGCCGCCGCCCATAAGATGCATACTGTACAGGGTTCAATGAAGCCGCCGCCCATAAGATGCATACTGTACAGGGTTCAATGAAGCCGCCGCCCATAAGATGCATACTGTACAGGGTTCAATGAAGCCGCCGCCCATAAGATGCATACTGTACAGGGTTCAATGAAGCCGCCGCCCATAAGATGCATACTGTACAGGGTTCATGAAGCCGCCGCCCATAAGATGCATACTGTACAGGGTTCATGAAGCCGCCGCCCATAAGATGCATACTGTACAGGGTTCAATGAAGCCGCCGCCCATAAGATGCATACTGTACAGGGTTCAGCTGAGAGAAATGTTACATAACTTTTCCATATATTTTCCAGACTTTCCGACGAATTATTGAAGACTTTTCAATCAATAAATTCCATAACTTTTCATCACTAAATGCACATTTACCAGGTATATTTATTTTGATTGAGGTTAAACAGAGTGATAAACTAGGTCACACATATTTATAGCAGACCGCATGTTTCTGACAAGACTACTGTAATACTGAATATTCCGGCACACCATAAACGCGCACACTTAACTATGGGCACGGAGATCGGATCAGAAGCTAACGAGATCAGATCGGAAACTAACGACATTGTCAGCTCAGAACTCGCGTTTCTCGATATTTCATACTTTTCAAGACATTGAATCAAAGGGAAGCAAGCCTTGAAATAGTGTGTCTGTCATTTGCAGAATGAGGTCCCCAGAGGGTGATTTTAGTGATGCTACCCTGCTAAGACTTATTCTATAACAGGGTAGAAAAAGGTCCCATTTTCCAGACCTTTGAAGGGTATGGAAATGTAATTTCTAATTCTATAACTGTTCCAGGATTCCAGACCCGCGTAAGAACACTGATAACGTAATGCTCTAAATAATCGACTCCTTAACAGGAGAATTATCGGTAACTTGTCAGGATTTAGTCGGTGAGAGCTTTCTGATGAATGGCAACAAACCATATTTCCGACTAAATCCTGAAAAATTACCCATAATTCTGCTGTGGTTAAGGAGTCGATTATTTAGGGCATTACTGTATGTCATGACCATTGTGTGCCGTTAGCATGAGGACTGTGAGAACTCGCGGCCAACTCATAGTTCTTTACCCTTCCATGACTGAAGCTTCCTGTAGGGAGCCCCATACAGGTGTCAGCTTGTATTGCTGAGTGTCGTCTGCTCACGTCTGTGAGGGGCTCCATAAGGGTAGTGTTGGTGGTTATGGCCTATTAACCTTCCATGACTGCAGCTTCCTGAAATTTTGCATTGGCACAGGGCCGTTCTGTTGGGTAAAGGGTTAACCCGTCCATGACTGAAGCTTCCTGTAGGGAGCCCCATACAGATGTCAGCTTGTATTGCTGAGTGTCGTCTGCTCACGTCTGTGAGGGGCTCCATAAGGGTAGTGTTGGTGGTTATGGCCTATTAACCTTCCATGACTGGAGATACCTGTAGGGAGCCCCATACAGATGTCAGCTTGTATTGCTGAGTGTCGTCTGCTCACGTCTGTGAGGGGCTCCATAAGGGTAGTTCATAGGTCACATGATCCTTCGGCTCGCATCAAGGGATATAATATAACATTAAATCTCAGGGTGTCCAGTCAATTATACGATCATCATCAGAGTAATGATTTCTAAATTCATGCGGTGTTAAGCGTAGGTCACATGACACTTAGACTCGTATCAAGGGATATATTAATATAACATGAAATCTTAATATAAAAGAGGACACGCAGTCAATTATACGATCATCATGAGAGTAAAGATTTCTAAATTCATGTGGTGTTAAGCGTAGGTCACATGACACTTAGACTCGTATCAAGGGATATATTAATATAACATGAAATCTTAATATAAAGAGGACACGCAGTCAATTATACGATCATCATCAGAGTAAAGATTTCTAAATTCATGTGGTGTTAAGCGTAGGTCACATGACACTTAGACTCGTATCAAGGGATATATTAATATAACATGAAATCTTAATATAAAGAGGACACGCAGTCAATAATAGGTTCATCATCAGAGTAAAGATTTCTAAATTCATGAGGTGTTAAGCGTAGGTCACATGACACTTAGACTCGTATCAAGGGATATATTAATATAACATGAAATCTTAATATAAAGAGGACACGCAGTCAATAATAGGTTCATCATCAGAGTAAAGATTTCTAAATTCATGAGGTGTTAAGCGTAGGTCACATGACACTTAGACTCGTATCAAGGGATATATTAATATAACATGAAATCTTAATATAAAGAGGACACGCAGTCAATAATAGGTTCATCATCAGAGTAAAGATTTCTAAATTCATGAGGTGTTAAGCGTAGGTCACATGACACTTAGACTCGTATCAAGGGATATATTAATATAACATGAAATCTTAATATAAAGAGGACACGCAGTCAATAATAGGTTCATCATCAGAGTAAAGATTTCTAAATTCATGAGGTGTTAAGCGTAGGTCACATGACACTTAGACTCGTATCAAGGGATATATTAATATAACATGAAATCTTAATATAAAGAGGACACGCAGTCAATAATAGGTTCATCATCAGAGTAAAGATTTCTAAATTCATGAGGTGTTAAGCGTAGGTCACATGACACTTAGACTCGTATCAAGGGATATATTAATATAACATGAAATCTTAATATAAAAGAGGACACGCAGTCAATTATACGATCATCATGAGAGTAAAGATTTCTAAATTCATGCGGTGTTAAGCGTAGGTCACATGACACTTAGACTCGTATCAAGGGATATATTAATATAACATGAAATCTTAATATAAAGAGGACACGCAGTCAATAATAGGTTCATCATCAGAGTAAAGATTTCTAAATTCATGAGGTGTTAAGCATAGGTCACATGACACTTAGACTCGTATCAAGGGATATATTAATATAACATGAAATCTTAATATAAAGAGGACACGCAGTCAATAATAGGTTCATCATCAGAGTAAAGATTTCTAAATTCATGCGGTGTTAAGCGTAGGTCACATGACACTTAGACTCGTATCAAGGGATATATTAATATAACATGAAATCTTAATATAAAGAGGACACGCAGTCAATAATAGGTTCATCATCAGAGTAAAGATTTCTAAATTCATGAGGTGTTAAGCGTAGGTCACATGACACTTAGACTCGTATCAAGGGATATATTAATATAACATCAAATCTTAATATAAAGAGGACACGCAGCCAATAATAGGTTCATCATCAGAGTAAAGATTTCTAAATTCATGAGGTGTTAAGCGTAGGTCACATGACACTTAGACTCGTATCAAGGGATATATTAATATAACATGAAATCTTAATATAAAGAGGACACGCAGTCAATAATAGGTTCATCATCAGAGTAAAGATTTCTAAATTCATGTGGTGTTAAGCATAGGTCACATGACACTTAGACTCGTATCAAGGGATATATTAATATAACATCAAATCTTAATATAAAGAGGACACGCAGTCAATAATAGGTTCATCATCAGAGTAAAGATTTCTAAATTCATGAGGTGTTAAGCGTAGGTCACATGACACTTAGACTCGTATCAAGGGATATATTAATATAACATGAAATCTTAATATAAAGAGGACACGCAGTCAATAATAGGTTCATCATCAGAGTAAAGATTTCTAAATTCATGAGGTGTTAAGCGTAGGTCACATGACACTTAGACTCGTATCAAGGGATATATTAATATAACATGAAATCTTAATATAAAGAGGACACGCAGTCAATAATAGGTTCATCATCAGAGTAAAGATTTCTAAATTCATGCGGTGTTAAGCGTAGGTCACATGACACTTAGACTCGTATCAAGGGATATATTAATATAACATGAAATCTTAATATAAAGAGGACACGCAGTCAATAATAGGTTCATCATCAGAGTAAAGATTTCTAAATTCATGAGGTGTTAAGCGTAGGTCACATGACACTTAGACTCGTATCAAGGGATATATTAATATAACATCAAATCTTAATATAAAGAGGACACGCAGTCAATAATAGGTTCATCATCAGAGTAAAGATTTCTAAATTCATGAGGTGTTAAGCGTAGGTCACATGACACTTAGACTCGTATCAAGGGATATATTAATATAACATCAAATCTTAATATAAAGAGGACACGCAGTCAATAATAGGTTCATCATCAGAGTAAAGATTTCTAAATTCATGTGGTGTTAAGCGTAGGTCACATGACACTTAGACTCGTATCAAGGGATATATTAATATAACATGAAATCTTAATATAAAGAGGACACGCAGTCAATAATAGGTTCATCATCAGAGTAAAGATTTCTAAATTCATGAGGTGTTAAGCGTAGGTCACATGACACTTAGACTCGTATCAAGGGATATATTAATATAACATGAAATCTTAATATAAAGAGGACACGCAGTCAATAATAGGTTCATCATCAGAGTAAAGATTTCTAAATTCATGCGGTGTTAAGCGTAGGTCACATGACACTTAGACTCGTATCAAGGGATATATTAATATAACATCAAATCTTAATATAAAGAGGACACGCAGTCAATAATAGGTTCATCATCAGAGTAAAGATTTCTAAATTCATGAGGTGTTAAGCGTAGGTCACATGACACTTAGACTCGTATCAAGGGATATATTAATATAACATCAAATCTTAATATAAAGAGGACACGCAGTCAATAATAGGTTCATCATCAGAGTAAAGATTTCTAAATTCATGTGGTGTTAAGCGTAGGTCACATGACACTTAGACTCGTATCAAGGGATATATTAATATAACATGAAATCTTAATATAAAGAGGACACGCAGTCAATAATAGGTTCATCATCAGAGTAAAGATTTCTAAATTCATGAGGTGTTAAGCGTAGGTCACATGACACTTAGACTCGTATCAAGGGATATATTAATATAACATGAAATCTTAATATAAAGAGGACACGCAGTCAATAATAGGTTCATCATCAGAGTAAAGATTTCTAAATTCATGCGGTGTTAAGCGTAGGTCACATGACACTTAGACTCGTATCAAGGGATATATTAATATAACATGAAATCTTAATATAAAGAGGACACGCAGTCAATAATAGGTTCATCATCAGAGTAAAGATTTCTAAATTCATGAGGTGTTAAGCGTAGGTCACATGACACTTAGACTCGTATCAAGGGATATATTAATATAACATGAAATCTTAATATAAAGAGGACACGCAGTCAATAATAGGTTCATCATCAGAGTAAAGATTTCTAAATTCATGTGGTGTTAAGCGTAGGTCACATGACACTTAGACTCGTATCAAGGGATATATTAATATAACATCAAATCTTAATATAAAGAGGACACGCAGTCAATAATAGGTTCATCATCAGAGTAAAGATTTCTAAATTCATGTGGTGTTAAGCATAGGTCACATGACACTTAGACTCGTATCAAGGGATATATTAATATAACATGAAATCTTAATATAAAGAGGACACGCAGTCAATAATAGGTTCATCATCAGAGTAAAGATTTCTAAATTCATGTGGTGTTAAGCGTAGGTCACATGACACTTAGACTCGTATCAAGGGATATATTAATATAACATGAAATCTTAATATAAAGAGGACACGCAGTCAATAATAGGTTCATCATCAGAGTAAAGATTTCTAAATTCATGAGGTGTTAAGCGTAGGTCACATGACACTTAGACTCGTATCAAGGGATATATTAATATAACATGAAATCTTAATATAAAGAGGACACGCAGTCAATAATAGGTTCATCATCAGAGTAAAGATTTCTGAATTCATGAGGTGTTAAGCGTAGGTCACATGACACTTAGACTCGTATCAAGGGATATATTAATATAACATCAAATCTTAATATAAAGAGGACACGCAGTCAATAATAGGTTCATCATCAGAGTAAAGATTTCTGAATTCATGAGGTGTTAAGCGTAGGTCACATGACACTTAGACTCGTATCAAGGGATATATTAATATAACATCAAATCTTAATATAAAGAGGACACGCAGTCAATAATAGGTTCATCATCAGAGTAAAGATTTCTAAATTCATGCGGTGTTAAGCGTAGGTCACATGACACTTAGACTCGTATCAAGGGATATATTAATATAACATGAAATCTTAATATAAAGAGGACACGCAGTCAATAATAGGTTCATCATCAGAGTAAAGATTTCTAAATTCATGAGGTGTTAAGCGTAGGTCACATGACACTTAGACTCGTATCAAGGGATATATTAATATAACATCAAATCTTAATATAAAGAGGACACGCAGTCAATAATAGGTTCATCATCAGAGTAAAGATTTCTAAATTCATGAGGTGTTAAGCGTAGGTCACATGACACTTAGACTCGTATCAAGGGATATATTAATATAACATGAAATCTTAATATAAAGAGGACACGCAGTCAATAATAGGTTCATCATCAGAGTAAAGATTTCTAAATTCATGAGGTGTTAAGCGTAGGTCACATGACACTTAGACTCGTATCAAGGGATATATTAATATAACATGAAATCTTAATATAAAGAGGACACGCAGTCAATAATAGGTTCATCATCAGAGTAAAGATTTCTAAATTCATGTGGTGTTAAGCGTAGGTCACATGACACTTAGACTCGTATCAAGGGATATATTAATATAACATGAAATCTTAATATAAAGAGGACACGCAGTCAATAATAGGTTCATCATCAGAGTAAAGATTTCTAAATTCATGTGGTGTTAAGCGTAGGTCACATGACACTTAGACTCGTATCAAGGGATATATTAATATAACATGAAATCTTAATATAAAGAGGACACGCAGTCAATAATAGGTTCATCATCAGAGTAAAGATTTCTAAATTCATGTGGTGTTAAGCGTAGGTCACATGACGCTTAGACTCGTATCAAGGGATATATTAATATAACATCAAATCTTAATATAAAGAGGACACGCAGTCAATAATAGGTTCATCATCAGAGTAAAGATTTCTAAATTCATGCGGTGTTAAGCATAGGTCACATGACACTTAGACTCGTATCAAGGGATATATTAATATAACATGAAATCTTAATATAAAGAGGACACGCAGTCAATAATAGGTTCATCATCAGAGTAAAGATTTCTAAATTCATGAGGTGTTAAGCGTAGGTCACATGACACTTAGACTCGTATCAAGGGATATATTAATATAACATCAAATCTTAATATAAAGAGGACACGCAGTCAATAATAGGTTCATCATCAGAGTAAAGATTTCTAAATTCATGAGGTGTTAAGCGTAGGTCACATGACACTTAGACTCGTATCAAGGGATATATTAATATAACATCAAATCTTAATATAAAGAGGACACGCAGTCAATAATAGGTTCATCATCAGAGTAAAGATTTCTAAATTCATGTGGTGTTAAGCGTAGGTCACATGACACTTAGACTCGTATCAAGGGATATATTAATATAACATGAAATCTTAATATAAAGAGGACACGCAGTCAATAATAGGTTCATCATCAGAGTAAAGATTTCTAAATTCATGAGGTGTTAAGCGTAGGTCACATGACACTTAGACTCGTATCAAGGGATATATTAATATAACATCAAATCTTAATATAAAGAGGACACGCAGTCAATAATAGGTTCATCATCAGAGTAAAGATTTCTAAATTCATGTGGTGTTAAGCGTAGGTCACATGACGCTTAGACTCGTATCAAGGGATATATTAATATAACATCAAATCTTAATATAAAGAGGACACGCAGTCAATAATAGGTTCATCATCAGAGTAAAGATTTCTAAATTCATGTGGTGTTAAGCGTAGGTCACATGACACTTAGACTCGTATCAAGGGATATATTAATATAACATGAAATCTTAATATAAAGAGGACACGCAGTCAATAATAGGTTCATCATCAGAGTAAAGATTTCTAAATTCATGTGGTGTTAAGCGTAGGTCACATGACACTTAGACTCGTATCAAGGGATATATTAATATAACATGAAATCTTAATATAAAGAGGACACGCAGTCAATAATAGGTTCATCATCAGAGTAAAGATTTCTAAATTCATGTGGTGTTAAGCGTAGGTCACATGACACTTAGACTCGTATCAAGGGATATATTAATATAACATGAAATCTTAATATAAAGAGGACACGCAGTCAATAATAGGTTCATCATCAGAGTAAAGATTTCTAAATTCATGAGGTGTTAAGCGTAGGTCACATGACACTTAGACTCGTATCAAGGGATATATTAATATAACATGAAATCTTAATATAAAGAGGACACGCAGTCAATAATAGGTTCATCATCAGAGTAAAGATTTCTAAATTCATGAGGTGTTAAGCGTAGGTCACATGACACTTAGACTCGTATCAAGGGATATATTAATATAACATGAAATCTTAATATAAAGAGGACACGCAGTCAATAATAGGTTCATCATCAGAGTAAAGATTTCTAAATTCATGTGGTGTTAAGCGTAGGTCACATGACACTTAGACTCGTATCAAGGGATATATTAATATAACATGAAATCTTAATATAAAGAGGACACGCAGTCAATAATAGGTTCATCATCAGAGTAAAGATTTCTAAATTCATGTGGTGTTAAGCGTAGGTCACATGACGCTTAGACTCGTATCAAGGGATATATTAATATAACATCAAATCTTAATATAAAGAGGACACGCAGTCAATAATAGGTTCATCATCAGAGTAAAGATTTCTAAATTCATGCGGTGTTAAGCATAGGTCACATGACACTTAGACTCGTATCAAGGGATATATTAATATAACATGAAATCTTAATATAAAGAGGACACGCAGTCAATAATAGGTTCATCATCAGAGTAAAGATTTCTAAATTCATGAGGTGTTAAGCGTAGGTCACATGACACTTAGACTCGTATCAAGGGATATATTAATATAACATCAAATCTTAATATAAAGAGGACACGCAGTCAATAATAGGTTCATCATCAGAGTAAAGATTTCTAAATTCATGTGGTGTTAAGCGTAGGTCACATGACACTTAGACTCGTATCAAGGGATATATTAATATAACATGAAATCTTAATATAAAGAGGACACGCAGTCAATAATAGGTTCATCATCAGAGTAAAGATTTCTAAATTCATGCGGTGTTAAGCGTAGGTCACATGACACTTAGACTCGTATCAAGGGATATATTAATATAACATGAAATCTTAATATAAAGAGGACACGCAGTCAATAATAGGTTCATCATCAGAGTAAAGATTTCTAAATTCATGTGGTGTTAAGCGTAGGTCACATGACACTTAGACTCGTATCAAGGGATATATTAATATAACATGAAATCTTAATATAAAGAGGACACGCAGTCAATAATAGGTTCATCATCAGAGTAAAGATTTCTAAATTCATGCGGTGTTAAGCGTAGGTCACATGACACTTAGACTCGTATCAAGGGATATATTAATATAACATGAAATCTTAATATAAAGAGGACACGCAGTCAATAATAGGTTCATCATCAGAGTAAAGATTTATAAATTCATGAGGTGTTAAGCGTAGGTCACATGACGCTTAGACTCGTATCAAGGGATATATTAATATAACATGAAATCTTAATATAAAGAGGACACGCAGTCAATAATAGGTTCATCATCAGAGTAAAGATTTCTAAATTCATGCGGTGTTAAGCGTAGGTCACATGACACTTAGACTCGTATCAAGGGATATATTAATATAACATGAAATCTTAATATAAAGAGGACACGCAGTCAATAATAGGTTCATCATCAGAGTAAAGATTTCTAAATTCATGTGGTGTTAAGCGTAGGTCACATGACACTTAGACTCGTATCAAGGGATATATTAATATAACATGAAATCTTAATATAAAGAGGACACGCAGTCAATAATAGGTTCATCATCAGAGTAAAGATTTCTAAATTCATGTGGTGTTAAGCGTAGGTCACATGACACTTAGACTCGTATCAAGGGATATATTAATATAACATGAAATCTTAATATAAAGAGGACACGCAGTCAATAATAGGTTCATCATCAGAGTAAAGATTTCTAAATTCATGTGGTGTTAAGCGTAGGTCACATGACACTTAGACTCGTATCAAGGGATATATTAATATAACATGAAATCTTAATATAAAGAGGACACGCAGTCAATAATAGGTTCATCATCAGAGTAAAGATTTCTAAATTCATGTGGTGTTAAGCGTAGGTCACATGACACTTAGACTCGTATCAAGGGATATATTAATATAACATGAAATCTTAATATAAAGAGGACACGCAGTCAATAATAGGTTCATCATCAGAGTAAAGATTTCTAAATTCATGTGGTGTTAAGCGTAGGTCACATGACACTTAGACTCGTATCAAGGGATATATTAATATAACATGAAATCTTAATATAAAGAGGACACGCAGTCAATAATAGGTTCATCATCAGAGTAAAGATTTCTAAATTCATGCGGTGTTAAGCATAGGTCACATGACACTTAGACTCGTATCAAGGGATATATTAATATAACATGAAATCTTAATATAAAGAGGACACGCAGTCAATAATAGGTTCATCATCAGAGTAAAGATTTCTGAATTCATGTGGTGTTAAGCGTAGGTCACATGACACTTAGACTCGTATCAAGGGATATATTAATATAACATGAAATCTTAATATAAAGAGGACACGCAGTCAATAATAGGTTCATCATCAGAGTAAAGATTTCTAAATTCATGTGGTGTTAAGCGTAGGTCACATGACACTTAGACTCGTATCAAGGGATATATTAATATAACATGAAATCTTAATATAAAGAGGACACGCAGTCAATAATAGGTTCATCATCAGAGTAAAGATTTCTAAATTCATGTGGTGTTAAGCGTAGGTCACATGACGCTTAGACTCGTATCAAGGGATATATTAATATAACATGAAATCTTAATATAAAGAGGACACGCAGTCAATTATAGGTTCATCATCAGAGTAAAGATTTCTAAATTCATGAGGTGTTAAGCGTAGGTCACATGACACTTAGACTCGTATCAAGGGATATATTAATATAACATGAAATCTTAATATAAAGAGGACACGCAGTCAATAATAGGTTCATCATCAGAGTAAAGATTTCTAAATTCATGTGGTGTTAAGCGTAGGTCACATGACACTTAGACTCGTATCAAGGGATATATTAATATAACATCAAATCTTAATATAAAGAGGACACGCAGTCAATAATAGGTTCATCATCAGAGTAAAGATTTCTAAATTCATGAGGTGTTAAGCGTAGGTCACATGACACTTAGACTCGTATCAAGGGATATATTAATATAACATGAAATCTTAATATAAAGAGGACACGCAGTCAATAATAGGTTCATCATCAGAGTAAAGATTTCTAAATTCATGCGGTGTTAAGCGTAGGTCACATGACACTTAGACTCGTATCAAGGGATATATTAATATAACATGAAATCTTAATATAAAGAGGACACGCAGTCAATAATAGGTTCATCATCAGAGTAAAGATTTCTAAATTCATGAGGTGTTAAGCGTAGGTCACATGACACTTAGACTCGTATCAAGGGATATATTAATATAACATGAAATCTTAATATAAAGAGGACACGCAGTCAATAATAGGTTCATCATCAGAGTAAAGATTTCTAAATTCATGAGGTGTTAAGCGTAGGTCACATGACACTTAGACTCGTATCAAGGGATATATTAATATAACATGAAATCTTAATATAAAGAGGACACGCAGTCAATAATAGGTTCATCATCAGAGTAAAGATTTCTAAATTCATGAGGTGTTAAGCGTAGGTCACATGACACTTAGACTCGTATCAAGGGATATATTAATATAACATGAAATCTTAATATAAAGAGGACACGCAGTCAATAATAGGTTCATCATCAGAGTAAAGATTTCTAAATTCATGAGGTGTTAAGCGTAGGTCACATGACACTTAGACTCGTATCAAGGGATATATTAATATAACATGAAATCTTAATATAAAGAGGACACGCAGTCAATAATAGGTTCATCATCAGAGTACTGATTTCTAAATTCATGCGGTGTTAAGCGTAGGTCACATGACACTTAGACTCGTATCAAGGGATATATTAATATAACATCAAATCTTAATATAAAGAGGACACGCAGTCAATAATAGGTTCATCATCAGAGTAAAGATTTCTAAATTCATGAGGTATTAAGCGTAGGTCACATGACACTTAGACTCGTATCAAGGGATATATTAATATAACATGAAATCTTAATATAAAGAGGACACGCAGTCAATAATAGGTTCATCATCAGAGTAAAGATTTCTAAATTCATGCGGTGTTAAGCGTAGGTCACATGACACTTAGACTCGTATCAAGGGATATATTAATATAACATCAAATCTTAATATAAAGAGGACACGCAGTCAATTATAGGTTCATCATCAGAGTAAAGATTTCTAAATTCATGAGGTGTTAAGCGTAGGTCACATGACACTTAGACTCGTATCAAGGGATATATTAATATAACATCAAATCTTAATAAAAGAGGACACGCAGTCAATAATAGGTTCATCATCAGAGTAAAGATTTCTAAATTCATGCGGTGTTAAGCGTAGGTCACATGACACTTAGACTCGTATCAAGGGATATATTAATATAACATGAAATCTTAATATAAAGAGGACACGCAGTCAATAATAGGTTCATCATCAGAGTAAAGATTTCTAAATTCATGCGGTGTTAAGCGTAGGTCACATGACACTTAGACTCGTATCAAGGGATATATTAATATAACATCAAATCTTAATATAAAGAGGACACGCAGTCAATTATAGGTTCATCATCAGAGTAAAGATTTCTAAATTCATGAGGTGTTAAGCGTAGGTCACATGACACTTAGACTCGTATCAAGGGATATATTAATATAACATCAAATCTTAATAAAAGAGGACACGCAGTCAATAATAGGTTCATCATCAGAGTAAAGATTTCTAAATTCATGCGGTGTTAAGCGTAGGTCACATGACACTTAGACTCGTATCAAGGGATATATTAATATAACATGAAATCTTAATATAAAGAGGACACGCAGTCAATAATAGGTTCATCATCAGAGTAAAGATTTCTAAATTCATGTGGTGTTAAGCGTAGGTCACATGACACTTAGACTCGTATCAAGGGATATATTAATATAACATCAAATCTTAATATAAAGAGGACACGCAGTCAATAATAGGTTCATCATCAGAGTAAAGATTTCTAAATTCATGTGGTGTTAAGCGTAGGTCACATGACACTTAGACTCGTATCAAGGGATATATTAATATAACATGAAATCTTAATATAAAGAGGACACGCAGTCAATAATAGGTTCATCATCAGAGTAAAGATTTCTAAATTCATGCGGTGTTAAGCGTAGGTCACATGACACTTAGACTCGTATCAAGGGATATATTAATATAACATCAAATCTTAATATAAAGAGGACACGCAGTCAATAATAGGTTCATCATCAGAGTAAAGATTTCTAAATTCATGCGGTGTTAAGCGTAGGTCACATGACACTTAGACTCGTATCAAGGGATATATTAATATAACATGAAATCTTAATATAAAGAGGACACGCAGTCAATTATACGATCATCATCAGAGTAAAGATTTCTAAATTCATGAGGTGTTAAGCGTAGGTCACATGACACTTAGACTCGTATCAAGGGATATATTAATATAACATGAAATCTTAATATAAAGAGGACACGCAGTCAATAATAGGTTCATCATCAGAGTAAAGATTTCTAAATTCATGTGGTGTTAAGCGTAGGTCACATGACACTTAGACTCGTATCAAGGGATATATTAATATAACATCAAATCTTAATATAAAGAGGACACGCAGTCAATAATAGGTTCATCATCAGAGTAAAGATTTCTGAATTCATGTGGTGTTAAGCGTAGGTCACATGACACTTAGACTCGTATCAAGGGATATATTAATATAAGATCAAATCTTAATATAAAGAGGACACGCAGTCAATAATAGGTTCATCATCAGAGTAAAGATTTCTAAATTCATGCGGTGTTAAGCGTAGGTCACATGACACTTAGACTCGTATCAAGGGATATATTAATATAACATGAAATCTTAATATAAAGAGGACACGCAGTCAATAATAGGTTCATCATCAGAGTAAAGATTTCTGAATTCATGTGGTGTTAAGCGTAGGTCACATGACACTTAGACTCGTATCAAGGGATATATTAATATAAGATCAAATCTTAATATAAAGAGGACACGCAGTCAATAATAGGTTCATCATCAGAGTAAAGATTTCTAAATTCATGAGGTGTTAAGCGTAGGTCACATGACACTTAGACTCGTATCAAGGGATATATTAATATAACATCAAATCTTAATATAAAGAGGACACGCAGTCAATAATAGGTTCATCATCAGAGTAAAGATTTCTAAATTCATGAGGTGTTAAGCGTAGGTCACATGACACTTAGACTCGTATCAAGGGATATATTAATATAACATCAAATCTTAATATAAAGAGGACACGCAGTCAATAATAGGTTCATCATCAGAGTAAAGATTTCTAAATTCATGTGGTGTTAAGCGTAGGTCACATGACACTTAGACTCGTATCAAGGGATATATTAATATAAGATCAAATCTTAATATAAAGAGGACACGCAGTCAATAATAGGTTCATCATCAGAGTAAAGATTTCTAAATTCATGCGGTGTTAAGCGTAGGTCACATGACACTTAGACTCGTATCAAGGGATATATTAATATAACATGAAATCTTAATATAAAGAGGACACGCAGTCAATAATAGGTTCATCATCAGAGTAAAGATTTCTAAATTCATGAGGTGTTAAGCGTAGGTCACATGACACTTAGACTCGTATCAAGGGATATATTAATATAACATGAAATCTTAATATAAAGAGGACACGCAGTCAATAATAGGTTCATCATCAGAGTAAAGATTTCTAAATTCATGCGGTGTTAAGCGTAGGTCACATGACACTTAGACTCGTATCAAGGGATATATTAATATAAGATCAAATCTTAATATAAAGAGGACACGCAGTCAATAATAGGTTCATCATCAGAGTAAAGATTTCTAAATTCATGCGGTGTTAAGCGTAGGTCACATGACACTTAGACTCGTATCAAGGGATATATTAATATAACATGAAATCTTAATATAAAGAGGACACGCAGTCAATAATAGGTTCATCATCAGAGTAAAGAATTCTAAATTCATGTGGTGTTAAGCGTAGGTCACATGACACTTAGACTCGTATCAAGGGATATATTAATATAACATGAAATCTTAATATAAAGAGGACACGCAGTCAATAATAGGTTCATCATCAGAGTAAAGATTTCTAAATTCATGTGGTGTTAAGCGTAGGTCACATGACACTTAGACTCGTATCAAGGGATATATTAATATAACATGAAATCTTAATATAAAGAGGACACGCAGTCAATAATAGGTTCATCATCAGAGTAAAGATTTCTAAATTCATGAGGTGTTAAGCGTAGGTCACATGACACTTAGACTCGTATCAAGGGATATATTAATATAACATGAAATCTTAATATAAAGAGGACACGCAGTCAATAATAGGTTCATCATCAGAGTAAAGATTTCTAAATTCATGTGGTGTTAAGCGTAGGTCACATGACACTTAGACTCGTATCAAGGGATATATTAATATAACATGAAATCTTAATATAAAGAGGACACGCAGTCAATAATAGGTTCATCATCAGAGTAAAGATTTCTAAATTCATGAGGTGTTAAGCGTAGGTCACATGACACTTAGACTCGTATCAAGGGATATATTAATATAACATGAAATCTTAATATAAAGAGGACACGCAGTCAATAATAGGTTCATCATCAGAGTAAAGATTTCTAAATTCATGTGGTGTTAAGCGTAGGTCACATGACACTTAGACTCGTATCAAGGGATATATTAATATAACATGAAATCTTAATATAAAGAGGACACGCAGTCAATAATAGGTTCATCATCAGAGTAAAGATTTCTAAATTCATGAGGTGTTAAGCGTAGGTCACATGACACTTAGACTCGTATCAAGGGATATATTAATATAACATGAAATCTTAATATAAAGAGGACACGCAGTCAATAATAGGTTCATCATCAGAGTAAAGATTTCTAAATTCATGTGGTGTTAAGCGTAGGTCACATGACACTTAAGACTCGTATCAAGGGATATATTAATATAACATCAAATCTTAATATAAAGAGGACACGCAGTCAATAATAGGTTCATCATCAGAGTAAAGATTTCTAAATTCATGAGGTGTTAAGCGTAGGTCACATGACACTTAGACTCGTATCAAGGGATATATTAATATAACATGAAATCTTAATATAAAGAGGACACGCAGTCAATAATAGGTTCATCATCAGAGTAAAGATTTCTAAATTCATGTGGTGTTAAGCGTAGGTCACATGACGCTTAGACTCGTATCAAGGGATATATTAATATAACATCAAATCTTAATATAAAGAGGACACGCAGTCAATAATAGGTTCATCATCAGAGTAAAGATTTCTAAATTCATGCGGTGTTAAGCATAGGTCACATGACACTTAGACTCGTATCAAGGGATATTAATATAACATGAAATCTTAATATAAAGAGGACACGCAGTCAATAATAGGTTCATCATCAGAGTAAAGATTTCTAAATTCATGAGGTGTTAAGCGTAGGTCACATGACACTTAGACTCGTATCAAGGGATATATTAATATAACATCAAATCTTAATATAAAGAGGACACGCAGTCAATAATAGGTTCATCATCAGAGTAAAGATTTCTGAATTCATGTGGTGTTAAGCGTAGGTCACATGACACTTAGACTCGTATCAAGGGATATATTAATATAACATGAAATCTTAATATAAAGAGGACACGCAGTCAATAATAGGTTCATCATCAGAGTAAAGATTTCTAAATTCATGTGGTGTTAAGCGTAGGTCACATGACACTTAGACTCGTATCAAGGGATATATTAATATAACATGAAATCTTAATATAAAGAGGACACGCAGTCAATAATAGGTTCATCATCAGAGTAAAGATTTCTAAATTCATGTGGTGTTAAGCGTAGGTCACATGACACTTAAGACTCGTATCAAGGGATATATTAATATAACATCAAATCTTAATATAAAGAGGACACGCAGTCAATAATAGGTTCATCATCAGAGTAAAGATTTCTAAATTCATGAGGTGTTAAGCGTAGGTCACATGACACTTAGACTCGTATCAAGGGATATATTAATATAACATGAAATCTTAATATAAAGAGGACACGCAGTCAATAATAGGTTCATCATCAGAGTAAAGATTTCTAAATTCATGTGGTGTTAAGCGTAGGTCACATGACACTTAGACTCGTATCAAGGGATATATTAATATAACATGAAATCTTAATATAAAGAGGACACGCAGTCAATAATAGGTTCATCATCAGAGTAAAGATTTCTAAATTCATGAGGTGTTAAGCGTAGGTCACATGACACTTAGACTCGTATCAAGGGATATATTAATATAACATCAAATCTTAATATAAAGAGGACACGCAGTCAATAATAGGTTCATCATCAGAGTAAAGATTTCTAAATTCATGTGGTGTTAAGCGTAGGTCACATGACACTTAGACTCGTATCAAGGGATATATTAATATAACATGAAATCTTAATATAAAGAGGACACGCAGTCAATAATAGGTTCATCATCAGAGTAAAGATTTCTAAATTCATGAGGTGTTAAGCGTAGGTCACATGACACTTAGACTCGTATCAAGGGATATATTAATATAACATGAAATCTTAATATAAAGAGGACACGCAGTCAATAATAGGTTCATCATCAGAGTAAAGATTTCTAAATTCATGAGGTGTTAAGCGTAGGTCACATGACACTTAGACTCGTATCAAGGGATATATTAATATAACATCAAATCTTAATATAAAGAGGACACGCAGTCAATAATAGGTTCATCATCAGAGTAAAGATTTCTAAATTCATGAGGTGTTAAGCGTAGGTCACATGACACTTAGACTCGTATCAAGGGATATATTAATATAACATGAAATCTTAATATAAAGAGGACACGCAGTCAATAATAGGTTCATCATCAGAGTAAAGATTTCTGAATTCATGTGGTGTTAAGCGTAGGTCACATGACACTTAGACTCGTATCAAGGGATATATTAATATAACATCAAATCTTAATATAAAGAGGACACGCAGTCAATAATAGGTTCATCATCAGAGTAAAGATTTCTAAATTCATGAGGTGTTAAGCGTAGGTCACATGACACTTAGACTCGTATCAAGGGATATATTAATATAACATGAAATCTTAATATAAAGAGGACACGCAGTCAATAATAGGTTCATCATCAGAGTAAAGATTTCTAAATTCATGCGGTGTTAAGCGTAGGTCACATGACACTTAGACTCGTATCAAGGGATATATTAATATAACATCAAATCTTAATATAAAGAGGACACGCAGTCAATAATAGGTTCATCATCAGAGTAAAGATTTCTAAATTCATGTGGTGTTAAGCGTAGGTCACATGACACTTAGACTCGTATCAAGGGATATATTAATATAACATGAAATCTTAATATAAAGAGGACACGCAGTCAATAATAGGTTCATCATCAGAGTAAAGATTTCTAAATTCATGAGGTGTTAAGCGTAGGTCACATGACACTTAGACTCGTATCAAGGGATATATTAATATAACATGAAATCTTAATATAAAGAGGACACGCAGTCAATAATAGGTTCATCATCAGAGTAAAGATTTCTAAATTCATGAGGTGTTAAGCGTAGGTCACATGACACTTAGACTCGTATCAAGGGCCCGGGTCAATGATGATAAAGGTACTCTAAAGAATAACATGAAATATCACTATAACAAGAACGCTTAGTCGATGTCTTCGATATAACCAGTTTAATGATGGCTGCGGGCATCGACGGAATGAGTGGTCTGCAAACGCGAACAGGAAGTGGCGATGTTGATTCAGTCTACGATGTCGTGATGACATTAAGGATCTTATCGATGTCCGTGTTTACCCTGTAGTTATATTGGGGATGACAATGTTGATGTTCGTGTTCCATTTGTAGCTTTGTAGGTTATCAGGTTAACCCTTTACCCAACAGAAGGGCCCTGTGCCAATGCATTCTCTTATATATGCGAGTCGACCATAGGTCGCCTCGCATATATAAGAGAATGCATTGGCTTAACACATTAAAAATTATAAAATTGTTAAAGAATGTAAGAAAAAATTGTAAAAATTGTTAAAAAAAAGATTTTTTTTAGGCCAATGCATTCTCTTATATATGCGAGGCGACCTATGGTCGACTCGCATATATAAGAGAATGCATTGGCACAGGGTATAACTGTAACCATCACAATGTGGTCCAATGATACCCATGTTTGTATGGTTCTATTGAGACAGACCGAAGATATTTTAGGCTGTTGAAGCTTTATTTGGACGGTTTTGGCCGGTTTGTTGGGTAAAGGGTTAACGAATAAATTCACGGTGAATTATAATCCTCATGTATAATCAATTCATATGTCATGTACTATGTATTTATCAATATTGTTTTGGCAATTTGACTCGATAATTTCACCAGAATTTATCGTGTAATCAACTCTACAACCTCATAAAAATAATATTGACAGGAAATATATTTCAGCAAAAAGGTGTCATGTAATAAATATTGCAGTTAACCCTTTCAGTGCCAAGACCGATTTTTGTATCAACCCATATTTCCTTGATCATTGGTTGATACAAAAATCGGACTTGGCACTGAAAGGGTTAATGCTGCATAGTAAATTTTCTACGAGAATAAAGCTTGTCTCTTTGAGGGAAATTTAAGTTACGTTGTGAAGCGATTATATTTTGTGTTGCTTACAATTATGGAATTTCTCCTGAGTAATTAATTCAATGTTTATTATATCGGCTCACACACATCACAGAAAATCATGCAATTTCGAGTTGGGACCTTCACCTACAGTGAAGTACATTATCAAAGAACAGAGAATAACTAAGAAATATATTCCCCGCGTTATTTTATAAGGTTCCCTGTCAAACCTTCAAAACGTTCCCAGGTTTTGTACTGGTGGAATATGATCTCTACGGGCGTTAAACCAGAGTAGAGATTCATGGCATGCTCATGCATATCGTTATGTATTAAATATAAGAAGACTTGTGCGATTACTGGTTTATTATGGTGGAACTTACGGTATGTATGAAATATAAGATGACTTGGGTGAACTGGTTTATTATGGCAGAACTTATTGGTGTATTTTAATGGAACCTACCTGTATATGTATGTATGGAACATTAGTTTTATTTGGGTGAACTGGTGTACTTTAATGGAACCTACCTGTATATGTATGTATGGAACATTAGTTTTATTTGTGTGAACTGGTGTATTTTAGTGGAACCTACCTGTATATGTATGTATGGAACATTAGTTTTAATTGGGTGAACTGGTTTATTTTGATGGAACAATTATGTGGAAAATTAGAAGACTTAATTTGGTGAACTGGCTTATTTTTGTGGGGCCTATATATGGCACACAAGGTGGGCTAGCATCACCAAATTCAACCTATAGGAACCTCATTCTGCTTAGGCCTCAACCATTGTGGGAGACCTACCGGTTGGTGATGTTCACCCATTAGTCACCTCGATTATGCATTTTATTTGGTTTCCCGAATCCATATTGAAAATATTATCGACCAACATAAAAAATGAATTAAAAGAAACAAGACAACTTTTGTACAGCGATAATCGTCAATATCTAAGATATTTTTCAAATGAGATTTCAGTCTTTAGTATGCATTCTGCAGGTGAAGCAGGTAAACACTTGAATGTAATACGCATTGATAGGAGATCAATACTATAATTGCTGCAAATTAGTTATAATTTTTTTCATTACAAATTGTGGACATAAAGAAATCAATGTAAATAGATTGTACCGAGGCAGTGCTAGCGAACTCGGTCTGTATGCATGCTGTATCGACAAAGAAGTATATGACGAAGGAGCGAACTCTATTTGGACAGCCTGTATTAAGGGGAACTGACAACATGACCTAATTGTTGAGAGGGGTTAAGAACTTCAAGGGTGAAGACCCTGTACTTCAGATCTGTATATTTCGGATATACAGTAATGCCCTAAATAATCGACTCCTTAACCATATCAGAATTATGGGTAAATTTTCAGGATTTAGTCAAAAATATGGCTAGTTGCCATTAGAGGTTGGCAGTTGGTATTTTTTCACCTCGGTTTCGGGTTTTTTTCAGGTGGTTAACTCAGGTTACGGTTATTACTCGGTTATTTCTCCACATATTATACATATACAGGGAATTGACTCAATTGAGACAATTTATTAAACTAGGAAAGGAGACAGAGAAAAAGTATCAGCAATGCAATGTTGTTAATTTCCCCTCGAATTCATAACAATCAAACTCAAGACAAGTTTATCAAATGCTTCTTTTAATTAACATCTTTCTCGAAATATTCCCAAACTGGATCTTGTCCATTACTGACAAGCTGCATAACGATCAACCTTGTTTGCTTTGTTGTCAAGTCAGCGATTGAAATGGAAACACGTGACTCAAGGTCACTTGATTATAACAGTAGCTGTCTCATTCCGGAATGGCGCATATCCGAACAGATTCCGAGTCCCACAGCCATGTGCGATTGCCCCGATGGACGGCGAAGATGAATAGAAATTGAAACTTGAGTTCGGGGCAATCAGACATTATTTTAAAAATATCGATAGAGTTCACACAACAGGAAATTATCGGTACTTTTAAGGCGAAGTGTCAACTTATCATTTCGGCGCTTCCCCCCCCCCCCCAATATGTTAGTGCTGGGCAGTTTCAAGAAAACCGAATAATCGGTTTTTCCGGGTCACACGGTTTCGGTTTCGGTTTTCGGTCGAGGGAAAAAAAACGAACTGATTTTTCGGTTAACTGGCAATCTCTAGTTGCCATTCATCAAAAAGCTCTCTGAGAGCTTTCTGATGAATGGCAAACAGCCATATTTCTGACTAAATCCTGAAAATTTACACATAATTTCGCTGTGGTTAAGGAGTCGATTATTTAGGGCATTACTGTAGTCCGCATTTATGGAAACTGGTCACTTTCATTTCCTAAGGGAACTACTCATTAATGAGAATTCAATAAAGAAAGGCATGTATGTATATAAGAGTGCACTGGCACAGGATCATTAATGCTGCACCAGCGTCTCTTGTTTCAATCAGAGTAAAATAACCCACAGGGAGCCCATAAAGACGAGAATAAATACATCTATCTACTGCGTCTTTGCTTTAGTTAAGATTGTCAGGATTAATTTCATGTTTCCCAAATTCTCGCGGAGAAGCAATCTTCTTCAAACAGGTTTGTGGAAATTAGAATTGGTAAACGTGTCAGTCGGCATCTGCATAGTGACTTTTGTGAATGACATATCAATTACCAGACATATTAGGTCTGCTCCAAATACGATAAACGAGTTTGAGCCAACGGACAGACCAATCAAGCCTCCAAATACGATAAATAGGTTTTAGGTGCGAGAGACAAGAAAACCAACTAGGTTAATACAGTATTTATGAACGTGATTTAGCACCAATACCTACTAAACTGAGAACGTATCCATGGAGATGGGCTGCAGGCACGTGTGCAAATAGTGTGGCTGACATTTGCAGAATGAGGTCCCCAAAGGGTGAATTTAGTGATACTGTTGCACACAGCGGGCTAGCATCACCAAATTCACCCTCTGGGGACCTTCTTCTCCTTAGGCATCATCTTCTTTGGAAAGTATCTTTATTATCAAATTTCAATTAACCCTTTACCCAACAAACCGGCCAAAAACGCCCAAATAAAGCTTCAACAGCCTAAAATATCTTCGGTCTGTCTCAATAGAACCATACAAATATGGATATCATTGGAACCGCGGCTCCTTGACCACATTGTGATAGTTACAGTTATGCCCTGTGCCAATGCATTCTCTTATATATGCGAGTCGACCATAGGTCGCCTAGCATATATAAGAGAATGCATTGGCCTAAAAAAAATCTTTTTTTAACACTTTTTAATGTGTTAGGCCAATGCATTCTCTTATATATGCGAGGCGACCTATGGTCGACTCGCATATATAAGAGAATGCATTGGCACAGGGCCCTTCTGTTGGGTAAAGGGTTAACAAGTTTTTTAGTTCGTTAGCTTCACAAATTTCTTTTTTCTTTTTTAGTTTAGTTTCTCTATATCCCCAAATGGCAATTGACGCATTGCATAATCGAGGTGCCCAATGGGTGAACATCACCATCTTCACTATCTGGGAACTTAAATCTGTGTCTTGGTCTCCCATAGTAGATAAGGCCATGCAGAATGAGTTCCAGAGGTTGAATTTAGTGATCTAGCTGTGTGAAGCAGCATCATTAAATTCTCCCTCTGGTGACCTAATTCTGAAAATATCTGGCACAATATGCTCAGGCTAGAGTAATAGTGTCAATTTAACCCTTTACCCAACAGAAGGGCCCTGTGCCAATGCATTCTCTTATATATGCGAGTCGACCATAGGTCGCCTCGCATATATAAGAGAATGCATTGGCTTAACACATTAAAAATTATAAAATTGTTAAAGAATGTAAGAAAAAATGGTAAAAAGTGTTAAAAAAATATTTTTTTTAAGCCAATGCATTCTCTTATATATGTGAGGCGACCTATGGTCGACTCGCATATATAAGAGAATGCATTGGCACAGGGCATAACTGTAACTATCACAATGTGGTCAAGGAGCCGGTTCCAATGATATCCATATTTGTATGGTTCTATTGAGACAGACCGAAGATATTTTAGGCTGTTGAAGCTTTATTTGGCCGGTTTTGGCCGGTTTGTTGGGTAAAGGGTTAATACAAAATTTGAAAATAATTTAAGGGTCCAATACAGGGCGTACACAATGTATGATCATTTTAATATAACTGCCCCCATAGCCAGGGGGCTGAGAGGGCTACAGCCCTCCCCAAAATGTTTCGAAAGCTAAAAATTCGGGCAATTTTCGGGCAAATTGGAGATATTTTCTATCAAATTCGAGAAAATTGAATGCTATTTGAAGGGTAAATCACAGTATTTTTCACATTTTCTGCCCGAATTATACATATCTCAAGTTAATTTGAATCTATTTTGTTATATTTCAGTGTACATGTATATACAAGGTACAGGTATATTCTAAACAAACTGTGTTACAACCATGATATACAGTAATGCCCTAATTAATGAATGGACTGCTTAACCACAGCAGAATTATGGGTAACTTTTAAGGATTTAGTCGGAAACATGGCTTGTTGCCATATTTCCGACTAAATCCTGAAAAGTTACCCATAACTATGCTGTGATTAAGGAGTTGGATTATTTAGGGCATTACTGTATCCACTGTATCATGTAAAACAATTCAGTCAAAAATTATAAGCCCCCCCCCCCCCCCCACCCAAAAATTTGGGCTCCCCTACAGCTATACCCCCCCCCCCCCCCCCATGATTATAGCTCAACTATTCTGGTTCCAATCTACTTTAAATAGGCAATTCATGCGTGAATCAACTGCGGGAAAAGCGGCAGTGATTTTCAGACAAAACAGATAGATTACATTGTATTTTCTATTTGAGGTAATGAAAGACTGCCAGCTTGGCACAATAATGAAACCACCTGTCATGAACACACATCTGTGATTCCAAATATAGAAATGTCACAGACACTCGCTGATTAAAGCTGTGAGAGCTCTGGTTATTATGACTCAGAACTTCCGGGCAAAAAGGAAATAAGTTTCTGTAAACAATCGTGTGTTCTCAGAGCATCTTACTTATAAAAACATGTTTTCGAGAGCACGAGGGGCGAGGGGTGGCTCCTTTGATAATAAGATAACACATGTTTTCGAGAGCGCGAGGGGTGGCTCCTTTGATAATAAGATAACATGTGATCGTGCACAATATTTCGCTGATATATTTCCTTACATTTAGTATGGAAATTAATTTTAAATAAATTTGAGTCTTCGTCTGTCGCTGATAGTTGTACATGTAACCAGGAGGCAGATGCTGCTGTTTTTAGTTGCAAGGCTCAAAATAATGTTTTTTTCACAGACTGTCAAAATGGCAGGCACAAAATGGATGGTGTTGGTCATTTCAAAATGGTGCCAGTCAAATTTTCAGATGCCCTTAATGAGAGAGTATTTAAATTTCCATTCAAATTATTCGTCCATGATGCGCACATTTTAGTGAGTGTCCAATCGGCACCTAGGAAACCCCTATGTTATTTTTTTTTTCAAAAGTTCAAAAACTTTACATCGATTAATAAAATACACTTGCAACTAACAAACGACATACATGTAATTACATTTACTCTGAATTGATCTGAAATTAAAAAAGGACTATTTTTTTTACTTTCAATGTCCTATTTGGCCAGTTGTGGCTCCTTGGACGTACCTAAACCAATACAAATTGTTTAAAAATTTGCATTGGACAAAATGTCGGGCAGATACAGAAGTACACTGGACACTCGAGAGCTTTCCTATGAATGGCAACAAGCCATATTTCCGACTAAATCCTGAAAAGTTACCCATAATTCTGCTGTGGTTAAGGAGTCGATTAATTAGGGCATTACTGTAACTGCCCCCATAGCCATATGGACCAGGGGGCTGTGAGGGCAACAGCCCTCCCCCAAAATGTTTCGAATGTTAAAAATTCGGGCAATTTTCGGGCAAATTGGAAATATTTTCTATAAAATTCGGGCAAATTGAATGCTATTTGAAGGGGAAATCACAGTATTTTTCCAATTTTCTGTCCGAATTATACATATTTCAGGATAATTATACTTCAATGTTTAACAGTGAAGGATATTGTAATTCTTCTGGCTTTTATTATTATTGTTCATTTTTCTTCTTCTTATTCCAATAACATGCTTATATCTCAGGAATGGCTGGACCGATTCACCTGCTGTTTTCGGTTTCAGTATATAACTTTGGAAGATCTAGTAAAATAGCCTATTGAGAATTTTGTCCGACCTTGACCTTCGCAGTTATCGCCATTTTCCTGACTTTTGGGGGGTTTTTGCGCCACCAGAATGACTTGAAAAATCAATATTTGATTTCTTATATCGTCGAAACGGCTTGGCCGATTGATTTGAAATTTCATACATGCATTTTCATTGAGCATAAGCAGTTGATGCACTAATAGGGAATTTTGTATGACCTTGACCTTAGGAAACAACGCTCTTTATCTGTTTTATTGTTGTTAACGTATCTCCTCCGAAACGGCTGGTGATATCGGGTTCGGACTTTTTTCATTATTTGCGCATGTATGTGTGTTATAAATGATAGGGTTCGCACTTTTTTCATTATTTGCGCATGTATGTATGTTATAAATGATAGGGTTCGCACTTCCGGCTTAAAAGTTTGCTACTGGTCGAAGGATAAAATAACGCTCTTTATAGAGAATCCAGAATGGCTTGATATATTGAGTTGGCACTTGTTGTATGATGTGCAGCAAACTCTGCGCTATATAAAGATATATATAGTTAACGGATTTCACTTCCACTGTGGGAGAACAGGCGTGTGGGTATGTATCTCAAAACTATTTTGGCGCAGATTTTGATGAAATTTGGTGGATATAATCTTTACTTGCCGCTGATCACTATTCCACTCGAGTTGTTCAAATCTGACTGAAACTTCTCAAGTTACGCCTGCTTGAAACCCTGATTTTTTTGGGGGTTTTCGACCCCTTAGAATGACTAGCAAAAATGCGAAATTGAGGTTTGATTTCTTATATCGTCGAAAGGGCTAGACCAATTTATTTGAAATTTTGTACCTGCATAGCCATTGAGCATAAGAGAGTTGATGCACTAATAGGGAGTTTTGTATGACGTTGACCTTAGGAAACAACGCTCTTTATCTGTTTTATAACAATTTAATGTATCTCCTCCGAAACGGCTGGTGATATCGGGTTTGGACTTTTTTCATTATTTGCGCATGTATGTGTGTTATAAACCACCTAAAAATGATAGGGTTCGCACTTCCGGTTTAAAAGTTCGCTACTGGTCGAAGGATAAATTAACGCTCTTTATAGAGAATCCAGAATGGCTTGATATATTGAGTTGGCACTTTTTGTATGATGTGCAGCAAACTCTGCGCTATATAAAGAAATATATAGTTAACGGATTTCACTTCCGGTTTGGGAGAACGGGCGTGTGGGTATGTATCTCAAAACTATTTTGGCGCAGATTTTGATGAAATTTGGTGGATATAATCTTTACTTGCCGCTGATCACTATTCCACTCGAATTGTTCAAATCGAACTGAAACTTCTCGAGTTACGCCTGCTTGAAAACCTGATTTTTTGGGGGTTTTCGCGCCCCTAGAATGACTTGCAACAAGGGGTACGCATCTAAGATGCTTTTGTCGAGTTTTTTGGCAGTCAAACCAAACTTCTGCCAATAAGGTGCACAACCCCCGGGAAAAAAGTTGGACGGTGGTATATTATTGCAATAGACCTATATACCAAATATCAATTGAATCCGTCCGAGATATTGTTGCAGGAAACTCATATACCAAATATTGTTGAAATCAGTTAATATTTCATCGAGTTATCGCGCTAACGGTGATAAAATTGCTAAAAATAGACAAACTAAGACCCATAACTCTGCGAACAAAATTCGGACAAACCTGGTTTTCGAACTCGTCCGAGATATTGTTGCAGGAGACTCATATACCAAATATTGTTGAAATCGGTTAATATTTCATCGAGTTATAGCGCTAACGGTGATAAAATTGCTAAAAATAGACAAACTAAGACCCATAACTCCAGAAAAAAAATTCGTACAAACCTGGTTTTCGAACTCGTCCGAGATATTGTTGCAAGAGTCTCATATACCAAATATTGTTGAAATTGGTTAATATTTGCGTGAGTTATCGCGCTATCGGTGAAAAACTTAACTAAAAACCATCTAAGATGGATAACTCTTGTAAAAAAGTTACAGTGGTTAGAATCTGTGGTTGCCAATTATTACTATGATCTATGGTATATCCATACTCATATGTGTCTACTGACAACTTACGCCTTTTCAGGTGACACAAATTTCTGTCATTGGCGAACATTGAGTATCGAAATTGCCATGCAATTTCAATTTCATTCTAGTTTTAATCTATTTTTGTTATATTTCTGTGTATATACAATCTATATTCTACACAAACTATATTACAACCATATCATGCAAAACACTTCAGGCAAAAACTTTCAGCGCCCTCCCCCCTTAAAATTTGGGCTCCCGTATGGCTATGCCCCCCCCCCCCCATGATTTTAGCCCAGCTACAGTAATGCCCTAAATAATCGACTCCTTAACAACAGCAGAATTATGGGTAAGTTTTATTATTTATAGTGTGAAGTCAAATGTCGATTAACCCATTCATAACTACCAGAAGATGATCACTGAAGGGAACAGTAATGCCCTAAATAATCGACTCCTTAACCACAGCAGAATTATGGGTAACTTTTCAGGATTTAGTCGGAAATATGGCTTGTTGCCATTCATCGGAAAGCTCTCATTGAGAGCATTTATTTGCTCCCGTAGTTTAGAAGATGGGTGTAATATTGAACCCTAATATATGTAATCGAAAGTTGGGTTTTTCACAAACAAATGTCATTGTGGGATAGACCTATTTCCAGTTACAATTTCATATGTGCATATTTGAACTGAGAAGGTGAAATGATATAAATAAACATTAATATAGTTCTATATTGAATCATCAATTACATTAACCACAAGTATTTTGACACGAGTGCGAATTTTAGCACCCATGAGCTGAAAATTACGAGTGATTATGGCTGGGAGAGGAATCGCTACCATATCCTGGGAATAGTAGGAGATGGCCATATTTAGATTCACTCTCCCTTTAACCCTTTGTGTGCCAGGTCTGATTTTTGTATCAACCCATATACCCTGTGCCAATGCATTCTCTTATATATGCGAGTCGACCATAGGTCGCCTCGCATATATAAGAGAATGCATTGGCCTAACCATTTTTTTTTTTACTATTTTGACAATTTTAATAATTCATTCTTATATTCTTTAACGGACTTATTTTATAGGTTTAGGGCCGATGAGATCGGCCCCTGGCACTCAAAGGGCTAAGTGATATTTGACCATATCCTTTAGATTTCCAGCATTGGGTCGAGTATGATAACATCGCCATGTCCATAGCCCACATAAGCAGCACGAGCATGCACCGATGGCAGAGCGACAGAAGGTACAATACCATTAAGCCTGAGTAGTCTCGAGGAATCAATGGAACAAACCCAGAAGTACAAACAAACAAATTACTATTCTGTATAAACGACGACTTATATTGGCTTTCACCCGAGGCGTTATACAAACGACGACTTATATCGACTTTGACCCGAGGCAGCCCATTAATGATTTATCTCTGGATGTAGAATGCACCACTAATTGCTTACTCAATTAACACGCCTGAAAAAACCTTTGCTTCATAAATCGGAATCCTCAAGATTTTACTTACTGACACGTAAATGGCATCATAAATAAAAGACCTTAATATTTTATGTATTTGTTTTAATCGATTTATTCTTAACGCTGCCATGACTAGAGTTTCCTGAAATTTTGCGAAAACCCTGTGCCAATGCATTCTCTTATATATGTGAGTCTCCCATAGGATTTTCTTATTTATTACATGATCCTACCCTGATTCCATTCAATAAACCCATTCTATAAATTGTGATATTAAACGATCGTTCAATAACAGGAAATAGTGCCAGGTGACCTTTGAATTCCGGTTTGTCGTCTGCTTACATTCCGTATGCTACATCTTAAATTACTATGGCTTCCAATATTTTTCCAACAAACTATAATGAATAAAGAGTTTGAAAAGTGATGTTATTAAATATATACTAATAATACGCCAAAGAGTCTTTATTTATCTGGGATTATTTCTTTACGCTGACAAACAATGCATAGTTAAGTGAAACATCATCGCATGCCTTATAGAAGCCGATGTTAGTTTCGCGTCCTATTTGTCGATTTAAGCATGTTTTGTCGAGGTTTTGGATCATGTAATAAATAGAATCTACAACTCGTCCCCAGCTAATAAATTAGGTCTGGAACTCGCCAAAGGCCCAGACCTAATTTACTGGACCTACTAATCTTAAACCTATTGACTGGAAAATGTAGGAATAAAAGCACGGAGAAAATTATGCATGTTGCAAAAAAAAGGGGGGGATAACTCCACCAAAAAATGTCAGACAGACTCCATTTAAGAAAATGATTAGCTGATCATCATAGTCTGGTGTACTAATTGTAACTCCAGCACAATTGAAGGCACTGGAGGAATGTTAGGATCACATGTTATAACGGAGAGGTCTCAATTTATAGACAAGCTCACAATGTGTTAAATGAAAGTGTCAATGACACTGTAGCTCAACTTGGAAAGGGAATAATTTAATGTATTACAGTCAATGGAGCGATTAGGAATGTGGAAAGTTGAATGTCTAATACTAGTTTATCGACATGAAGATATATATAAAATCTAAGATGGTTGCTCCGCCAGCATGTTTTCCTATAAAATTCAAAAGCATTTGATAGCTTTAGTCATGCAAATAGTAAAATGCAAGATGGCTGCCAGCAACCATGTTTTTCGGCCAAATAACCCCAAAATGACTCGTTCCCATCTACATTCCAATTTCAACAGCCATGACAAATTTTATGATGATCAGACTAACGGTACGACATGTAGCCCGTGCTAAAGGATTTAGTCATACAAAGAGTAAAATCCAAGATGGCTGCTGCCGGCCATTTTTTTTGGCCGAATGACCCCAAAATGACTCGTTCCCATCTACATGTCATTATTAACATCCATGATAAATTTTATGATGATCAGACTAAAGGTACGACCTGTAGCCCGTGCTAAAGAATTCAGTCATACAAAGATTAAAATCCAACATGGCTGCTGGCGGCCAATATTTTTCGGCCGAATGACCCCAAAATGACTCGTTCCCATCTACATGTCAATATTAACATCCATGACAAATTTCATGATGATCAGACTAAAGGTACGAACTGTGGCCCGTGCTAATGGATTAATTTTTTAAATCCAAGATGGCCGCTGGCGGCCATGTTTTTGTCCGAATGACCCCAAAATGACTCGTTCCCATCTACATTCCAATTTCAACAGCCATGACAAATTTTATGATGATCAGACTAAAGACACGACCTGTAGCCCGTGCTAAAGCATTTAGTCATACAAAGAGTAAAATCCAAGATGGCTGCTGGCGGCCATGTTTTTTGGCCGAATGACCCCAAAATGACTCGTTCCCAATTACATGTCATTATTAACATTCATGACAAATTTTACGATGATCACACTAAAGGTACGACCTGTAGCCTGTGCTAAAGAATTTAGTCATACAACGAGTAAAATCCAAAATGGCTGCTGGCGGCCATGTTTTTTTGCCAAATGACCCCAAAATTACTCGTTCTCATCTACATGTCATTGTTAACATCCACGAAAAAAATTATGATGATCCGACCAAAGGTACGACCTGTAGGCCGTGCTAAATAATTTAGTCATGCAAAGAGTAAAATCTAAGATGGCTGCCGGTGACCACGTTTTTTTGGCCGAACACCCCCAAAATTACTCGTTCCTATTTACATGTCAATATTAATATCCGTGACAAATTTCATGATGATCAGACAAACAGTACGACCTGTAGCCCGTGCTAATGGATTGAATATTGAAATCCAAGATGGCCACTGGCGGCCATGTTTTTTTCCCGAATGAACCCAAAATGACTCGTTCCCATCTAAATTTCAATGTCAACAGCTATGACACATTTTATGACGATCCGACCAAGGGTACGACCTGTAGGCCGTACCAAAGAATTTAGTCATGCAAAGAGTAAATCTAAGATGGCTGCCGGCAGCCATGTTTTTTGGCCGAATGACCCCAAAATTAGTCGTTCCCATCTACATGTCAATGTTAACATTCATCACAAATTTCATGATGATCAGACCAAAGGTATGACCTGTAGCCCGTGCTAATGGATTGAATTTTGAAATCCAAGATGGCCGCTGGCAGCCATGTTGTTTGTCCGAATGAACCGAAAATGACTCGTTCCCATCTACATTCCAATTTCAACAGCCATGACAAATTTCATGATGATCAGACTAAAGGTACGACCTGTAGCCCGTGTTAAAGGATTTAGTCATACAAAGAGTAAAATCCAAAATGGCTGCTGGCGGCCTTGTTTTTTTGCCGAATGACCCCAAAATTACTCGTTCCCATCTTCATGTCAATATTAACATCCATGGATGATGATCAGACGAACAGTACGACCTGTAGCCAGTGCTAATGGATTGAATATTGAAATCCAAGATGGCCATTGGCGGCCATGTTTTTTTCCCGAATGAACCCAAAATGACTCGTTCCCATCAACATGTCAATGTCAACAGCTATGACAAATTTCATAATGATCTGACCAAAGGTACGACCTGTAGCCCTTGCTAAAGGAAATTGTTGATGCATCACGCACACACACACACGGACGACGGACGACAAAGCCATGGCAATAGCTCAAACTTTACAAAGTAAAGTTGAGCTAAAAAACAAAACAAAAACAAAATAAAGTCATCCCTCCCTCATTGATTCAGAAAAAAATATTTTTTGACCCAAGAGAATGCACTGGCACAGGATCTTTAATGATCTGACCATGGAAGGGTTAATATTTTGCATATAGTATATATTTAATCTGTTCTATCTTAAGGCGTATGCCGCGTATTATCAACGATCAATAAGAACATAAAAACAAATTAATATTACATACAGGAATATGGTGCCGGACATTTACAGAATGAGGTTCCCAGAGGGTGAAATTAGTGATGCTACCCCACCATGGGCTAGATTCACCAAATTCATCCTATTGGGACCTTATTCTGCTTAGGCCTCATCTGCTATGAGAGATCTAGACAGATTAAAGTTCATAGATCTGTGAATATAGTGATGCGCACCCATTAGGTGGTAACACACTGAATGGTAGCGTCACTATATTCACCCTCTGGGGACCTCATTCTGCAAATATCCAGCACTATAATCCGAGGCTTGTTTACATACCTATAAAGATAGCGTCGCTCCCTAATGCGTTTCCAACCCCATTTGTGGCACCCGCCCCATTCTCCCCCTGACGCTGTCCTGCGTGGCGGGGTCCTTTGGGTGTGGTCGTGGTAGGCGGAGGCTCAGTGGTAGTCACTATTTTTTCGTCCCCATTTTGTAAATCTTTTTGAACAACCTGAATTGGCACGTTAGCGCCTCCTGTTTTTACTAAATTGTTGGGTTCTTTGACGGCTTTTTCATTTTCGAGACTTCGTCCGGTCGCAGAACTCTCAACTGCTGGAAAGATAAGATTAAGATGCATTCGACACATTCACATAAATAATGGGGGGCTCCGTGGTTAGCGTGTCCGACTTGTCTTCGCTGTCAACATATCGCTATAAGTTCACAACCCGCCTGTGGATTATTGAATTTCCCCGCATAGCATAGCGGCAGGGCTGGCGATCTAGAAAATCCAGGAGGGTTATTAATAGCCCTCCTAGATATGCCTAGGAGGGCTATAGCCCTCCTCAACTTTTAAAGTTATGATTTATTTTATCTGAGTTACTACTGCCGTTAGTTTGTCTATTTTTGATGTTGTATAACTCCATCTAAATTAAAAAAAAATTATGTGAAAACAAAGTGTCCACAGAGTTGTGAATGTCAAAATCCCCCACAGTAATTATGGTATGGTGAATATGTAACTATGTTTTATATGTTATGATAATTTATATGAACAAGAAACAAAATGTAAGAGTGTTTGTACTCAACAATTTGTCAGTCGGTGTCCAACCCATGCAACGGAATTGGGTGAGTTTGTCCACGTTAAAAGCATTCTCCATGAAAGTGTAATTTTACATAAAATACACAATCAAGAACAATATTAAATCCAGTATATTTGCACTTGAATATTGACTGCTTTTTCTCTCAATGTAATCCATATTCCATTGCCGATCACAGACTGCTGCTTGCAGCAGTCAAGTCACTATCTATAGATTTACTGGGTGTTTGCCATTCGGGACATAGAAAATAGTTTCTGAACTTTAATAATTGAATAACAGTCAGTGTAAACTAGAATACGTGGATATATTTAGCTAATTATATTAAAATATTGTCAATCGAAGCGATAAAAGACGGCTGCAAGCTAAATACAATTTTCACTGATAGGAACCGGAAACGGAACGAAAGGTTGAACTTAATTGGGACAGTGACATTTGGTTCTCACTATCCACAAACATGTGTTCATTTTATCCAGTGAAATATATTGTAAGCTCAATCTTATGAAGAGAAATAATTTATTTTGGTCATAAAATGTGTGAGAATCGATCAAAAGATCAGATTTACGAAACAGTTCGTTCCGGAATTGACTGATTCCGCTATAATTCCCATTTGACATTACCGTCAGGTCACGCATGCGCACAGTCCCCACACTGTACAATATAATTACGATTTCGATGCAGTATTTTACTCATTAAACACAAAAAAATAACTAAATAATAAATGTCCTATCGTAGACGAGGCGGGCTATAAAAAGCCCGCCTTGGAAAATTCTAGGCGGGCTGTAGGCGGGCAGCCCGCCAGCCCGCCTTGAGATTTCCAGGCCTGTAGCGGGCTAGCATCACCAAATTCACCCTCTGGGGACCTCATTCTGCTTAGGCCTCATCTTCTCTGGAAAGTTTCTTTATTATCAAAATTCTAGAGAAACTTTCTGACAAAGATTCTATTTCTTTTTTAGTTTAGTTTCTCTATATAATTTCCCAAAAATGGCAGATGACATATTGCATAATCGAGGTTCCCAATGGGTGTACATATGTACATCACAGTATTCACCATTTGAGAACTTCAATCTGAGTCTATGTCTCCCATAGCATATGAGGCCTAAGCAGAATGAGGCTGTTTTGCATCTGACTATATTAGTGCTGGGCGGTATTTCGGTATACCGATTATAATCGGTAAGATTTTCAATACCGTTACCGTTACCGTCATTCTTTTCCATAATCGGTAAACCTTGAAGACGGTATTATCGCGGTTACATGTCATACAGGCACATTACTGAGTATATTGTGGTTTTCCTTTGTCGGGATACAAAGAAATTACTTCGTTTCTATACACCGTATTTCATCGAAATCATAATTAAGAGGTAGCGAGTTTGTGTCAGGAGACAGCGTTGCTGTAAATTGGGCTGAGGTAGCTACTAGTGTTGCGGATTCTGTTTACCAAGTCATCCGCGAAATTGGCACGAATATATTTCAAGATTTACGTTGTGTACCCCATGCACGTGCTCATCGACAAATTTAAAATGACTAGTCCGTTTCAATGATTGGCGTGTGCAAGTTTATGCAACGCCCTTTATGTGTATTCATCCCATGTTGCATTATCTTTTAGTTGGAAAAAACTGTTCAATCTTCACTCATGTCACTTCTTTCCCCATGTCATTTCCAAACAAAATGTATTCCTTCGCTACCTGGGACAAAACCCAGCCCAATATTATATTGCAAGGTATGATTGCATCATTCTGCGCTATTTTTTATCGACCGAATTTATGGGGCAGCTCATTATTTCAAGGGTGTTATCGAGTGGGAATAATTGATCACATTCATAAACCGGGATTTAAAAGTATGATTATAATAATTCAACGGGAAGTCAATAATAGTTCTAGAAGTTAAATACTTTGGAAGTAATACACTTTATTTCCCGGCATTTAATAAAAGCATTGTACTTATTCTTAAGTTATTCACACCCGGCGGAACATTCCAATATCAACATCACAGCACTTGCTCTGCAAGTCGGCACTGTCAGTGGGGGATTGTTTCAAAGCTCTTGGGTGTATCCGGCTTCGCTGAATGACGTTTGCATTAAGTTGCATAAATCGCAATTATTACCTGTATATAAGATCAGCTCATGAATCCATGCTTGCAGATAATGATACATTCATTGATTGCAATCCATAATTTAATAAAACGGAGCGTACATTTCCTTATTTTATGTAATCTGTAGCGATTAGATTTTCCTCCATAAACAGTCGATCTGTGCACCAAACGAATGCTACTAAACGGGGGTTTTAAGGGATTAGTTTAAATAATCGGTAATACCGTATACCGTGGTATTATTTTAGGATTACCGCGGTATTTTTATGCTTAAATACCGCCCTGCACTAGACTATATATGATGTAAGGTGGTTAAATTCAGGTACATGTACAGTAATGCTCTAAGTAATCGACTTCTTAACCACAGCAGAATTATGGGTAACTTTTCAGGATTTAGTCGGAAATATGGCTTGTTCGGAAAGCCATATTTCCGACTAAATCCTGAAAAGTTACCCATAATTCTGCTTTGGTTAAGAAGTCGATTACTTAACCCTTTACCCAACAGAAGGGCCCTGTGCCAATGCATTCTCTTATATATGCGAGTCGACCATAGGTCGCCTCGCATATATAAGAGAATGCATTGGCTTAACACATTAAAAATTATAAAATTGTTAAAGAATGTAAGAAAAAATGGTAAAAAGTGTTAAAAAAGATTTTTTTTTAGGCCAATGCATTCTCTTATATATGCGAGGCGACCTATGGTCGACTCGCATATATAAGAGAATGCATTGGCACAGGGCTAACTGTAACTATCACAATGTGGTCAAGGAGCCGGTTCCAATGATATCCATATTTGTATGGTTCTATTGAGACAGACCTGTTGAAGCTTTATTTGGGCGGTTTTGGCCGGTTTGCTGGGTAAAGGGTTAAGAGCATTACTGTATGACAAAAGACGCCTCATTGCTGTTCATACAAATATTATCCTCTGGGCAAGAATCAGGCCTGAGAATAAGGTGGCTGTCATTTGCAGAAGGAGGTCCCCAGAGGGTGAATTTAGTGATGCTATCCCACATGACTAAGTTCACCCTCTGGGGACCTCCTTCTGCTTAGGCCACAACTTCTCTGCAAAGTGTCTTTATTATCAAATTCGTATAGAAACTTCTTCACATACATGTAGATTCTATTTATTTTTTAGTTTAGTTTCTCTATATCCCCAAATTGGCAGACAACATATTGCATAATTGAGCTTCCCAATGGGTGTACATCATAATATTCACCATTTGAGAACTTCAATCTGATTCTATGTTTCACATTGGCTTTCAAAAATGGGTCTCAAAATTGGCCAAGGTGAAAAATCATAATATGTGTCTGAAATTTTTTTCAAACATCCCCCCCTGATGTTACCGGAACAGATCTAATAAAGGCAGCACTTCACAACATCAGCTTGATGTTACCGGAATGAATTTAATAAAGGCAGCGCTTCAAGAGAAATATGCCACAGGGCAGAACCCTTTGAGAATATAGATCCATTTTGATGAATTATAGGTGACAAATTTGGATGAAATTTGGAGCTCATTTCCATATCTCGTATGTCACAGACTCACAGGATAAAAGATATACACAGACCTATTCCCTCGGGGTGTCAATCAGAACGTCGGCAAAACAGGAATGGGGATCTCGACAAATATATTCCTCCCACGCTTCGGCAGCCATTATCTAATTAAATCATAACAGAGGCATTGGAATTCAATAAGCGGGATCCGATATCGAATGACGATGAACCATGAAATAAGAAGAACCTCGTCGTATATCCAGCGATTATTCTGGGCAATTTGGGATCCACTATAATTTTGAGAGTTATATATTATATATCAGAATTTGTGGAGGTACTTACTCAGTAAGATGTGTTCATTGTTACATACGTGCACAAACTAATTATCATTTATTATCAAAATGGCAATGTTACGATCTGAATGGCAATGTTACAATCTGAATGGCAATGTTACGATCTGAATGGCAATGTTACATTCTGAATGGCAATGTTACGATCTGAATGGCAATGTTACGATCTGAATGGCAATGTTACAATCTGAACGGGAATGTTACAATCGGAATGGCAATGTTACGATCTGAAAGGCAATGTTACGATCTGAATGGCAATGTTACGAATGGCAATGTTACGATCTGAATGGCAATGCTACGATCTGAATGGCAATGCTACGATCTGAATGGCAATGCTACAATCTGAATGGCAATGATACAATCGGAATGGCAATGTTACAATCTGAGTGGCAATGTTACAATTTGAATGGCAATGTTATGATCGGAATGGCAATGTTATAATCTGAATGGTAATGTTACAATCTCAATGGCAATGCTACAATCTGAATGGCAATGTTAATACCGGAATGGCAATGTTACGATCGTAATGGCAATGTTATGATCTGAATGGCAATGTTACAATCTGAATGGCAATGTTACAATCTGAATGGCAATGCTACGATCTGAATGGCAATGCTACAATCTGAATGGCAATCTTACAATCTGAATGGCAATGCTACGATCTGAATGGCAATGCTACTAGTACAATCTGAATGGCAATGTTACAATCTGAATGGCAATGTTACGATTGAAATGGCAATGTTACGATCTGAATGGCTCTCCGATGAATGGCAACAAGCCATATTTCCGACTAAATCCTGAAAAGTTACCCATAATTCTGCTGTGGTTAAGGAGTCCATTAGTTAGGGCATTACTGTAATTTTGACGGCATGGATACATGGATATGACATTGAGAGTGGGCAGCAGATTGATGTTAACCCTTCCATGACCCATAGAGAGCCCCATATACATGTAGACTGCAAAGACACAGTGCTATTACTTCCATCTGTGTGAGGCTCCCTGTGGGTTAAACATTAAACTTTATATATAGGAGATATAGCACAGTAGCAATGTTATATTTTATGCCTCCGAAACATGCCGAGCATTGCTCTTTGAACATGCTTGGGACTATACAACACACCAGGCGCCTATTTATAGAAGCAAATTTAATTTTTGAGATAGTGCAAAGACACAGTGCTATTACTTCCATCTGTGTGAGGCTCCCTGTGGGTTAAACATTAAACTTTATATATAGGAGATATAGCACAGTAGCAATGTTATATTTTATGCCTCCGAAACATGCCGAGAATTGCTCTTTGAACATGCTTGGGACTATACAACACACCAGGCGCCTATTTTTAGAAGCAAATTTAATTTTTGAGATAGTGCAAATTTTTTTTTGGGATTGGGTGGGATTCGAACTCCACCCAATCCCAAAAAAAATTTCACTGTCTCAAAAAAAAAATTTAAACTTTATATATCGCCTCGGTTATTAACCCTTTACCCAACAAACCGGCCAAAACCGGCCAAATAAAGCTTCAACAGCCTAAAATATCTTTGGTCTGTCTCAATAGAACCATACAAATATGGATATCATTGGAACCGGCTCCTTGACCACATTGTGATAGTTACAGTTATGCCCTGTGCCAATGCATTCTCTTATATATGCGAGTCGACCATAGGTCGCCTTGCATATATAAGAGAATGCATTGGCCTAAAAAAACACTTTTTTTTAACACTTTTTACCATTTTTTCTTACATTCTTTAACAATTTTATAATTTTTAATGTGTTAAGCCAATGCATTCTCTTATATATGCGAGGCGACCTATGGTCGACTCGCATATATAAGAGAATGCATTGGCACAGGGCCGTTCTGTTGGGTAAAGGGTTAAAGCCTTTCATGACCGGAGCTGTGCTGGTGCAGTGTTAAAGATCCCGTGCCAGTGCATTCTCTTATATACAAATGTATGTGAGTCTCCCATATGGAGCCTCGCATATATAAGAGAATGCACTGGCTTACATGGTCAAGGTAAATATTCTTAGGCCAATGTATTCTCAAATATATGTGAGGCTCCATATGCGGTGTGATTTTAGAATTACCGCAATATTGTTATACACAAATACCGCCTGGCAGCGCTACCTCTAATACCATATTACCACAAACCATGAAATTGTAGTGGGCGATATAATATACTGTTAAATCAAAAATATTTAATTAGTGGGTTTTTTTATAGTGTTTGATTATAGATAAACAAACGTATATTGATTCAGAGCTGCGAGAATCAGACGTCTGGAAAAAAGTTCACACAATATTAGTATACCATCCGAGCCAGACAGCGTAAGAATACAGACACACAAATCACTTCTGTTATGGTAAAGTATATAGATTCACAAATCACTTATGACTTCTATGATGGCAAAGAATATACAATGCTTCCAAAACCAATCTTCGATTTATTGTATCTAACATTTGCAGAATGAGGTCCGCAGAGGGTGAATTTAGTGACGCTATACCGATTTAGCTGGTTAGCATCACCAAATTCGCCCTCAGTGGACCTCAATCTGCTTAGTTCTCATCTTCTGGGACATGTCTATAGCCTCAAATTAACATTGTTTTTAATTACTTTGTCCCTTTAGTTCAGTTTCTATATCCCCTAATTTGCAGAAGATAAATTGAATTATCAAGGTGACTAATGGGTGAACATCACCAACTTCAACTGAGGTACAGATCTTCAGGGTCCGCGCTGGACCAAAATTTACTTTTGCCAAATCATTTGCTAAATGGTTTCGGAAAAGTAAAAAATTTTTAGAATGTGCCAAATATTATCCCCGATAGTATCATTTTCTGCAACCTTGATTGAGTCTTATGTTTCGACACTCACAGTTTGATATCGGTAGAAAAGCAGTTAATAAATATTCTCTCATCTCTATTGTGGTTTATCGTACATCACTAAACCAATCACCGAAGAATACAATGGTAGAAGGGTTGCTTCATCGGAAGGAAACATCACAAGAAGATTAGCTATGTAAACACCACCATCACACTAAATACGGGTAATCACTCCACCCATCGATACTAATGTTACCAGATTAACTGCATCTTAAAGGTGTGTTAACTTTTCCATAACCATATAAAACGCAACTAATATAATTCCATTGTAATAATTTCCTAAATTGAATGACCGATATTTGTCCACTTTATTGAGGAATTTTTTTAAGTAATGTGAAACACTCCGGTATGGTCATCAGATAGAAATGGAGAATAATCTTTTTCAAAGTAGTTATTTTTACAAATATTTATATCTAAATTGACAACACTTACCATCATTCTGATATATTAATTAAATGCAACCAATATCGATGTGAAAATTGGTTTCTTTAGTTTATCGCGAATAGATGCGTCCCGAATCGAGTAGTAAATATTAACAATCGAGCGTAGTTCAGAGGATGTTTATATGGAGTGGTGTGGTCGATTTGCTTGAAATTTTCGGCGAAGTTAGTAAAATGTTACATTCCTCCAGTTAGCGTAGCGCCTGAAAACTAATTTATCAGTTTCACGCACCGGAACAAGTACATAATATGTCTTTCAAATGTGTCTTGCCAAGACTTTTGCCAAATGAAAATATTTTTTGCCAAATGTTAATTATTTTTGCCGTTGGTAAATTTTTGCAAGTGGCAGCGCAAACCCTGGCATTCCCATAGGGAACCTCACATATATAAGAGAATACATTCCCATAGGGAACCTCACATATATAAGAGAATACATAGGGAACCTCACATATATAAGAGAATACATTCTCATAGGGAACCTCACCTATATAAGAGAATACATTCCCATAGGGAACCTCACATATATAAGAGAATACATTCCCATAGGGAACCTCACATATATAAGAGAATACATTCCCATAGGGAACCTCACATATATAAGAGAATACATTCCCATAGGGAACCTCACATATATAAGAGAATACATTCCCATAGGGAACCTCACATATATAAGAGAATACATTCCCATAGGGAACCTCACATATATAAGAGAATACATTGGCCTAACAATATTTACCTTGTAAGCCAGAGCATTCTCATATATGCGAGGCTCCCTCCTGGAGTTGCTCTGGACAGTCATGAAAGGGTTAGAATTCATAGAGACATTGTGAACGTACCTTTTTTTAGTCTATCTTTTGCCAGAAATTTTTCAAGATTGCTGATGAATTGCTCCGGGAGAAGTTCTTCTCTTTTTACTCGATTCTTGGCGAAGTGATTGGAGTCTGAAATTGAAATAATTTGTTTACAAATTACTTACTTAGTGCAGAGAACTCTAGACATACTATCGCGTCCTTCTATAGTTACAGCAATGCCCGAATAACCGATTCCTTAACCACAGCAGAATTATGGGTAACTTTTCATGATTTAGTCCAAAATATGGCTTGTTGCCATTTATCGGAAAGCTATCACTGAGAGCTTTCCGATGAATGGCAACAAGCCATATTTCCGACTAAATCCTGAATAATTACCCATAATTCTGATGTGGGTAAGGAGTCGATTATTTAGGGCATTACTGTATATTCTATTAATTTAAGATGTGTTTTCTTTTGTCTTGCATGCATTTATTAAAGACACGGTTGGCCTTAATTGTCAAAAATATTCATATTTTTCCAAACACCGTAAACAGAAAAACATTAAAACGCATACAGTTTCGTTCATATATACCATGACCATCGCGTACATAGCATGCTATCATAAAGACCTACTATATTCTACTATATTTTACCTAAGCAAGAGCCTGATTGTGTTACAGAAGACAGCACAATGCTACTGGCTGATCACACACAAATGGCATAAATGCTCTTTATTAGTCCCATATCAGGAATTCACCAACAAGAACGCTCTTTATGTTTACCATCATAATATAAACAAACACAAGAAAAGTTACTTTTTATGCTTTTGTTTACATAACAATGGTCAAACATATGACAATAACATACTGTTTGTGTGATATTTCTTATTTGTATACGGACAAAGTCTGTCTAAATTTTGATGTTCTTTCTGTTTGTGGCGGTATTTGACGGGTGGAAATATTTTCACAGGATACCCACCGCCAAGGCCAACCGTACCTTTAAGCATGAGGAAACTTTGCGTTGTGAAAAAGCAATCTCTACCAGTCACCAGTCATACTTCCTTTCTGACTCTGTCACCGGCTGGGTACCAGTCTGCAGGCCTTAAAATCCAAAATTGGCAGAAGACACATTGCATAATTGAGGTTCCCAATGGATGTACATCACAATATTCACCATTTGGGAACTTCAATCTCAGTCTATGTCTCCTATAGCAGATGAGGCCTAAGCAGAATGAGGTCCCCAGAGGGTGAATTTAGTGATGCTAGCCTGCTATGCAGGATAGCATCACTAAATTCACCCACTGGGGACCTTTATATTCTGCAAATGAGAGGCACAGTAAACTCAGGCTTGGTGTTGATATGATAGTTAAATCTCTACCAGAGTGCACCAGTCACACAGTGATGCCCTAAATAATCTACTCCTTAACCACAGCAGAATTATGGGTAACTTTTCATTAGTCAGTGAACAATCCAGGGATTTTTTGGGGACACCCGTTTTTGGGCAATGATATTCCGAAGGCATATCCTGAATGCCTGAGTGAAGGAAGGTTTGGGAGGGGGGGTGACCCCTTGCTAATGGCGGGGGTACATTCTTCCTCCTGGAATTATTTTGAAAATCCATTGCATTGAGAGCTAATCTAGGGTTCTTTGAGTCAGTATTTAGAATTTTACTAAGAGGTCAATTTGATAAAGTTTCTCAACCATAACTTTGGAAATTTTTAGATATATATTGATTGGAAATGCTTATAAGTTATTGTCAGATATCTTTTGGTTCAATGGATTATGCTTAACCTGCTTGAAACGAGACTTACCATTATCAATCATAATTCATATGATAGGCTACTTTCTAAAATTCAAGTGAGAGACACATACGTAATATACTAGTACAGAAACAATGCCTATTAAGTTAGTAATTACTATTAGTAATAATCTCTATGTTAATTTTTCATTTGGTGCATAATGAGATCCCACCTGATAACCAGGTTTATTTGATCAAATTGTCACTGTTCCTGTACTGGTTTTGATTGAAATACTGAAGGCTGAATGATAACAAACCTGAACTCAAACTATATGAAGTTTTAACAGATGAAAGCTAGAATGCCTTATGTCAATATATATAAATATATAAATAATTTGCATCTTGTTATGATATGAATTGGGACCAAATTGAAAAAAAAGTGGGCGCCCAAACCGGTAAACGGTATGAAAAACGGCCTAGATATGTCCATGTTAGTCGTAAATATGGCTTGTTGCCATTCATCGGAAAGCTCTCACCAAATATGGGTAAAATGTCACTGATAGCAGCAGTCTTACCAAGTCATCAAGGGAGGTAAACCCTGCATGGAGTCTTACCGATTCATCAAGGGAGGTAAAACCCTGCATGGAGTCTTACCGATTCATCAAGGGAGGTAAAACCCTGCATGGAGTCTTACCGATTCATCAAGGGAGGTAAAACCCTGCATGGAGTCTTACCGATTCATCAAGGGAGGTAAACCCTGCATGGAGTCTTACCGATTCATCAAGGGAGGTAAACCCTGCATGGAGTCTTACTGATTCATCAAGGGAGGTAAAACCCTGCATGGAGTCTTACCGATTCATCAAGGGAGGTAAAACCCTGCATGGAGTCTTACCGATTCATCAAGGGAGGTAAAACCCTGCATGGAGTCTTACCGATTCATCAAGGGAGGTAAACCCTGCATGGAGTCTTACCGATTCATCAAGGGAGGTAAAACCCTGCATGGAGTCTTACCGATTCATCAAGGGAGGTAAAACCCTGCATGGAGTCTTACCGATTCATCAAGGGAGGTAAAACCCTGCATGGAGTCTTACCGATTCATCAAGGGAGGTAAACCCTGCATGGAGTCTTACCGATTCATCAAGGGAGGTAAAACCCTGCATGGAGTCTTACCGATTCATCAAGGGAGGTAAAACCCTGCATGGAGTCTTAACGATTCATCAAGGGAGGTAAAACCCTGCATGGAGTCTTACCGATTCATCAAGGGAGGTAAACCCTGCATGGAGTCTTACCGATTCATCAAGGGAGGTAAAACCCTGCATGGAGTCTTACCGATTCATCAAGGGAGGTAAAACCCTGCATGGAGTCTTACCGATTCATCAAGGGAGGTAAACCCTGCATGGAGTCTTACCGATTCATCAAGGGAGGTAAAACCCTGCATGGAGTCTTACCGATTCATCAAGGGAGGTAAAACCCTGCATGGAGTCTTACCGATTCATCAAGGGAGGTAAAACCCTGCATGGAGTCTTACCGATTCATCAAGGGAGGTAAACCATGCATGGAGTCTTACCGATTCATCAAGGGAGGTAAAACCCTGCATGGAGTCTTACCGATTCATCAAGGGAGGTAAAACCCTGCATGGAGTCTTACTGATTCATCAAGGGAGGTAAACCATGCATGGAGTCTTACCGATTCATCAAGGGAGGTAAACCATGCATGGAGTCTTACCGATTCATCAAGGGAGGTAAAACCCTGCATGGAGTCTTACCGATTCATCAAGGGAGGTAAAACCCTGCATGGAGTCTTACCGATTCATCAAGGGAGGTAAACCCCTGCATGGAGTCTTACCGATTCATCAAGGGAGGTAAAACCCTGCATGGAGTCTTACCGATTCATCAAGGGAGGTAAAACCCTGCATGGAGTCTTACCGATTCATCAAGGGAGGTAAAACCCTGCATGGAGTCTTACCGATTCATCAAGGGAGGTAAAACCCTGCATGGAGTCTTACCGATTCATCAAGGGAGGTAAAACCCTGCATGGAGTCTTACCGATTCATCAAGGGAGGTAAAACCATGCATGGAGTCTTACCGATTCATCAAGGGAGGTAAAACCCTGCATGGAGTCTTACCGATTCATCAAGGGAGGTAAAACCCTGCATGGAGTCTTACCGATTCATCAAGGGAGGTAAAACCCTGCATGGAGTCTTACCGATTCATCAAGGGAGGTAAAACCCTGCATGGAGTCTTACCGATTCATCAAGGGAGGTAAACCCTGCATGGAGTCTTACCGATTCATCAAGGGAGGTAAACCCTGCATGGAGTCTTACCGATTCATCAAGGGAGGTAAAACCCTGCATGGAGTCTTACTGATTCATCAAGGGAGGTAAACCCTGCATGGAGTCTTACCGATTCATCAAGGGAGGTAAAACCCTGCATGGAGTCTTACCGATTCATCAAGGGAGGTAAAACCCTGCATGGAGTCTTACCGATTCATCAAGGGAGGTAAAACCCTGCATGGAGTCTTACTGATTCATCAAGGGAGGTAAACCCTGCATGGAGTCTTACCGATTCATCAAGGGAGGTAAACCCTGCATGGAGTCTTACCGATTCATCAAGGGAGGTAAAACCCTGCATGGAGTCTTACCGATTCATCAAGGGAGGTAAAACCCTGCATGGAGTCTTACCGATTCATCAAGGGAGGTAAAACCCTGCATGGAGTCTTACCGATTCATCAAGGGAGGTAAAACCCTGCATGGAGTCTTACCGATTCATCAAGGGAGGTAAAACCCTGCATGGAGTCTTACCGATTCATCAAGGGAGGTAAACCCTGCATGGAGTCTTACCGATTCATCAAGGGAGGTAAAACCCTGCATGGAGTCTTACCGATTCATCAAGGGAGGTAAAACCCTGCATGGAGTCTTACCGATTCATCAAGGGAGGTAAAACCCTGCATGGAGTCTTACTGATTCATCAAGGGAGGTAAACCCTGCATGGAGTCTTACCGATTCATCAAGGGAGGTAAACCCTGCATGGAGTCTTACCGATTCATCAAGGGAGGTAAAACCCTGCATGGAGTCTTACCGATTCATCAAGGGAGGTAAACCCTGCATGGAGTCTTACCGATTCATCAAGGGAGGTAAAACCCTGCATGGAGTCTTACCGATTCATCAAGGGAGGTAAACCCTGCATGGAGTCTTACCGATTCATCAAGGGAGGTAAAACCCTGCATGGAGTCTTACCGATTCATCAAGGGAGGTAAACCCTGCATGGAGTCTTACCGATTCATCAAGGGAGGTAAAACCCTGCATGGAGTCTTACCGATTCATCAAGGGAGGTAAAACCCTGCATGGAGTCTTACCGATTCATCAAGGGAGGTAAACCCTGCATGGAGTCTTACCGAGTCATCAAGGGAGGTAAACCCTGCATGGAGTCTTACCGATTCATCAAGGGAGGTTAACCCTGCATGGAGTCTTACCGATTCATCAAGGGAGGTAAAACCCTGCATGGAGTCTTACCGATTCATCAAGGGAGGTAAACCCTGCATGGAGTCTTACCGAGTCATCAAGGGAGGTAAACCCTGCATGGAGTCTTACCGATTCATCAAGGGAGGTAAACCCTGCATGGAGTCTTACCGATTCATCAAGGGAGGTAAACCCTGCATGGAGTCTTACCGATTCATCAAGGGAGGTAAAACCCTGCATGGAGTCTTACCGATTCATCAAGGGAGGTAAAACCCTGCATGGAGTCTTACTGATTCATCAAGGGAGGTAAACCCTGCATGGAGTCTTACCGATTCATCAAGGGAGGTAAACCCTGCATGGAGTCTTACTGATTCATCAAGGGAGGTAAAACCCTGCATGGAGTCTTACTGATTCATCAAGGGAGGTAAAACCCTGCATGGAGTCTTACCGATTCATCAAGGGAGGTAAAACCCTGCATGGAGTCTTACTGATTCATCAAGGGAGGTAAACCCTGCATGGAGTCTTACCGATTCATCAAGGGAGGTAAAACCCTGCATGGAGTCTTACCGATTCATCAAGGGAGGTAAAACCCTGCATGGAGTCTTACCGATTCATCAAGGGAGGTAAAACCCTGCATGGAGTCTTACCGATTCATCAAGGGAGGTAAAACCCTGCATGGAGTCTTACCGAGTCATCAAGGGAGGTAAACCCTGCATGGAGTCTTACCGAGTCATCAAGGGAGGTAAACCCTGCATGGAGTCTTACTGATTCATCAAGGGAGGTAAAACCCTGCATGGAGTCTTACCGATTCATCAAGGGAGGTAAAACCCTGCATGGAGTCTTACCGATTCATCAAGGGAGGTAAAACCCTGCATGGAGTCTTACCGATTCATCAAGGGAGGTAAAACCCTGCATGGAGTCTTACCGAGTCATCAAGGGAGGTAAACCCTGCATGGAGTCTTACTGATTCATCAAGGGAGGTAAACCCTGCATGGAGTCTTACCGATTCATCAAGGGAGGTAAAACCCTGCATGGAGTCTTACCGATTCATCAAGGGAGGTAAAACCCTGCATGGAGTCTTACCGATTCATCAAGGGAGGTAAAACCCTGCATGGAGTCTTACCTATTCATCAAGGGAGGTAAAACCCTGCATGGAGTCTTACCGATTCATCAAGGGAGGTAAACCCTGCATGGAGTCTTACCGATTCATCAAGGGAGGTAAAACCCTGCATGGAGTCTTACCGATTCATCAAGGGAGGTAAAACCCTGCATGGAGTCTTACCGATTCATCAAGGGAGGTAAACCCTGCATGGAGTCTTACCGATTCATCAAGGGAGGTAAAACCCTGCATGGAGTCTTACCGATTCATCAAGGGAGGTAAACCCTGCATGGAGTCTTACCTATTCATCAAGGGAGGTAAACCCTGCATGGAGTCTTACCGATTCATCAAGGGAGGTAAACCCTGCATGGAGTCTTACCGATTCATCAAGGGAGGTAAACCCTGCATGGAGTCTTACCGATTCATCAAGGGAGGTAAACCCTGCATGGAGTCTTACCGATTCATCAAGGGAGGTAAAACCCTGCATGGAGTCTTACCGATTCATCAAGGGAGGTAAAACCCTGCATGGAGTCTTACCGATTCATCAAGGGAGGTAAAACCCTGCATGGAGTCTTACCGATTCATCAAGGGAGGTAAAACCCTGCATGGAGTCTTACCGATTCATCAAGGGAGGTAAACCCTGCATGGAGTCTTACCGATTCATCAAGGGAGGTAAAACCCTGCATGGAGTCTTACCGATTCATCAAGGGAGGTAAAACCCTGCATGGAGTCTTACCGATTCATCAAGGGAGGTAAAACCCTGCATGGAGTCTTACCTATTCATCAAGGGAGGTAAAACCCTGCATGGAGTCTTACCGATTCATCAAGGGAGGTAAAACCCTGCATGGAGTCTTACCGATTCATCAAGGGAGGTAAACCCTGCATGGAGTCTTACCGATTCATCAAGGGAGGTAAAACCCTGCATGGAGTCTTACCGAGTCATCAAGGGAGGTAAAACCCTGCATGGAGTCTTACCGATTCATCAAGGGAGGTAAACCCTGCATGGAGTCTTACCGATTCATCAAGGGAGGTAAAACCCTGCATGGAGTCTTACCTATTCATCAAGGGAGGTAAAACCCTGCATGGAGTCTTACCGATTCATCAAGGGAGGTAAACCCTGCATGGAGTCTTACCGATTCATCAAGGGAGGTAAAACCCTGCATGGAGTCTTACCTATTCATCAAGGGAGGTAAAACCCTGCATGGAGTCTTACCGATTCATCAAGGGAGGTAAACCCTGCATGGAGTCTTACCGATTCATCAAGGGAGGTAAAACCCTGCATGGAGTCTTACCTATTCATCAAGGGAGGTAAAACCCTGCATGGAGTCTTACCGATTCATCAAGGGAGGTAAACCCTGCATGGAGTCTTACTGATTCATCAAGGGAGGTAAAACCCTGCATGGAGTCTTACTGATTCATCAAGGGAGGTAAACCCTGCATGGAGTCTTACTGATTCATCAAGGGAGGTAAAACCCTGCATGGAGTCTTACCAAGTCATCAAGGGAGGTAAAACCCTGCATGGAGTCTTACCGATTCATCAAGGGAGGTAAAACCCTGCATGGAGTCTTACCGATTCATCAAGGGAGGTAAACCCTGCATGGAGTCTTACCGATTCATCAAGGGAGGTAAACCCTGCATGGAGTCTTACCGATTCATCAAGGGAGGTAAACCCTGCATGGAGTCTTACCGATTCATCAAGGGAGGTAAACCCTGCATGGAGTCTTACGGATTCATCAAGGGAGGTAAACCCTGCATGGAGTCTTACCGATTCATCAAGGGAGGTAAACCCTGCATGGAGTCTTACCGATTCATCAAGGGAGGTAAAACCCTGCATGGAGTCTTACTGATTCATCAAGGGAGGTAAACCCTGCATGGAGTCTTACCGATTCATCAAGGGAGGTAAACCATGCATGGAGTCTTACCGAGTCATCAAGGGAGGTAAACCCTGCATGGAGTCTTACCAAGTCATCAAGGGAGGTAAACCCTGCATGGAGTCTTACTGATTCATCAAGGGAGGTAAACCCTGCATGGAGTCTTACCGATTCATCAAGGGAGGTAAAACCCTGCATGGAGTCTTACTGATTCATCAAGGGAGGTAAAACCCTGCATGGAGTCTTACCGATTCATCAAGGGAGGTAAACCCTGCATGGAGTCTTACCGATTCATCAAGGGAGGTAAAACCCTGCATGGAGTCTTACCGATTCATCAAGGGAGGTAAAACCCTGCATGGAGTCTTACCGATTCATCAAGGGAGGTAAACCCTGCATGGAGTCTTACCGATTCATCAAGGGAGGTAAAACCCTGCATGGAGTTTGATGAAAGAGTTTAAAGCAACATTTCGGGAATCTCCAGTCATGGAAGGGTTAAACTACCCTTATGGAGCCCCTCACAGACGTGAGCAAACGGCACTCAGCAATACCCTGCATGCAGTTTGATGAAAGAGTTTAAAGCAACATTTCGGGAATCTCCAGTCATGGAAGGGTTAAACTACCCTTATGGAGCCCCTCACAGACGTGAGCAAACGGCACTCAGCAATACAAGCTGCCACCTGTATGGGGCTCCCTACAGGAATCTCCAGTCATGGAAGAGTTAAACTACCCTTATGGAGCCCCTCACAGACGTGAGCAGACGACACTCAGCAATACAAGCTACAACCTGTATGGGGCTCCCTACAGGAATCTCCAGTCATGGAAGAGTTAAACTACCCTTATGGAGCCCCTCACAGACCTGAGCAGAAGACACTCAGCAATACAAGCTACAACCTGTATGGGGCTCCCTACAGGAATCTCCAGTCATGGAAGAGTTAAACTACCCTTATGGAGCCCCTCACAGACGTGAGCAGAAGACACTCAGCAATACAAGCTACAACCTGTATGGGGCTCCCTACAGGAATCTCCAGTCATGGAAGAGTTAAACTACCCTTATGGAGCCCCTCACAGACGTGAGCAGAAGACACTCAGCAATACAAGCTACAACCTGTATGGGGCTCCCTACAGGAATCTCCAGTCACGGAAGGGTTCAGAAGAACAACTTCCAGATACTCAAATTAAATTTCTCAAAAACTCATTTTCAATCAAGAAACTAGGTTATTTGGCATCCCAGCAACACATAAAAATGTTCCATAAATTCATTATCCAATCAAGAAACTAGGTTATGTGGCATCCCAGCAACACATAAAAATGTCCCGTAAATTCATTTTCCAATCAAGAAACTAGGTTATGTGGCATCCCAGCAACACATAAAAATGTCCCGTAAATTCATTTTCCTTACAGAGGAAGAACTAGGTTATTCAAAGATCTAATTAACCATATGTTGGCGAAATGCAATTTAACTCCGCTGAGGAACGACAATCAAATTAAATTGGGAGCTCCGAAGAATAAACCACTGATGTTAGGTTATTGAAGTAATCCAGTAAACGCGGTTTGAGTCAACAATGCTTCATCGCCCTCGAGCTACAGTAATGCCCTAAATAATCGACTCCTTAACCACAGCAGTATTATGGGTAATTTTTCAGGATTTAATCGGAAATATGGCTTGTTGCCATTCATCTGAAAGCTCTCACAGTCGATTATTTAGAGCATTACTGTATTCAAAGAATAGTATTCAATCAATGGACGAAATAACAGAGACAAAGATCAACAACAGAAGCCTTACAAGTCTGATTTACATCCAGACACATGCCTACATGTATATGAGCGTATATGAGCGAGGTGAAGGTGAAGGACACGTACGGTCGCACAGTAAATTTGACATGCCCATATTGTTCCCGGGATCAAAGTAGGCCTATACATACCAAATTTGAGTTGGATCAGTCAAGCAGTTTTGGAGTCTATAACACACATACACACATATATACACCCTTACATACACACATAGAGACAGAGGTTCCAAAATATACAATAGATGATGAGCCAAAAACAATGAAATCAGTCAATGCACGGACAGATGGACACTGCTGATTTCTATAGTATACAGTAATGCCCTAAGTAATCGACTCCTTAAACACAGCAGAATTATGGGTAACTTTTCAGGATTTAGTCGGTAATATGGCTTGTTACCATTCATCGGAAAGCTCTCAGGGAGAGCTTTCCGATGAATGGCAACAAGCCATATTTCCGACTAAATCCTGAAAAGTTACCCATAATGCTGCTGTGTTTAAGGAGTCGATAACTTAGAGCATTATTGTGTATAATGCAAATACATCTATTCATTGATTATGAGAGACTGGCATAACCACACAACATTAATTTAAGTTTAGAAACATGGCATTTTATGATGGCAATTAAACGCACTAACAATACAGTGATCTGAGCGCTTTCTGTCCTGTGGGAATACAACAATACTGGTAGGTCATATGAGATTAGCTGTACCACCTATATTAGCTATACATGAGGGCATCACCCCCCTTTTAGCTATACATGTACAAACATAAGTCACATGAGATTAGCTACTGGTAGGTGAGATCATCAGAGATTGTGTATGATTTTATATCAGGTCATCTGGTATCAGTATGGAGATAAACATATGTGACTTTAAACATTGCGAAGGCTATATGTGCCTTTAATAAGGTTAATACAGTAATGCCATAAATCATTGACTCCTTAACCACAGCAGAATTATAGGTAACTTTTCAGGATTTAGTCGAAAATATGGCTTGTTGCCATTCATCGGAAAGCTCTTGTTTGCTTTTTTCTGTTTGTCATTCTTGGTTATAATCAATGTTTGGGGGAAAAAAACATAAAAAGTATTTAGCGTAAATTTATGTAGGAGAACTTTGAGGTGACTGGAAAACTGGATCATATCAAATTTCATTGCCTGCCTGCCTGTGTGATACCAATGAACTGAACCTGCCTGCCTGTGTGATACCAATGAACTGGACCTGCCTGTCTGTGTGATAACAATGAACTGAACCTGCCTGCCTGTGTGATACATGTACCAATGAACTGGACCTGCCTGCCTGTGTGATACCAATGAACTGAACATGCCTGCCTGTGTGATACCAATGAACTGAACCTGCCTGCATGTGTGATACCAATGAACTGGACCTGCCTGCCTGTGTGATACCAATGAACTGGACCTGCCTGCCTGTGTGATACCAATGAACTGAACCTGCCTGTGTGATACCAATGAACTGGACCTACCTGCCTGTGTGATACCAATGAACTGGACCAGAGATTTAGTTTTTTATTTGCATCTAAAACAGCTTTAAATATCTTCAGCAGAAGAAATTCATCAAAAGCAACAAATTTTGCAGTTTGGGGATCATAGAGAAACTGTTGCTAATGGGATTCAAATCAGTCTCCGCCAACTGAAGTTCTAATGCTAAAAAGATATATAAATTCAGCTCCTGACTTTACGTGGGTAAATAACCTTTACATAACTGATATCGTTAAGTGTAAAAATTCATTATATTTTTAAATTGACAGGTAAATACAGTTTCATGTGGTCTTTGTTAGGGTAATGATAGCATATGTTTATATCAAGTCCATTTAACCTTTTCTATACTAAATGGATTCTCCCAGTCAGTTCAAAAGTGTACATTGGTGTACAGTGTATTATTGATTTGAAGGGATGTATAGCAGACGGCAAAAAATTAATGTACAGAAGGAGTCATTTTTATTGTAGGAACTGTTTAGATAATAAGATAAAAATACGAACAGCTGAATATTATATATGGAATAACTCGGTGAGAACTTTCCTATGAATGGCAACAAGCCATATTTCCGACTAAATCCTGAAAAATTACCTATAATTATGCTGTGGTTAAGGAGTCCATTATTTAGAGCATTACTGTATTCATCAATGATGCTTTAGTATAAAAACCAACTTGCAACTGAAACAGTTTTTACCTTCAGCAGCTGTTAATGAGGCTGCATCGATACTTCCAAGTAGAACACAATACACGGCGTAATATAATCCAAAGAACAGCATAAAAGTAATCCGTTTCATTTCACCAAGAATTCACAAAGTAAAAAGAACTAAATCCAAAGATTTAAATCCTCACTCACATGGATGCCATATTTTATTAATATTCAAAAGTTTTGCGCCACGGAGACGAGAGCGACACTTCTTACGAAGAGCGCATTTAATGGAGACCTGTGAAGGAGAGATGCTGGCGGGTTCCTACAATTGTGGCTATTGATCAAAACTAGAAGGCATCGCCGCGGTTACCATTCATGGTTATTGTAGATCAATGTCTCCTGTATTGGGAAATTGCCGGAGATACAGGACATGTGCCTGATATTATCACCTATGTGATATATAGGATGGTAAAAGGTGGTGATGGTTAGCAGCTGTTTGGTCACCAGGTGGATTCATGTGTCCCCAATTAACAGGTAACATTTACTGACCAACAGGTAGGCTGTGTATTAGCATACAGGTAACATTTCCTGACCAACAGGTAGGCTGTGTATTAGCATACAGGTAACATTTCCTGACCAACAGTTAGGCTGTGTATTAGCATATGAAAGCCTATTCACCAATGACGTCATAACCAATGTGATATACTACATGTATATAGATAATGCATGGCCTGGAGCCGATTATCCCAAAAATAGTTATCCGAGAGAATGAATATTAGTATTGGACGAGCCGTAGACAAGTAGACTACTCCTCCTCGAGGACCACTATTTTGGCATACATGTAGTCAATGACAAAACATGCATTACTTATTGCTATATTTATATACATTTATATTTATTTATATATATTTAATAATTCTCTTATACATGCGAGTCTTCCATAGGGAGCCTCGTTTATAAAAGAGAATGCACTGGCTTACAAAGGTCAAGGTCAATATTGTTAGGCCAATGAATTCTATTATATATGTGAGCCACTTAATTGGCACAGGGTTTTCTCAGAAGCTCCAGTCATGGAGGGGTTAACCCTTTACCCAACAGAACGGCCCTGTGCCAATGCATTCTCTTATATATGCGAGTCGACCATAGGTCGCCTCGCATATATAAGAGAATGCATTGGCTTAACACATTAAAAATTATAAAATTGTTAAAGAATGTAAGAAAAAATGGTAAAAAGTGTTAAAAAAAGATTTTTTTTAGGCCAATGCATTCTCTTATATATGCATTGGCACAGGGCATAACTGTAACTATCGCAATGTGGTCAAGGAGCCGGTTCCAATGATATCCATATTTGTATGGTTCTATTGAGACAGGCCGAAGATATTTTAGGCTGTTGAAGCTTTATTTGGCCGGTTTTGGCCGGTTTGTTGGGTAAAGGGTTAACAGGAAGCTATTGGCAGACTAATTGGAACTACAATGTACAGTAATGCCCTAAATAATCGACTTCTTGACCACAGCAGAATTATGGGTAACTTTTCAGGATTTAGTTGGAAATATGGCTTGTTGCCATTCATCGGAATGTTCTCAGTGAGAGCTTTCCGATGAATGGCAATAAGCCATATTTCCGACTAAATCCTGAAAAGTTACCCATAATTCTGCTGTGGTTAAGAAGTCGATTATTTAGGGCATTACTGTAATAACCTATTTATGACTTGATATCGATACCTATATAAAAATCATTAGGTTAAAGTGATGTGAAACGTAAATTGAACCTCACAATTGAGTTCCCTGCGATATTCTGTGGAAAGACTGAATAAAATAACCCCCATACACGAAATGCCCCAACCAGATATCAGTTTGTACTAATTATACGGCCACGTAACTAACTATTTACTTTCCCTCAATCGGGACGAATAATTCCACTGTAAACGCGAAATAAATACACTAACGAGTTATCGTGTGCAGTCGCGGAAACACCCGAACACTTCCGACTTGGTCGGGATTGAGTCGGCTTTCGTTCTCAGAAAATAGCTTCCGTGGAGGGAGGCCGTTTGCTGGAATAGCGTAACATCAGCTTAATAAAACGAAAAACAAGCGGTATAGTCAATTCGAATGGGAGGGATTTAAAAGGAATTATTGCCTGAAATCACCAACGGAAGAACATTGACCGAGTTATGAAGGAATTATAATCAAAGTGGTCATGATCGAGCAATGAACAACGGTAACAGTTGAAAATGTTACTATTTATAGAAATTTGTAATCGTTGCAGATCGTTGACCGATTTTATGATCGATATACAGCAGGTACAGTCTCGTGCAGAAAGAGTTGTCTTACATGTGTATTTCAAACTGTTTAATTACCTGTGCAATGCTACATGTGTGCCATATTGCTATTCACTATTCTAGTACAGACCGTATTTGTTTGGGACAGCGATGGTGATATAGATATCCATATGGAATTATGTTTTCTTCAATTTTTGAGTTTATATAGGCCCAAATAAATATACCATAAGATGGACTCAATCATTGACAGTTAGAATTGGATGGAAGTAAAGAAGTGTTGTGTATTTGCACTAAGTATAAGCGCAATTGCTTTATGCTTAAGCGCAAATATTTGTATGCAAATAAATAATAAATGTAAAAAAGACTCCCATGTGATTTGGTCTAAACTCAAATTAACTCAGGCCATAAAACATTACTCAAACATAGGTGAGGACTCCACCCAGAATCCCAGATCCCATACTAAGATGGATATTCAGACTGAGGAAACCAGTTGGAGATAGGTACATGTATTTGCTTAAGCATAATTCATTTCAATTACGCTTAAGTGTAAATGAAATCCACTTAAGCGTAAATGAGTTGCGCTTAACCGTAATTCATATACACTCCCATTGAACTCCACATACTCAAGCTGAAATGGATGCAACCACATTACTAATGCCAGTAAGTTAACATACATCAGATTATACAAATATACATATAAGGTAAGACAGCCGATGAAATTATTGCTCTTAATATAATTCCAATGTATTATGATAACGCATAAGTCAATTATGCTTAAGCGTAAATGATTACATTAAGCGTAACTGATTTATGCTTAAGCGTAAATTATTTACGCTTAAATGCAATTAGTTAATATAAAATGTGAAAATGAATCATTTGCGCTTAAGCGCAAGTATATGTCTATCAATATATTTGCGCTTAAGCGCAAATACCTAACACTCCCTTACTTCCCTCTGATTGTGAATGATAGAGTCCATCTCATAGTATATTATCATGGACCCATAGTAGTAGCCCCATATAATACTGAAACATTGAAGAAAAAATATTTCCATATGCATATATCAGCATCTCTGTCCCTGGTGTCCCAAGAATTGGTGCCTCACTCCCAGAGCAGCTCTAGTATATTATATTAAAGGGACATCTCCTACACAGATATATACCATTTCCATGGCCATAAATATGGAATTCAGGGTTACTGGGGGACTCGCTTCCCTCATATGGTGTACTTATTGACTTGAAATTGGGGAAAACCCCAATTTTCATATTATCAGCATCCCTGTCCCCAAGAATTTGTGTCTCCATCCCAGAGATCTAGTATATTTTATAAAAGAGATATATCCTGCACATATCTCTACCATTTCCATGGTCATAAAAGAGTTATTGTGGTTACTGGGGGGGTGCTTCCCTCATATGGTGGGTCTGTGCCATTTAAAATTAATTCAGGGGGGTGATATCAATGCATATTAATTTTTATTTGCGCAAATGATTTACACTGAAGCGCAAATGATAGATGTTATTTTGCGAAATATTTGCGCTTGATTGTAAATGAATAATAAATGTGAAATGGGTATCCCATACATGAAATGCCGCATCTATATGCTATAGCGCGTATATCCTACAGGTCTGGGTGAACCACCGATCAATCAATAACAGCCCGATCGGGCTAAAGTAGACCGATCAGGCTAAAATAGACCGATCGTTCTTTCACAGCCAGCTTGAATCTTGGATAAAGGGAGTAGGCCTACTCTAAATTGTTCTTTCAAGAGAAATAGGCCTCCCATACATGAAACGCCTTATCTATATACTATAGCGCGCATACCCTACAGGTCTGGGTGAACCACCGATCAATCAATAATAGCCCGATCGGGCTAAAATAGACTGATCAGTCTTTCACAGCCAGCCTGAATCTTGGATAAAGGGAGTAGGCCTACTATAAATTGTTCTTTCAAGTGAAATAGGCCTCCCATACATAAAACGCCTTATCTATATCCTATAGTGCGCATATCCTACAGGTCTGGGTAAACCACCGATCAATCAATAATAGCCCGATCGGACTAAAATATACCGATCGTGCTAAAATAATCCCATCGGTCTTTCACAGCCAGCATGAATCTTGGATAAAGGGAGTAGGCCTACTCTAAATTGTTCTTTCAAGTTACAACCATTTTTTTGTAAAAATATTATTCTGATTCATTTTGAAACTAATGAAAGACAATTTTGAAACTAATGAAAGACAATGTATAATTTTTTCCTGGTATATTCATCATAAATTTGAACAAATCTTCAAGCAAACAAAATTTCAATATTCAAGAAATCTCTTACAACAGTGTCAGGAAGACCAATCGATCTAGCTCAGCACGATTGGTCTATTGTTATGTCAAATATTATTGAAATATTGCTTATAATTTTCATTTACAGAAGTCAATAATTCGCATGCAGATAACTTCACCTTGTATTCGGCCAGATATGTTGACGTTAGATTAGAAGGCAGAATTCCCAGATTTGTTTATTATTGGTGAACCTGGATAATTTCGGAGGTGTGTCAATCGTCTTTTGCACACTGTGAATACGCACTCATTCTCTCCTAAATTTGCAAAAATCCATATATATATAAATATATATACAGAGTGTGAAAACGTTGTTAGTTGCCAAATAATTGTCGACATTTTACTTAGAAAACTTGAATGCAAAAACTATGATAGGCCCCCTATTATTTTGTTTTTGTTTTTCTCTTTTTGTTGAATCTACTTTCGTTATCGACATGCCGGCCTTTGTTTTGGCTGTTCTCCCAGTCGTGCGTGCCAGCCGATCGTCGTTATTCGGGTGGTTCCGATTTCCTCCGAATATATCCACGAGACTCCGCGCGCTGATTCGCTCCGAAAATGTGTTAGTATCTGAGAAGATTTCTTACTCTGATCGCAGTTTTCAACAATTTAATACAGGGCGAGTACCGCACTAATAATATGCCACATTGGGGTTTTCTTTCTAGTTTTTTATGACCTTTCTTGTGGCATATCGGGCACAGTTCTGTCTGACATCAAATATATGCCCACCGGGAGTGAAGCTAATGACTTTAACCAGGGTGGCCATCAATTCACTAATTAACAAACTAAATGTAAGGCATTGTAAGGGTAATTACTTTACGTAACTGATACCTGCAGAAAGTCATCTTATATTCTAATTGACATGGAGACTTCGGATACTCGACATCTACAGGTAGGCTTTATATGTGTAATGAATGACTTTTACAAACCAGCAGAAATCATTCTATTTTATAATTGACAACTAAATACAGGACAGCTTTCAAAGAGTAATAAATTATATAATTTATATTGATACCTAGAAACAGGTGGACATGTTGGCTTTGTCAGGGTATACATATCATACAGTACTCCACAATGATAACAGTAAAAAGAGACCATGTGGAAATAATCAGGTAACAGGATTAGCCATTGATTTCATAATTAACAGGTAAATCCAGTTAGTCTTTGTTATGGTAATGACCTTAATATGACTGTTATTGATACAAAAGGAAAGCTATTTTAAGGTATATGTAATTCTATTGCTGCATACACCTGTCATGCAGTAAGCCCATCCTCAAAGATAAGCCCAGTCTGGGTGTTTAACACTAACTAAAACATGGGGTGGTCCTCAAAGATAAGCCCAGTCTGGGTGTTTTACCCTAACTAAAACATGGGGTGGTCCTTTTGACCCTGTAGAATAGTAGAAGATACCACAACCATCGTTGCTGTCCCATCTGTCTTGACGGGACCGAGGACGAACATCATTTCCTCTTTATATGCCCAGCTTACGCCACTATCAGAACAAGTTTTTTCAAGGACATCCGACAAATTTCGGGCATCAATTATTCAATTCTACCAACCGAGGTAGCTTCTGACATTTTCGTGGGTACGTTCGACAGTGAGATAACCACAAGATTCATCACACTCATAACTAACCTTTTCCACGAAAGAGAGAGAGCAATACTTTGAGATTATTCCAATATTGTGCACCAGTCCGCCACTTGATTAACGATAACCACCGTGACAGTTATCTATTGTTATATTGTTATTTGTGTTCCTCATATTGTTATTTACTTGTACACTTAAATTGTCTTTTGTCATTATTTGTGTAAAGCGTTATGTACCATTGTGGTTTCTTATAACGATTAAATCTTATCTTATCTATCTGTGTTTAATTATTTGTTCCAGTTATATAATAGCATACAATTGTGATAATATTGTTGTGTATATACGCTTTGGAAAATCCAGGACAAAGCTGTACTAAAACGCTCAAAAATGAAGCAGCTTGACCGACCCCCATTGGGAGGCATCTGTCAAAGTAATAATTTTTTCCAAAATGGATCCAGAGCTGGGGGTAGTTCATTGGGTGTACTGCGAGTTGTCTGAATGAATTTCTGATATCAAATTTTGCCAAAATGCATGAAGGGCCGATATCTGTAATAATTGAGATTGCATCTTGGATAGTTTCATAGGAAACTGATGAAATTTCCTCGGGTATCCCATCATTTACTCAATGCCAAGAAATGTTATGGTCTGCGCTGGTAAAACCGTTTTTTCCTCTGCATATGGGACCCCCAATTAATCACAAACATCTAACGCGGTCTTCAGACTATTCTCGCAAGCCTTGGTGTTTTTGTAGGACCTTTGATCATACAGAAGAGTGATGTACCTGTATGTTTAACTGCATCTCACTGTAGTGTTTTTTTTATGAGAAATAGCTTGATTAATAAGCATTAGTGTAACTAAATTAACTTGTGAACTCAACATACAATCCTATTGTGTTTACAAATTAATGCCAAAATTATTATTATTCAAATTGAACCCAAATTTATTTGTCTATCATTGTTTCTGGTTATTATCATGTGATTGTATCTGCTTTATGATATAAATAAAACACATCGTTATATTTATTCAATACAAAACATGGTACATATACAGTAATGCTCTAATTAATCAACTCCTTATCCACAGCAGAATTATGGGTAACTTTTCAGGATTTAGCCGGAAATATGGCTTGTTGCCATTCATCGGAAAGCTCTCCCCGAGAGCTTTTCGATGAATGGCAACAATCCATATTTCAGACTGAATCCTGAAAAGTTACCCATAATTCTGCTGTGGTTATGGAGTCGATTACTTAGGGCATTACTGTATTCCTATATACCCTCTTTTTGAGCAAAAACGTGCAGTAGCCTAGCCCCCCCCCCCCCCCCCCAGGCTTACTGACGGGTGTATACAGTAATAGTGTTTTTGCCACTCTAGATAGTATGCAAGTTACCTAGGCCATTTTGAGCCCCAACAAAACTAACCCCCCCCTATCCCCAATGCCCTTCTTCATTGAGTGCAAAAGGGAAAATTGCCCCCTCTGCCACATTGTTCTTACACCACTGAATATGTTAAACCTATATGCCAGCTTAGTTCATGTGACAAATCTCTACTCTGGCTAATGCCTCGGAACCTTTTTTTGAAGTTTTGAAAGGAACCTTATCAAGTTGAAAAAATAAAGTGGGGAATATATTTGTGAGAGCTTTCCGATGAATGGCAACAAGCCATATTTCCGACTAAATCCTGAAAAATTACCCATAATTCTGTTGTGGTTAAGGGGTCGATTATTTAGGGCATTAATGTACTTCACTGTAGGTGAAAGTCCCAACTCGAAATTGCATGATTTAAGTGACCTTGTGCTTTGCGTTGCTTACAATATGGAATTTCTACTGGGTAAATTAATTCAATGTTTAACCCTTTACCCAACAGAATGGCCCTGTGCCAATGCATTCTCTTATATATGCGAGTCGACCATAGGTCGCCTCGCATATATAAGAGAATGAATTGGCTTAACACATATTAACGAGAGGCCGATCACGATCGGCAGATGTTTAACCCATACCTTGGCGATAACGATTAGCTATTTTCATAAATCCTTACACCAACCTTTTCAACAATTCACACCTTACTATTAAAGCTACTCGATCCGATTAAGCACCCCTCAGTTACTATTTATTTGGCTTCGGGGGTAACAAATATTTTATTCAAATCGAGGAACCCATTCATCAAATTCAGAGTAAGCAGATATAAATTTTTTAAATCCATTATCTTTAACCACCTGGAATATTTAGTGGCGGTATGAAAGTCGATGAAGATGGATAACTCTAAAATCAAGTGTTTTTTTTGTGTCAGATATATGACAAAGCAGCCAAATTTCATTGTACAAAATGTTGATAAATAACAGGTTTTGGGCAATTTTATACTATAGTGGACTGTGGTTAGCATTATTTTTGGGCAATTAATCGACTCTGATAACTGAAGCGGAATTGTTGTTGGAATCTGATGATATGGGGACCATCAAATCGGATTGAGTACCTTTAAGTTCACAAGTGGCATAAGCCTTATTGGGCACCTTCCATATGAACATGGATATGGCATTTGATTCCAACCTATTAAGTCAGTTTAAAATAGATCTATAGTCTAGTCAGATTGAAAATAGATTCATTACATTGGATAGCATACTGTATGACCATGGAATGGGTAGGGTTAATTTTCTTCTAAGCTAAACATTGGAAAGACATAATGTATGTAAACAGTGGAAATATAATTAAAGTTATGGTTAATATCTTCAAACCAATCGATAACAAAATCTATACAGGTGAAGAATGTATCTGCATTAAAATGGATGCAATTATATATATAGTGATCATGTGAAAAATATCTAGTTATCACATTGTGTCAACAGGATTGGTGGAGGATGTTAATATTTTTAAGCAAATAAACCAAAATGACCCTCACTGTGCAGGTTAGGGGTGTGTTATCATAAACTATGCCAAGAACTATAAACATAATCAATGGAAATATTTGAGTTATGAAATCGGATAGAATGGGGTTAATCTTACCCAAACTAATGAACTGATAAACACAAAAAAAGTCTATGAAAAGCATGTCATTGGATTTAGCAAAACCCATACAATAATAAGCCAGTCCCTTATTTTCATGAACCTATTAGTATTACAACAAAGGGGTTAACTCAATATTGCACAGAAAAGCAGAACTAGCCTGAGTGTAATCAATTAGCTTTGACAGGTTATATCAACAGACTCCCCAGAGCAATGTTATTTATCTCTATGGTATGTAGTGTCCAGTTAAACATTGCCAATAATACACTCTGTGTTATGTGAGATCTTCTCTTCTCACAATGCAGGCTTACTTAATCAGTCACTTTAATTTTAAATGGCCATAACTCTGTTAAAATATACCCGATCAAACTCAAATTCGAACCTGATCTGTATTTCGGGATGAGGACCATATGTACCAAATTTGGTGCTGATCAGATGAAAAATATTTGAGTCAACACAGCTTGGGTGAATTCTATTTAAAAACAAGAGCAGAAAGGGTTAACTAAACGATACCAAAAACCATACAGATAAAGAACGTACTAAGAAAAACCTAGGTAAGAAATATGAGGCATATCAGAAGAAAAATGTTTGACTTAGATGCATCAGATAGCATTTGTGTGCAGGGTTAATTATTTTCTAAACCGATCAACCAATCGACACCAAAAACTATACAGGTGAGGGGTGTGTCATTATAAACATACATATCAAATATGAACACAATCGGACAAAAAATACTTAAGTTATGGCATCGGATAGAACATGACTATGTGCGGATGCAAAGTGTTAATAATTTCTAAACCGATCAACCGATCAATACCAAAAACTATACAGGTGAGAAGTGTGTCATCATAAACATGCACATAAAATTTGAACACGATTCGATAAAAAATATTTGAGTAAATGAATCGGATAGCAAGTGTCTACGGACAGACGGACAGACGGACGAACGACGGATGGTTGATCCGGACGTCGGCATTATGTGTACCATACATGGTATGGGTACACATAAAAATGATCAAATTGTCAAAGAATGTAGAAAATATTACAAGAAAAATGGTAAAAAGTGTTAAAAGGCCAATGCATTCTCTTATATATGCGAGGCGACCTATGGTCGACTCGCATATATAAGAGAATGCATTGGCGCAGGGCATAACTGTAACCATAAAAATGTGGTCAATGAACCGGTTCCAATGATATCCATATTTGTATGGTGTTATTGAGACAGACCGAAGATATTTTAGGCTGTTGAAGCTTTATATGGGCGTTTTCGGCCGTTTTGTTGAGTAAAGGGTTAATACGTTGAACTTGTTGAACATATCCCACCAATGCTCTTGTTTTATCATTTCGCTATAAGGTCCCCAGAAGGTGAATTTAGTGATGCTACCCCGCATAGTGGGCTAGCATTACCAAATTCACCCTCTGGGGACCTCATTATGCAAATGACAGACACCCTATTTCAAGGCTTGAAACTATTCCAATGTGTTCTTTTTAAGACGGACGTCAAGTGACCAATTTTGAATGGAAATTTCCATGCAAATCTGCGGAGCAAAAGTTAAAGAGTTGCACATACTTCTGAGTGTGATTTGATGTCGTATTGGAAACAACAGATATTTATCTGGTGGGTCCGCTTGGAACTTGTTCCATTATAATGTTGGTGCATTTATTTTTGAATTTTATTTTGATTTTTCAAATGTAGGTCAAGTGATGTAATAATTCCAGAAAAAAATTCTCAGAAATATATTTATTGCAAAATTTTATAATTTACCAAGCCAGATAAATACCTGTTGTTTCCAATACGACATCAATACGACATCAATACGACATCAATACGACATCAAGTCACACTCAGCAGAAGTATGTGCAACTCTGCAACTTTTGCTCTGCAGATTTGCATGGAAATCCCCATTCAAAATTGGTCACTTGACCCCCCCCCCCCCTCTTAACTGAATTTTAGTAAAGAAATGGTTAACCCTTTCAGTGCCAAGTCAGATTTTTGTATCAACCCATATTTCCTTGATCATTTTTCAAATTTATTGATTATAATAATGTGATACATTGATGGAAAGAGCTGTTAGACGATAACTATCTCGAATTCATTCTGCAACAGGTTGGACCCCATTCAAACTGATCTTTAAATATTCCTTGACGCAAACAGTAAATTGTTTTTGAATATCAGTCGCATATGTTGATATAATGGATTATGCTCCCACTATGACCATTAAGCGTCATCGATAATCTATGAATGGAAGTGACTGAACAGGTTGCTAGTGAATATGAATAGAGTCATACGTAAGCAAATCTAATCTTAACATGCGATCACACAAAGGTGAGGGTGGTTCAATAGTTCAGTATCAGTCCTGATCAGTCAGGAATATATTACATGTAATATCAATGGGTGCATCACAAAGGTGTCATTAACCCTTTGAGTGCCAGGGGCCGATCTCATCGGCCCTAAACCTACAAAATAAGTCTGTTAAAGAATATAAGAATAAATTATTAAAATTGTAAAAAATTATAAAAAAAAAAAATGTTAGGCCAATGCATTCTCTTATATATGCGAGGCGACCTATGGTCGACTCGCTTATATAAGAGAATGCATTGGCACAGGGCATATGGGTTGATACAAAAATCGACCTGGCACTCAAAGGGTTAATATCCTCCCAAAGTTGGATATATAGTGTGTCTGATATTTGCAGAATGAGGTTCCCAGAGGGTGAAGTTTAGTTAGTGGCGCTATTCCGCACAGCAGGCTATCTACATGTATAGTCTCAAATTAACATTGTTTTAGTTACTTTTTCCGTTCTTTTCAGTTTCTATATCCCCTAATTTGCAGAAGATAAATTGCATAATCGAGGTGACTAATGGGTGAACATCACCAACTTCAACTAGGGAACTTCAAAAACAATGTTAATTTGAGATTATAGATACTTCCCAGAAGATGAGGCCTAAGCAGAATGAGGTCCCTAGAGGGGGAATTTGGTGATGTTAGCCCACTGTGCGGGATAGTGTTACTAAATTCACCTTCTGGGGACCTCATTCTGCAAATGTCAGACACACTTTATCCAGGCTTAAATATGGTGTATCTATTCACTAAATGTCCCTATTGATTCAGAGGTGTAAAATAATTATATATCCAGGCTTAAATATGGTGTATCTATTCACTAAATGTCCCTATTGATTCAGGGGTGTAAAATAATTATTTTGAGTCTTGGGTTGAGGACATGTCAATGGTACTATATAAGGCTTATTTTTTTTCAATTTATTTCCAGGAATTGGACAGAAAGAATTACTATATTTAGAACATTAAAACACTTTTCACTGAAAATTGATATTTTAACAAAAGCATTGCTAGGGCGTGGCAAAATATGCCATAACAAAGGGCTGTAACTCTTGTGAAAATCGGCGGTCAGAACCAAAATTCAAACTTGACCTGAAATTTTGGGCTAGTAAACTCACATACAAAATTTTATTTCATGCAGTTCAGACTTACTAAAGTTATCATCTGGTAATAGTGATGGACAGACAGACGGATGGACCAATAACATACTAAATCACATATAAATCATCTGTTACATGTACTTATGCTATAAAGGCATATTGCATTGGTTGTGGGTTATAATTTAGATATAAAAGTTACCAAATTATGAATTTCCTCGAGAATAAACTAATAGTATAGTATAATGATAGCAAGGTTAAAAATAAGTGGCCGGTCAAGGTCAAGGTCATTGTCCGATGAGTAATAGCTTATGTCCAGTGCACTTCTGTATCTGTCGGACATTTTGTCCAATGGAAATTTTTAAACAATCTGTATCTCTTTGGGTACATCCAAGGAGCCATTACTGGCCAAATCGGACATTGAAAGTAAAAAATAATTCTTTTTTAATTTCAGATCAATTCAGAGTGAATATAATTATTTCGTTTGTGAATTGCAAATGTATTCATTAATCAACGTAAAGTTTTTTAACTTTTGAAAAAATAACATGGGTTTTTCCTGGGTGGCGTTTGGACGCTCACTAAAATGAGCGTATCATTGACAAATAATAAGTTGATTGGAAATTTAAATACTGTCTCATACAGTACATCTAAAATTTTGGCAGCAACCATTTTGAAATGACCAACACCATCCATTTGGTGCCTGTCATTTTGACAGTCAGTTAAAATAAAATTATTTTTAGCCTTGAATGATAGTATGAATGCGATATTATCCACAAAACACTTTCTGTGAGCCGAACATTTGTTATACATGTACAGCACTTATAGCTAGACACTCGACACCGTGGCAATTATTTTGGGAGAGTGATTCATGGTGACCCATCTTGAGCGGTGAGGATTAGTCAGTGCTTTACTGGTGTGTTGTAAACAACATGGTGGCAGTTTTAACCAAAGTTCATTGGTGGGGTCTTCCCGGTGTTGAATGTTTTGCTTATCACGCACTCTTTACATACTGTACTGTACCGGAATTTGGCTTTTGTTTACATAACACAGCATACAAACTTCACAAGAACATACTATTTACGCGATATTTATGATTGGTATAAGAACCAAGTCTGTCAATATTTTAATATTCTTTCTGTTTATGCTGGTTTTAACGGATGTGACTATTTTAACAGCAATACCATCGTGAAGGCTTCCCATGACTTTAATGTTACTGGCGAGATGGGCATTATTTACACAGTGCTACATGTAAGTGTAGTATACAGTAATGCCCTAAATAATCGACCCCTTAACCACAGCAGAATTATGCTCTCACTGAGAGCTTTCTGATGAATGGCAACAAGCCGTACCCAGTGTTAATTTATTACATAACTCTTTACAGATTCATTCATTTGTTGAGTATAAAAGGAGATGGTTCCATACGGTTGGATTTAGTGTACAGTACACCTTAAACACAGGCTGAAAATATATATGTTTCAGTAGATATATAAATATGAGTTAAATGGTGATGGAGAATTGATTTTATAGAAGCAGTCTATATTTTGTCATTGGGTATTCAGGTCCCTTCCATGACTGGAGCTTCCGGAAATTTTGCGAAAACCCTCTGCCAATGCATTCTCTTATATATAAGAGAATAAATTGGACTAACAATATTTACCATGACCTTGTAAGCCAGTGCATTCTCTTATATATGTGAGGCTCCCTATGGGAGACTCGCATATATAAGAGAATGCACTGGCACAGGATATTTATTACTGCACCAGCACAACTCCAGTTATGAAAGGGTTAATTTATTACACAACTGTTATAACACAGACTGAAAAGATCAATGTTTCCGCAGATACATGTATATGAATACAGTAATGCCCTATATAATCGACTACTTGACCACAGCAGAATTATGGGTAACTTTTCAGGATTTAGTCGGAAATATGCCTTGTTGCCATTCATCGGAAAGCTCTCACTGAAAAATAATCGACTCCTTAACCTCACTGAGAGCTTTCCGATGAATGGCAACAAGCCATATTTCCGACTAATTCCTGAAAAATTACCCATAATTCTGCTGTGGAGTTAAATGGGGGTGAAATGGTCATTGTCACCCCCCTTTCGTTCAGTTGGGTACCCAGCTTTTTAAAACTTTCAGTTGGGTACCCAGCTTTTATAAAATTTACAGTTCGGTACCCAGCTTTATGAGCAGTCAATATGCAGTACTTATGTCCTATGGATACAATTCTTCTCCGCTATTATTTTCAAGCATCGTGATGAATAGACATCATAATTCATATGTAAACAAGAATTCACAAATTTACCAGGTTCATTTCGCAATCAAGCTCTGTGTGAGATTTCATAAAGCTGGGTACCCAAATGTAAATTTTACAAAAGCTGGGTACCCAACTGAACGAAAGGGGGTGACAGGGACCATTTCAGCTTAAATGGGGACTGTATGAGTTAACCCTTTACCCAACAAACCGGCCAAAACCGGCCAAATAAAGCTTCAACAGCCTAAAATATCTTAGGTCTGTCTCAATAGAACCATACAAATATGGATATCATTGGAACCGGCTCCTTGACCACATTGTGATAGTTACAGTTATGCCCTGTGCCAATGCATTCTCTTATATATGCGAGTCGACCATAGGTCGCCTCGCATATATAAGAGAATGCATTGGCCAAAAAAATTATAATTTTTAATGTGTTAAGCAAATGCATTCTCTTATATATGCGAGGCGACCTATGGTCGACTCGCATATATAAGAGAATGCATTGGCACAGGGCCCTTCTGTTGGGTAAAGAGTTAAATGGGGACAGAGAATTGATTACAGGACGAATTGCTGCTGAATCTTCTCCCAATCAATAAATCATAAAACGTGTCCGGATCGTGTAGCGTTACTTCTCTCACGAGAGACGCATGTTAAACACGGATTATATACGATCTAATTTGCAATGGGGAGTAGGTGACGTCAGTGATGTCATATCAGTGACAATGACCAGTGGGTTACCATGACGGCGCTAATTGCAAATCTATAATCAATAGATGTACAATCGAGGTGATAGTTCGCGCGGTCAGATTCAATCAACGAGTCACGACAGGTTTATTGTTGTGAAGTCAAATATGATCAGAACTACATAAGTGGAAGTGTTTCAGGAGTAAAGAACTACATTAAGTACATACACATGTACATGTTAAGTGGAAGTGTTTCAGGAGTAAAGAACTACATTAAGTACATACACATGTACATGTTAAGTGGATGTGTTTCAGGCATAAAAAGACTGTGAGGTCACTCAATTTATTATTATATATCGTGTGAAGTCAAATCCTATCAAAACTACATAAGTGGACGTGTTTCAGGCGTAAAAAGACTGCGAGGTCATTCAATTTATTATTATTGATAGTGTGAAGTCAAATGTTGATTAACCCATTCATAATTACTGGTAGATGCTCACTGAAAGGTAGTTACATTTGTAAGCCGGGAGTCATTAATACAACTTAGATACAAACTTGAACCTAATACAACTGAATTTGGTGAAGCTACATTAGATCGCTGTGCGGGATAGCATCACTAAATTCACCCTCTAGGGACCTCATTCGCACTATTTGCAGGCTTGTGCAGGTTTCTCACATGTTCCAGGGACAACTTAAACAAGCATATCATTTTATACACTTTACCCAACGGTAATATGACTATCGCCATTACCTCCACCCAATACTAATAGGAGGGAACGTCGCCACCCCAGCCAACAGAACTTTCTGGTGACGTCAATGTTATTGGAACAAAATTGTATTATTACACATATTTTATGGTGGCTCTTGTTTTATGAGATTATGTTTATCTGCATGGATGGGAGTAATTTTGTTTTCAGAGTTGTGAATCCCCCTCCTCTAGTATGATAGTATGGTGAATAATTATTAGGTTTTATATTTATATTTTATAACAATAGTTGTAATAAACAAACAAAAGGTAAGTTGTTTTTTTTTACATTAAAATTTACGTTAAAAATAAAAGCAATTTGTTGTGTTATAACGCAATATTTTTGTTGTGAACTATGACGGGGAAAAACGCAAAACTCTGGGCTCTGTGGATGCTATGCGACAGGACTCTCTAGGGCTTATTTGACGCTATGTGGCAGGGCGCTCAGGGGCTCTCTGAATGCTAAAGGGTTATCACTTCCATGACTGGAGCATCCTGAAATTTTGCGAAAACCCTGTGCCAATGCATTCTCTTATCTCCTATAGGGAGCCTCAAATATATATAAGAGAATATATTGGCCTCACAATATTTGCCTTGACCTTGTAAGCCAGTGCATTCTCTCATATATGCGAGGCTCCCATGGGAGCGTCGCATATATAAAAGAATCCACTGGCACATGATGTTTAATGCTGCACCAGCGCAGCTACCATCATGAAAGGAATAATAACTGAGGCAATATATAAAGTTTACTGTTTAACCCACAGGGAGCCTCACACAGATGGAAGCATGCACTACAGAGTGTCGTCTGCTGCAGTTTATGTGTGTCAGATTCCCTGCTAGACATGAAAAGTTACCAGAATTTCAATCTTTTAGATTTTAAGAAAATTCAAGGCCTGGTCAGTCTTGTTAAATTCAGAATGTCAGAAATTGTAAGATTCCCTTTAAAAAAAAATTATATTCCAGAAAAAAATAGTCAAGATTTTTATATTAATGGCTCAAAACTGCTCTAAAGAGGCATTTTTACAATGTCATTGTACATTCTGCACTTTACTTTGTTCCACCGGGTCATTTTATAACCACAAATGATGATACAATATTGTGAGGTCACCTGGGTCATATACTGAGAACAGAAAACACTGAAACGTTTGTACTGAGGCCTATGTAAAATATTTAGACCATTGAGTCGTAGCTTTTGAAGTGATACTCCTGTAGATTGCACTCCATGATCACAAGACGCGTGTTTTGAATTGATATTAACTCCTATTGCGTCAATACCCTAATATGGATTCTTTTATTTCAATAGACTTTATCTGAGCTGTTATACAAACATGCCCCAAGACACTGTAAACACCACAAGTCATTTACCTGAGCTTTATGTCTGGATCACACAGGTAGATCTATTATAAATACATAATTTACAACACCCACAGCCATGATGTACATGTAGATATATTATAAATACATAATGTACAATACACGGACAGCCATGACGTAGATCTATTATAAAAACATAATGTACAGTAATGCCCTACATAATCGACTCCTTAACCACAGCAGAAATATGGGTAATTTTTCAGGAATTAGTCAGAAATATGGCTTGTTGCCATTCATCGGAAAGCTCTCACTGAAATTTGTTTACATAACCACAACATTGTGTGCGCAATTTGTAGCATTTTAAATTATTTGTTTATTTGAAGAACAATCTATAATAGTTTTATGTGAGATTGTTAAAATTCGCAACTGCATAGACCAGCTACATGTAGCATTTTTACCTGTGCAATCAGGGGGGGGGGGGGGGGGGGGGGGGGGGTCGGTCAAAAGTAAAAACATATCACGCTGAAAATGGCCTTATAGTTACCCTTGGACTACACAAAAAACCAAAAAGAATGGAGAAAAAAACAATTTGGAATTTATTTTTACAAATATTTTCCATTTTTAGGTGCCACGCCCACTAAAATGAAAACAGAAATAATGAGTTTCAAAGCAAATAAAACCAATAACTTATACCTATTATGTTCTTAAGTGGCCACTGAAGACATAGCAAAACTCAAATTTCTTGTATCGGTGAAAAAAATGACAAAAAGTGGATTTTTTTAAAATGGTCCGGCCGCGGGGGACCCACCCTAGGCCCTATATGTTGCAAATTTTTTCCGACCCCACCTCTGGTGCAATGCGCACAAAAAATCACATATGTACATATTGTGCAAAGACTTGACTCTTCCAAATTTTATGACATGCATAAGTCCGTTTAAAAGTATTTAAACCTTTGAACCTATAACGTCAAAACATTTGCATAATTCTTAAATGATGATATCCCGTAACTTAAAAATGTGTTGAATCATGCATCATAATGGTGAATTAGAGCCCTGCAAAGCTTCGATTCGGTGTCGACATCGGGGACCTGATTCAGGATCGACACCGAATCGGCTTCACATATGTACATGTTGTATGACTCTATAATGAGGGGTGGATTTGGAAATATTGGAATTGACAAAATTCATACATATGGAACACATGGGGACTGAACACGAATGTAGCAACATACCGCTATTCTCAAAGTAATTGACCAGAAAAACGGGGTGATACCCCGGTCATGACCGCGGTGATACCGGTAATAAACGGTAGCGGTATCGAGACGGTCATGGCGTGGAGTTACGGTATTGGGCGATAATGATACCGTGGTCTTTTAGCGTGCACCGCATTAATTTTGTTGAATACCGCGGTGATTTTCATGGAACTCTTTTAGGGGAGGTATTTACTCACACATACTTGTTCGCGTTAACAAGCGGTATCAGTACCGCGGTATTGGAGGATACCGCGGTATAGTACCGCCATATTAACGGGGTGACACCACGTTATTGGTGGTCAATTACTTTAAGTATAGCGGTAGGCCTTATCATGCCATCAGAAAATCTGTAATGCCCTAAATAATCGACCCCTTAACCACAGCAGAATTATGGGTAATTTTTCAAGATTTAGTCCGAAATATGGCTTGTTGCCATTCACTGAGAGCTTTCTGATGAATGGCAACAAGCCATATTTCCGACTAAATCCTGAAAAATTACCTATAAGTCTTCTGTGGTTAACCCTTTACCCAACAGAAGGGCCCTGTGCCAATGCATTCTCTTATATATGCGAGTCGACCATAGGTCGCCTCGCATATATAAGAGAATGCATTGGCTTAACACATTAAAAATTATAAAATTGTTAAAGAATGTAAGAAAAAATGGTAAAAAGTGTTAAAAAAAGGATTTTTTTTAGGCCAATGCATTCTCTTATATATGCGAGGCGACCTATAGTCGACTCGCATATATAAGAGAATGCATTGGCACAGGGCATAACTGTAACTATCACAATGAGGTCAAGGAGCCGGTTCCAATGATATCCATATTTGTATGGTTCTATTGAGACAGACCGAAGATATTTTAGGCTGTTGAAGCTTTATTTGGCCGGTTTGTTGGGTAAAGGGTTAAGGAGTCAATTATTGATTGAAGTTCCCCAGATGAAGTTCCCCAGATGAAGTTCCCCAGATGAAGTTCCCCAGTTGAAGTTCCCCAGTTGAAGTTCCCAAGATGAAGTTCCCCAGTTGAAGTTCCCCAGTTGAAGTTGGTGCTATTAGTCTTCTTGATTATGCATTTTATCGTCTGCAAATTAGGGAATATAGAAACTGAATAGAAGGGAAAAAGTAACTAAAAATAATGTTAATTAGTGACTATAGATACTTCCCAGAAAATGAGGCCTAAGCAGAATGAGGTCTCCAGAGGGTACACCCTGCAGTGAACTTGGGATACAACTAAAGTAGACCAAGTCTTCTCGGTCCACATGCTTGGGGTATTGGTTGGGATGATGCTTTTTTTGGACCGAGTCCCGCCCCATTACTCTTCTATAACGGACGTTCATTCAAAATATGTACTACATGTAAATGTGGTGCCCGGGCATTCACATCAACCCCTGAATGTGATTAATCACCTTACATGCACCTGTACATGTCCGCGATTAATCTTTATTCAAAATTATATACAATCTGTGATATAACGAGAGGCCGATCACGATTGGCAGATGTTTAACCCATACCTTGGCGACAGCGATGAGCTATTTTCATAAATCCTTACATCATCCTTTTCATGAGTGCAAAACTTTCAACAATTCACACCTTACTATTAAGTTCACAAGTGGAATCACACTTATTGGGCACCTTGCTCACATAAACACAATGTTAATGCAGATGTGGCTTTGATTTCAACCTATTAGTGACTCCAACACAGATATGTCTTATAGAGTGATAAAGCTAATTAAGCTCAATCCATAGTCCGAGAGAAGCACCATAGTCGTCAAATATAAAATAGTAGATAAACATCATAGCAACTCAATTTATCTGTTTATTACATTGGAACATGAAACATAACATATTGTGTTCTTTTTATTATCATTGCTATTTTTTTGTTTATTATGTTTTGTGTCAGCTGCATATTAAAAATTCATAGCAACCTATTAATATTTCACCACTAAAAAAACAATCAATACCTGAACAACTATACAAGTGAGGGATGTATAGACCTGGATATAAAATATGATTGCTAATGATTGGATATAAAGGTTAATTTTCTTCTAAGCTGATTGGAAAGATACAATATCTGTAAACAGTTTAAATATAATTAAAGTTATGGTTAATATTTTCAAAACCATTCAATCGATACCAAAATCTAATGCAGGTTAGGAGTGTGTTATCATAAACTGTGCCAGAACTGTTAACATAATCAATGCAAATATTTGAGTTATCAAATCGGATAGTAAGGGGTTAATCTTACCCAAACTAATGAATTGATAAACACAAAATAGTCAACAAAAAGCATGTCATTGGATTTAGAAACCCATACAATAAGTCAGTCTCAGACAGACAGACAGACGGATGAACGACGGATGGTTGATCCGGACATCGGCATTATGTGTACCATACATGGTATGGCCAAGGCTAGATATAAAAAGGTATAGTGATGATGCGATCGTATAATGTATTGTTTACATGCATTTTCTGATAGCGACAAATGAAAATTCTCTGGGAAAACTAGGCTTTGTTTACTTTAATATACATTGCTTTGACAATTAACGGACCTCTGATATATGTATGTTTGATATCATCATGCTTGGGAAAGGCTGCCCTCTATGTTCATATATGCAAAGCTTCCAACGTGACCTAATCCAAAGACATACAAGCAATATAACACCCACCCACGATTCTGGGTGTAATTAACATCCGTTATAGAATAGCAACGGGGCAGAACTCAGTCGAAAAACAACATCATCCCAACCGATATCTTGTGGACAGAGAAGATTTAGTCTACAAAAAAGGTATCAATATTAAAATCTGTTCAATCCTCAAATATGTAATTTGGTAAATAATCGACTCCACAACCTCACTGAGAGCTTTCCGATGAATGGCAACAAGCCATATTTCTGACTAAATCCTGAAAAATTACCCATAATTCTGCTGTGGTTAAGGAGTTGATTATTTAGGGCATTATACTGTATACCACTTGAAATCGCAGATCGAAATGGCAATATTGCCGCAGAAAGAGACTAATGGACAAGCTGACACCCAATCGCAGATCAAAATGGCAAACATAAAAAAAACCCAAATATTTCATACAAAATACATTCCAAATTAAAAATGGGGGATAATTATGACATGAACAGACATCGGACAGACGTATGGATGGACGCACAGACACACGGACGGTACGACGCACAGACGGACGGACGGACAGGTGCAAAACAGTATACCCCCCTTTTTTTTTTAAAGGGGGTATAAAACCAAATATTTCATACAAAATACATTCCAAGTTAAAAATGGGGGATAACTAATCTAAAATAAGTCCAACCAATCTCACAATCGCAGGTGGCCATTGTTATTTGTATGTTTATCTGAATGCCATCATGTGATTTTGTCTGAATAATATCAACTGAAGAAGGCCTGCCGAAAGCTTTTGAAGAGCGACTCATCCCCTGGACCATTTATACACAAGATATTATAGTTTGTACATACTAGTACATCTAGGTCAGCTGACTAATCTACCAGCCAAGTTGATGCCAATACACTGTTAATGCTTGCTCCTTGGGGCATAAAACAATAAAAACAAGTAGGGCTGGTACAAACTAATAAAACAGAATCCCTGCGGTTATAACAGATCAATATTTAATCAATGAAGATTATTAGAATGTAATTCAACCACAATCTTAGTCCATATGTACTAAACATCAGCGTTCAAGTCTTGAAATGAGGTCTCCAGAGGGTGAATTTAGTGACACTATCCCACACGGTTGGATAGCATCAGCAAATTCACCCTCTGTGAACCTCATTCTGCTGAGGCCAACAGCTAGGATCAGAACTACATGTATGGGTGAACTAGGATCAGAGTGAAGTTTCCCAGTTGAAGTTGGTGATGTTCACCCATTAGTCACCTCGATTATGCATTTTATCTTCTACAAATTAGGGGATACAGAAACAGAACAGAAAGGGAAAAAAGTAACTAACAAGACAGTCAATGACTGTGGGTCGCTCACCAGACTGTAAAACGGAAAAGACTCGTACTCTCAAGACTACAATAGTCAGCACTTGTCAAATCACTTTAAAACAAGTACATGTACATGTAGTTCTAAACTTGGGTCCTGCGAATTGGAGATTTTGATCGAATCGAATATCGAATCGAGTCTACATAATCGAATCAAATATCGAATCGAATCATACCTGTGTGTTGCATTCTCAATTAGGCATTTAATGTCAATGATTAGACGATTTGAGAAACGTTCTATGAACTTCCATGAAGTTCCATCATAACTTGTGTGGCGATCAACCGTCGTTCCCGATACTATTAACTTCAATTGAGAATTGTCGAGAGGAAAAAAAACAGATTAAAACGTCCATGCGGCCGTAACGACAATTAGATATATAACCACTAAACGGATTATCGGAATTAAAATCACATGCAATTTGTAGAGTTTGCATGTACATGCACAATTGCAAATCGGCACTTGGAAACACCAGCTTTTACGGGTGTCAGTCAACTCGTACCCTGACCAACTCGTACCCTGCTGTTTTTCAGCAATCCATGGGGACAAAACGGTGGTATTTCAACTAAATAACGGACATACTATACACTTGAAGATGCAACAACAGTCGCAGGTTAGCCTATTTATGTAGAGCTGGATGTTTAGCTGTCTTGTTGTCCCAGACGCTTGCGATTTATATACCACGTTGCATTCATCACACGTGTAAGTTCCTGCACTACATGCAGCTTTTATCATGTTTAAAATAAACACGAATAACGGACGACAAATTGTCAAGTTTCAAGGAACGCTCCGAAGCTGAAAGTCAACTTCAAAAGAAAACACCGCCACATGCATTCTTCGATGCCGGGAGCACGTGTTGTTTACATTCTCAGCGATATTACAGAATGCGGAATCTGAGACGTATAGTCAGCAGATAACGCTAGCGGTTGCTCAGTCTCATCGCTATTATAATTTACGCGTTTCGTCGGTCCATCGGCGATCTCTGAGCTTTTGGCTACCATGTTCAAAGCTAGAATTCAGATGTATTTAGTCGTCCTATAGTGGCTAATTACTGGCTATACTTATATTTAATAGCATGCGAACATTCGCGATGTACAATAAGAATTATAAGGTGCATATATTCATAATTTTCAGAATTATATGGCACACAAACAGCGAAGATCGACGTGTGCACTTGTCCGTAAACAGCTTACTTTTTTGTCAGTGTATATTTGAAATTTCGAGTTTTGACTTTCAAATCGAATCTCGAATCGTATATCGAATATTCGCAGGACCCTATTCTAAACATGTAAAATGGGGATGGCCACCTTGAAATTTTTCAAACTTATTGATTATAATAATGTGATACATTGATGGAAAGAGCTCTAAGAGCCATGTGCCAATGCATTCTCTTATATATGCGAGTCGACCATAGGTCGCATCGCATATACAAGAGAATGCATTGGCCTAACAATTTTTTACAATTTTAATAATTTTTTCTTGTATTCTTTAACAATTTTATAATTTCACCCATACAGAGCCCCAGACAAACATGAGCAGACGACACTCTTCTATATGCTTCTATATATGTGTGGGGCTCCCTGCACGGTAATGGATGTTTTTTATTTTATGTCCTAAAAATTGTAAGAAAAATTTATTTTAAAAAATGATAAAAAATTGTTAGGCCAATGCATTCTCTTATATATGCGAGGCGACCTATGGTCGACTCGTATATATAAGAGAATGCATTGGCACAGGGTAAAAATAGATCATTGCCCACTTACTTCAAGATCTCTAAGTGTTGGAAATTTATCAAAACCTTACTGATAATACCGGTATATATCAAAATTATTACACATAATATAGGAATCTATATAAAAGTACCAAACTTGAATTCATAGCATACATAGAGTGGGTGTGGGAGTGTTAAATCTCTGCCCTATTTGAACCAAACTTAAATCCCAATCTATAGAACACAGCACATAAGAATTAATCTAATTGAAATGAATGTCACAAATGTGACCCGCCATATCAAATCCAGTCGGAAGTCGGGATTTTTTTTACCCTGTGCCAATGCATTCTCTTATATATGCGAGTCGACCATAGGTCGCCTCGCATATATAAGAGAATGCATTGGCCTAACAATTTTTTATCATTTTTTTTAAATAAATGTTTCTGACAATTTTTAGGACATAAAATAAAAAACATCCATTACCCTGCAGGGAGCCCCACACATATATAGAAGCATATAGAAGAGTGTTGTCTGCTCATGTTTGTCTGGGGCTCTGTATGTGTGAAATTATAAAATTGTTAAAGAATACAAGAAAAAATTATTAAAATTGTAAACATTTGTTAACACAACATTAATTGGAAATTTGACACCAACTACAGTAATGCTCTAAGTAAACGACTTCTTAACCACAACAGAATTATGGGTAACTTTCAGGATTTAGTCGGAAATATGGCCACCTCAACCAGTAGCACCAATAGAATATTTTCAACCTATACAGTTATACAGTAATGCTCTAATTAATCGACTCCTGAAACACAGCAGAATTATGGGTAACTTTTCAGGATTTAGTCGGAAATATGGCTTGTTGCCATTCATCGGAAAGCTCTCAGTGTAGTTTGATTTTCAAACAATTTATTGGGGGGAACTTATTCTTTTAGGATCAATATTTGCATATTTTCCTACTTTTGGTAAACATTTTGGACTGAAATGGCCATCAGTTGGAAATTTTCCAACCTTAGGGGGGGGTCACTTTGGAAACTTGTGTCCTGGTCCCTCCCCCGTAGCCAGTCAAAAACTGCTAGCTATTTTAAGAAAACAATATTGTCCTACATTTGGTCAACATTGGAATTGGAATTGTCATCAGTTGGAAATTTTCCAACTTAAGTGGGGGTGTCGCCCCGTGTCGGGTTTAAAATTTCCAACTCTAGGAGGGCTTGTTGCTAGGATTTTGCGATTTTCTTGATTAGATTTCAAAATTTTCATGGTCCCTCCCTGTGGCCAATAAAAACTGTTATTAGTTTAAGAAAACAATATTTAACTCCATTTGGCCAAAATTGTGGACTGAAATGATAATCAGTTGGAGAATTATCCAACCTAAGGGTGAGTATGAGGTTTGAAATTTCCAACACTAGGAAATCTTGAGGACAGTTTAGATACTAGGATTTTGCAATTTTCTTGTTTAGTTTTCAAAATTTTCTCACACCGGGCCTAACAACCATGGTCTGCCCGGTGTATCCTGGTCTCTTGTCCGTAGCCATGTGCATTTGTCTGGACTTGGACCACTAGATGTTAGGATTCATGCAATTTTCAGGTTTTCAATATCTGAATGTTCTCATACCGGTATACATGTACATGTGTATACCAGTAGAACCATGGTTTATGAATATATAGGCTATTAGGCCTGAGCATTGTGGTGCAAATGGAATTCTTGTGTTTGGTTGAATTCAAGAGGGGGTATTTGGAATTCCCCAAAGTGGACACCCCCCCAACAGAGACCCTCTAGCCACATCCCTGACTATAAGGAAGGGCGGACTTGGAAATATGAAAGAGGACAACATGTCTACGCATATGGAACACATACAGTAATGCCCTAAGTAATCGACCTCTTAACTACAGCAGAATTATGGGTAACTTTTCAGGATTTAGTCGGAAATATGGCTTGTTGCCATTCATCAGAAAGCTCTCCCCCAACCTTTACTCCATGTCAGTTAGTGGCATCGGATCATCCCAGATTGACGGGGAGCAGGCCTCAGCTTGCAGATTGAGAATAGGGAGAAGTGACTTCTCCCTCTGGCAGAAATAGGGAGAAGTGAGAGAAAAATAGGGAGAAGTGAGAGACTTGAGAATAATTTCATCTGATAATTTATTTAATATGGATAGGTTAAACAAACGAAAAAAACATTATCATGGAAAAAAATTCAAATTTTTCATTTAAATGTAATATAGATTGTTTGTTGCATTTGGTTTGCATATATATGCCACAATTAACGGCCTTGAGTCTTGACATCGACTACCGAGTGTCTCTAAAATCACTGAATCATTGGGAATAAAATTACGATTTTCCGGTTTTGGATCACGTTTTATTTCGAACAATGCAATACAACGATTAAAACTTTATTTGCACACTATAAAATGGTGCTCTCGGATAAGTTTGTCGCCAAATATATTCAGTAACATCAGGTAACATCGGATAATTTAAAGGGGGGAGTACGGATTCGAATTATTTGAGGTCCGTTCGATTCGCATTCTGTTATTGCGTACAATAATGCCCTAAATAATCGACTCCTTAACCACAGCAGAATTATTGGTAATTGTTCAGGATTTAGTCGGAAATATGGCTTGTTGCCATTCATCCGAGAGCTCTCAAGCCATATTTCCAACTAAATCCTGAAAAATTACCCATGGTAGACCTAGGATCAGATTGAAGATCCCCTGTTGAAGTTGGTGATGTTCACCAAATAGTCACATCGATTATGCATTTATCTTCTGCAAATTGGGGGATATACATGTACTAGTGGAAACTGAAGAGAAGGGAAAAAGTAACTAAAAACAATGTTAATCCGAGACAATACAGGTAGATACTTCCCAGAAGATGGGGCCTAAGGGAAAAAGTAACTAAAAACAAAGTTAATCTGAGACTATAGATACAGTAATGCTCTAAGTAATCGACTTCTTAACCACGGCAGAAAAATAATGGGTAACTTTTCAGGATTTAGTCGGACATACCGGTATGGATTGTTGCCATTCATCGGAAAGCTCTCAGGGAGAGCTTTCCGATGAATGGCAACAAGCCATATTTCCGACTAAATCCTGAAAAGTTACCCATAATTCTGCTGTGGTTATGGAGCCGATTAATTAGAGCATTAATGTAGTCCATAGGCTGGCCTCGTGGCATAAAACAATATAAACAAGTAGGGCTGGTACAAATTAATAAAACAGAATCCCTGCGGTTATAACAGATCAATATTTAATCAATGAAGATTATTAGAATGTCATTCTTAGCTCCATCATGTTGTCTCAGTGCATCGGATCATATGTAGGTCATTTAAATGGTTATGTGTTCTTACAAATCAATATATACCTCAGCATAGAAAGTATACACAGTGTACTGCTGTGTTCTGTGGTTACTCGCCAGCGGGACAAAGGACGGGTGTTCCATTAATAAGGGAGTCGTTTTAGTTCAGAACAATACAGAAAACCATTATGGTCATATACCGCTATAATAGTGGAATTCAGGATGTGCCTGACCTGATATAATATTCTCATGTATACATACCCTGTGCCAATGCATTCTCTTATATATGCGAGTCGACCATAGGTCACCTCGCATATATAAGAGAATGCATTGGCCTAACAATTTTTTACAATTTTAATAATCTTTTCTTGTATTCTTTAACAATTTTATAATTTCACCCATACAGAACCCCAGACAAACATGAGCAGACGACACTCTTCTATATGCTTCTATATATGTGTGGGGCTCCCTGCAGGGTAATGGATGTTTTTTATTTTATATCCTAAAAATTGTAAGAAACATTTATTTAAAAAACATGATAAAAAATTGTTAGGCCAATGCATTCTCTTATATATGCGAGGCGACCTATGGTCGACTCGCATATATAAGAGAATACATTGGCACAGGGTAAAAAAAACATTATGAGTAGAACAAATGCCCAAATACATGAGTATCCCGACTGTTATCGTATTTAAATATAACAATCAAGGACACAGAAAGTGACATGATAGTTTGATACCACATTTAAAGACATATTATGGACTTGTTCGGGTGCATGAAACTGATAAATTAGTATACTCAGGCGCTATGCCAACTGTAGCATTCTACTAACATTGCCCAAAATCTCAAAGAAATCGACCATACAACTCCATAGAAAACACTGTCTGAACTACGCTCAATTGTAAATATTTACATCTCGATTCGGGATGCAACAATTGCCGATAAACTAACGCAAATTATTTCGCCATTGATACTCTCGGCATTTAATAAATATATTTATTACATGATCCTACCCTTATTCCATTCAAGAAACCCATTCTATAAATTGCGATATTAAACGTTCGTTTAATAACAGGAAATAGTACCAGGTGACCTTTGACTTCCGGTTAGTCTTCCCTTTACATTCCGTACACTACGTCACAAAATACTTTGGCTTCAAATATTTTTCCGACAGACTATAATGAATGACAATTTATGTCATTAAATATTCGCCATTAACCCTTTCAGTGCCAAGTCCGATTTTTGTATCAACCCATATTTCCTTGATCATTTTTCAAATTTATTGATTAATAATTTTGATGCCCATGAAAATATTTTTCCGACAGACTATAATGAAAATATATCACATTATATAATGTGATACATTGATGGAAAGAGCTCTTAGAGCTCTTTCCATCAATGTATCACATTATTATAATCAATAAATTTGAAAGATGATCAAGGAAATATGGGTTGATACAAAAATCGGACTTGGCACTGAAAGGGTTCAATATGCCAAAGAGTCTTTATTTATCTGGGACTATTTCTTTATGTGGACAAACAATGCATATTTTTAAGTGAAACATCATCGCATGCCTTATAGAAGCTGATGTTAGTTTCGCATCCCATTTGTTGATTTAAGTGTGTTTGTCAAGGTTTTGGATCATGTAATAAATAGAATCTACGACTCGTCCCCAGTTTATAAAAATTTACTAAACTCGTCCAGTAAATTAGGTCTGAACCTCTCCAAAGGGTCGGTCCATACCTAATTTACTGGACTCGTTTTGTAAATTCCTCTATAAACTAGGCACTCATTGTAGATCCTCTATAAGACTGACGGTGTGTGGTGTAAATTTAGATTAATATTCATAAAAATAACTAATAACTACTTTGAGAAAGATTATTCTCCATTTGATCACCCAACCGGAGCGTTTCATCACTTTATACAAACCAAATTATTCCAATGTACAGTAATGCCCTAAATTATCAACTCCTTAACAACAGCAGAATTAGGGGTAACTTTTCAGGATTTAGTCGGAAATATGGCTTGTTGCCATTCATCGGAAAGCTCTCACTGAGAAGGTACCAATAATTCTGCTGTGGTTAAGAAGTAGATTATTTAGGGCATTACTGTACATTATTTGAGGCATATGGTAGCCATAAGGGTTAATAGCTCATTAGAACCTTTATTTATTAAAATATTTTTTAGTGTGTGTTATCGCTTGTGAAAAGTCGAGTAAAGAGATTATCACTACAGTGAAGTGATCTGAGTCTCCATATCACGCCGAGTTGAGAAGGTGAGATCACGGATCAGACGAGCTGCCACAGGCTGCGACTCTGATCCGTGATCTCACCTTCTCAACGAGACGTGATGTGGAGACTCAGATCACTTCACTGTAGTAATAATATGTTTATTATATGACCAATTGAACTTAATTATTACAAACAACCTCTGAACTTTTATTGCGAAAAAGGTGATAGTTGAATTCAAATTTGATGAAAGAATCGCAACAATTTAATCTACACAACAATTTCAAGAAGAAATTTCTCAATTGAAAACATTTCCGAAGCCTCGTTCTGATTCAAACATGCATGATATGGAATTGGATCACGATACTATCATGATCCGATTTATCGGAAAACCATCACCAAACAATGATGGTATTTAGAGAAAATAATGATAGTCATATAATAAATGTCCATACCATGATTGGAGACGGGAGTACTGATTTCAGTGATATACCATCCTGACTTTTATAGAGCTACCGGTATGCTCTGATAATAAACAGGTCAGGTAGAACCCAAAATCGATGTACTAAACCTTGACTTGTGTAAAAAACCTCGATCGAGGTTCTTCGAGACCATGTGACCAGTGGTGATATAGTCTGGAGTATTTCATCTTACACCTATGGGAGGCCAAATTCACATTTAATAATTAATTTTGCTTAAGCGCAATCAAGCACAATTAATTATTAAATGTGAATTTGGCCTCCCACAGGTGTATTATGAAATACTCCACACTATACTACTATATCACTTACACTATATTACTTCCATTAGTATCATATTTGGTTTAGAGTGTTTCCCCTTATATCATGGGTGTATGTTTTGACCAGTGGTCACATGGTCTCGAAGAACATCGGTCGAGGTTTTTTACACAAATCGAGGTTTAGTACCGGTACATCGATTTTGGGTTCTCCCTGACCTGATAAAAGTCAGGTTTACGGACTATGGAACAATCAGGTCTGGCAAATGTGAGAATACAGCTACAATAGCTGTATTCAGCTAACCTAGCTGTATTCAGCTATATATTATACTCTCAAAGCGGCTGTTTTTTGATAATAAACTAGAAGTGCTAATTTGCACATCAAAATTAGGCTACCCTATTCTCCGGTCACCCTCAACCAAATAAAAATCGTCGCTTGTGTTCTGACAAAGTGTTGCCTTTTGTCGGCACGACGATGGTGATTATGTGTGAAAACTTACTACGGCGGTCGATGTCGGTCATAACGGTTAATAACTCTCTTATGCAATGCGGAATACCTTGAAAAATACATTAAATACAATATTTATCACCGAAGATGGAACATCTTAATCATTCCCGGAAGTATCAATATGATGCTGCTAAAACTCAGTTTGGTTGGTGCGTTAAAACAGGTAAAAAGGGGAACATCTCTAGCCAGAGTTTAACCGAGTGAGTTCCACTCACTGCTTGAGCTGATTCTCTCCAAAAATATGGAAACGCATACATGTATGTCGAATCGCGAAAATACAAATACCAATGTTATGTTTAGTAAGTTTTCACACATTATATATTTTCCCGCCAAAACAGATTGAATAGTTCTGACTCGCTAACGACCAGGACTTCATGTTTGAAATACTTCAGAAATTATATAAGTCGCATTTTCATTTCAGTTGTCCCTATGTTGTGCCATACATTTGCAATATGCCGCACAATATCTGTATATACCGTTATGAATAGTTACCAGTATCGCTCACAAACCGCTAGTGGTATGTAATTCTAAATGCTCGATATAGGTACACCATTCTAACGCCCCCTACCGGTTTAGCATCGGGAAGAAGTAAACGAGTGTTTGGGATGAATTTGATCTTTATTTTATAAGTTAGTTAATGAATGCATTTGCAGAAAATAGTCCCCAGAATATTTACTGACATCGACCACCGTAGTAAGTTTTCACACAAAATCAGAATTGCCGTGTCCACAAAAGGCAACACTTTGTCAGAACACAAGCGACGATTTTGATTTGGTTGAGGGTGACCGGAGAATATGGTAGCCTAATTTTGATGCGCAAATTAGCGCTTCTAGTTTATTATCGAAAAACAGCCGGTTTGAGAGTATAATTTATAGCTGAATACAGATAGGTTAGCTGAATACAGCTATTGTAGCTGTATTCTCACATTTGCCAGACCTGACAATAAGTTGAATAACTTGTGACTAACTTCTAAGCTCTACAAAACTCCTCAACAAAGTCAAAATCGGGAATGGTTTGGTTGTTTACATCACAGCCTGGCGGGCTCTGGTATCCTGGTAACTTGACATGATCAAAATTTCAATATCGAATATCATAATAATATCCTGGAAATTGGATGCCATTTCTACATCATAACTTCACACATAAGATATATATTTACCTGACTTGAGGTTCGATGCTGAGTTTCCTGACAGGGCTATCAGAAGCCCCGCAGTTAGTAAAACCAACCGCATGCCAATTTTACCCAATTACATCGTTATTAACGCCTTTGAACTAAAAATCAAAACATAAACCAGGAAATGTTGTGTCGAAATCGTGATTCTCGAGAAATCGCGCAAGTGACGATTTTTCACGTTAGTGCACTTTAATAAGTACAATTTCCGACTACCAAAAGCACCGGCTGCGGATCCGGTGTAAATATTTGCAGTTTTCTCCCTTGGGTCAGCGAAGCAATTTATAGATCGATAACTTTATTGCAATAAAGACATCCAAATGTGGACAGGTTGCAGAAATACATGTACATAAAGACATTGAAACATGAAATAAGAGAACACAAAAATATACAAGATAGATACAACAATATGTTATGATATGACACCCTTGGTAGCAGATCGAGTGATATTTTCGCGGGTGTGAGCCGTTATGTATTAATATGATAGAGTTATTTCTCTTATTCCTAGTCCAAATTCGTTCTTTCTCAATTTTTCGCCCCCCCCCCCCCGGCTCTCTCTCTCTCTCTTCTCTCTCTCTCTCTCTCTCTCTCTCTCTCTCTCTCTCTCTCTCTCTCTCTCTCTCTCTCTCTCTCTCTCTCTCTCTCTCTCTCTCTCTCTCTCTCTCTCTCTCTCTCTCTCTCCTCTCTCTCTCTCTCTCTCTCTCTCTCTCTCTCTCTCTCTCTCTCTCTCTCTCAGGCTCTCTAGCTCTCTCGCTCTCTCAGGCTCTCTAGCTCTCTCGCTCTCTCTCTCTCTCGCTCTCTAGATCTCTCTCTCTCTCTCTCTCTCTCTCTCTTTCTCTCTCTCTCTCCCCCTCCCTCTCTCTCTCTCGCTCCCTCTCTCTCTCTCTTTTGTAACCTTATACCTTATCGCTATCCAACACACTGACACATACAACCCATTTTTTTTTTATTGAATAACACTTGAACATACGAACATGGTATGCATAATTATGCGAATACAGGATAACTCTAAACAATGTATTAATTAGCAAACACACTCCTTTGGGGACATGACAATCTGCGGGGTGGGATGGGATATGGGACAAAACGACAATCTGCGGGACAGAATTTCAAATTGCGTGGGACGGCCGACCTCTCGAGGAATACAGGGCGTAGGGGGCTCATGTTGGTGTCTAACGAAAGGCACACGTTCGCCCTATCCAAACATATTAACCCCGCCACTAACCAAACACCAGAAGTTGCATTTTTTGATCGACAACTGACCTAACATGGGGTGGAATTTGGGATAGCATGACAATCTGCGGGACAGGATTTTCAAATTGCGTGGGACGGCCGATAGCTCGAGGAATACAGCGCATAGAGGGCTACTTTTTGTGTCTAACGAAAGGTCCACATTCGCCCTATCGACACATATTAACCCCGCCACTGGCCGGACACCGGAAGTTACATTATCCGGTCGACAACTGACCTAACATAAAATGCCACAAACACGAAAAACTGCGTTCGACATTAATGTTTAGAATTTAGATTTCTCGATGAATACACTAGCAAACAACAAGTTTTAGGTATCAAATAACGCAGTGGAGTACTGTGGAGTACAATATGGCTGTTTTAGTGCGAATATTGTAATGGCGAACACGCAAACACGCTCCGATAAAACAGCTAAAAATAGACTCGATGTTTACAATTACAGGATCGATTTCAGCCAGTATATTCAATATAATGGGGCGTATAGTATATCAAAATGTAGAATTAGACACAGGGAATGCATTTTTTTTCCAAATGGGTCCACCAGGCGGTGAAATTGTTGCAGAAATTCGCTCCAAGATATTCTCACTTATTTTTATTTCAGTTGTGACTAAAAGCCCAGATGCCGGAGCCCAGCGACTAAAAGCCAAGTTACAAAATAGATCAACTGGTTTGAACGAATGAATATGTCAATGGTAAGACTATTCAAAAGAATATTCAAATTAAATAGTGTTTATAGACTTAAAAACTTATGTATCCGCCATTCATATGCGGTGGAGGTTCTCATATTATCTGCCAGTCATACGCGGGGGAGGTTCTCATATGAACATATTATCTGCCGGTCATACGCGGTGGAGGTTCATATTATCCGCCGGTCATACGCGAGGGAAGTTCTCATATTATCCTCCGGTCATACGCGGGAGAGGTTCTGATATGAACATATTATCTGCCGGTCATACGCGGTGGAGGTTCATATTATCCACCAGTCATACGCGAGGGAGGTTCTCATATTATCCTCTGGTCATATGTTGGGGAGGTTCTCATATGAACATATTATCCGCCGGTCATATCCTCCCTCGGGTGTGACCGGTGGATAATATGAGAACCTCCCTCGCATATGACCGGCAGATAATATGTTCATATGAGAACCTCCACCGCGTATGACCAGTGGATAATATGAACCTCCACCGCGTATGACCGGCAGATAATATGTTCATATGAGAACCTCCACCGTGTATGACCGAAGGAAAATATGTTCATATGAGAACCTCCACTGCGTATGACCGGCGGATAATATGTTCATATGAGAACCTCCCCTACGTATGACCGGTGGATAATATGAACCTCCACCGTGTATGACCGGCAGATAATATGTTCATATCAGAACGTCCCCCACCTATGACCGAAGGATAATATGAGAACTTCCCTCGCGTATGACCGGCGGATAATATGAACCTCCACTGCGTATGACCTGCGGATAATATGTTCATATGAGAACCTCCACCGCGTATGACTGGCAGATAATATGTTCATATGAGAACCTCCACTGCGTATGACCGGCGGATAATATGTTCATATGAGAACCTCCCCTACGTATGACCGGTGGATACTATGAACCTCCACCGTGTATGACCGGCGGATAATATGTTCATATCAGAACCTCCCCCACATATGACCGAAGGATAATATGAGAACTTCCCTCGCGTATGATCGGCGGATAATATGAACCTCCACCGCGTATGACCGGCGGATAATATGTTCATATGAGAACCTCCCCAACGTATGACCGGAGGATAATATGAGAACCTCCCTTGCGTATGACCGGTGGATAATATGAGAACCTCCCTCGCGTATGACCGGCAGATAATATGAACCTCCACCGCGTATGACCGGCGGATAATATGTTCATATGAGAACCTCCCCAACGTATGACCGGAGGATAATATGAGAACCTCCCTCGCGTATGACCGGTGGATAATATGAGAACCTCCCTCGCATATGACCGGCAGATAATATGAACCTCCACCGCGTATGACCGGCTGATAATATGTTCATATCAGAACCTCCCCCACATATGATCGGAGGATAATATGAGAACTTCCCTCGCGTATGACCGGCAGATAATATGAACCTCCACCGCGTATGACCGGCGGATAATATGTTCATATGAGAACCTCCCCAACGTATGACCGGAGGATAATATGAGAACCTCCCTCGCGTATGACCGGTGGATAATATGAGAACCTCCCTCGCATATGACCGGCAGATAATATGTTCATATCAGAACCTCCACCGCGTATGACCGGCGGATAATATGAACCTCCACCGCGTATGACCGGCGGATAATATGTTCATATCAGAACCTCCCCCACATATGATCGGAGGATAATATGAGAACTTCCCTCGCGTATGACCGGCAGATAATATGAACCTCCACCGTGTATGACCGGCGGATAATATGTTCATATGAGAACTTCCACCGCGTATGACCGGTGGATAATATGAACCTCCACTGCGTATGACCGGCGAATAATATGTTCATATCAGAACCTCCCCCACGTATGACCGGAGGATAATATGAGAACCTCCCTCGCGTATGACCGGCGGATAATATGAACCTCCACCGTGTATGACCGGCAGATAATATGTTCATATGAGAACCTCCACTGCGTATGACCGGCGGATAATATGTTCATATGAGAACCTCCCCTACGTATGACCGGTGGATAATATGAACCTCCACCGTGTATGACCGGCAGATAATATGTTCATATCAGAACGTCCCCCACCTATGACCGAAGGATAATATGAGAACTTCCCTCGCGTATGACAGGCGGATAATATGAACCTCCACCGCGTATGACCTGCGGATAATATGTTCATATGAGAACCTCCACCGCGTATGACTGACAGATAATATGTTCATATGAGAACCTCCACTGCGTATGACCGGCGGATAATATGTTCATATGAGAACCTCCCCTACGTATGACCGGTGGATAATATGAACCTCCACCGTGTATGACCGGCGGATAATATGTTCATATCAGAACCTCCCCCACATATGACCGAAGGATAATATGAGAACTTCCCTCGCGTATGATCGGCGGATAATATGAACCTCCACCGCGTATGACCGGTGGATAATATGTTCATATGAGAACCTCCCCAACGTATGACCGGAGGATAATATGAGAACCTCCCTTACGTATGACCGGTGGATAATATGAGAACCTCCCTCGCGTATGACCGGCAGATAATATGAACCTCCACCGCGTATGACCGGCGGATAATATGTTCATATGAGAACCTCCCCAACGTATGACCAGAGGATAATATGAGAACCTCCCTCGCGTATGACCGGTGGATAATATGAGAACCTCCCTCGCATATGACCGGCAGATAATATGAACCTCCACCGCGTATGACCGGCGGATAATATGTTCATATCAGAACCTCCCCCACATATGATCGGAGGATAATATGAGAACTTCCCTCGCGTATGACCGGCAGATAATATGAACCTCCACCGCGTATGACCGGCGGATAATATGTTCATATGAGAACCTCCCCAACGTATGACCGGAGGATAATATGAGAACCTCCCTCGCGTATGACCGGTGGATAATATGAGAACCTCCCTCGCATATGACCGGCAGATAATATGAACCTCCACCGCGTATGACCGGCGGATAATATGTTCATATCAGAACCTCCCCCACATATGATCGGAGGATAATATGAGAACTTCCCTCGCATATGACCGGCAGATAATATGAACCTCCACCACGTATGACCGGCGGATAACATGTTCATATGAGAACTTCCACCGCGTATGACCGGTGGATAATATGAACCTCCACTGCGTATGACCGGCGAATAATATGTTCATATCAGAACCTCCCCCACGTATGACCGGAGGATAATATGAGAACCTCTCTCGCGTATGACCGGCAGATAATATGAACCTCCACCGTGTATGACCGGCAGATAATATGTTCATATGAGAACCTCCCCTATGTATGACCGGAGGCTAATATGAGAACCTCACTCGCGTATGACCGGTGGATAAAATGAACCTCCACCGCGTATGACTGGCAGATAATATGTTCATATCAGAACCTCCCCCACGTATGACCGGAGGATAATATGAGAACCTCCCTCGCGTATAACCGGTGGATAATATGAGAACCTCCCTCGTGTATGACCGGCGGATAATATGAACCTCCACCACGTATGACCGGCGGATAATATGTTCATATCAGAACCTCCCCCACATATGATCAGAGGATAATATGAGAACTTCCCTCGCGTATGACCGGCAGATAATATGAGAACCTCCCTCGTGTATGACCGGCGGATAATATGAACCTCCACCGCGTATGATCGGCGGATAATATGTTCATATCAGAACCTCCCCCACATATGATCGGAGGATAATATGAGAACTTCCCTCGCGTATGACCGGCAGATAATATGAACCTCCACCGTGTATGACCGGCGGATAATATGTTCATATGAGAACTTCCACCGCGTATGACCGGTGGATAATATGAACCTCCACTGCGTATGACCGGCGAATAATATGTTCATATCAGAACCTCCCCCACGTATGACCGGAGGATAATATGAGAACCTCCCTCGCGTATGACCGGCGGATAATATGAACCTCCACCGTGTATGACCGGCAGATATTATGTTCATATGAGAACCTCCCCTATGTATCACCGGAGGCTAATATGAGAACCTCCCTCGCGTATGACCGGTGGATAAAATGAACCTCCACCGCGTATGACCGGCAGATAATATGTTCATATCAGAACCTCCCCCGCGTATGACTGGAGGATAATATGAAAACTTCCCTCGCGTATGACCGGCGGATAATATGAACCTCCACCGCGTATGATCGGCAGATAATATGTTCATATGAGAACCTCCCCTACGTATGACCGGAAGATAATATGAGAACCTCCCTCGCGTATGACCGGTGGATAATATGAGAACCTCCCTCGCGTATGACCGGCGGATAATATGTTCATATCAGAACCTCCACCGCGTATGACCAGCGGATAATATGTTCATATGAGAACCTCCCCAACGTATGGCTGGAGGATAATATGAGAACCTCCCTCGCGTATAACCGGTGGATAATATGAGAACATCCCTCGCGTATGACCGGCGGTTAATATGTTCATATGAGAACCTCCCCATCGTATGACCGGAGGATAATATGAGAACCTCCCTCGCGTATGACCGGTGGATAATATGAACCTCCACCACGTATGACCGGCAGATAATATGTTCATATCAGAACTTCCCCCGCGTATGACTGGAGGATAATAAGAAAACTTCCCTCGCGTATGAGCGGCGGATAATATGAACCTCCACATGTATGACCGGCAGATAATATGTTCATATGAGAACCTCCCCCGCGTATTACTGGCAGATAATATGAAAACTTCATCGCATATATGAATGGCGGACACATAAGTTTTTAAGTCTATAAACACTATTTGATTTGAATATTCTTTTGAATAGTCTTACCATTGACATATTCATTCGTTCAAACCAGTTGATCTATTTTGTAACTTGGATTTTAGTCGCTGGGCTCCGGCATCTGGGCTTTTAGTCACAACTGAAATAAAAATAAGTGCGAATATCTTGGAGCGAATTTCTGCAACAATTTCACCGCCTGGTGGACCCATTTGGAAAAAATACATTCCCTGTGTCTAATTCTACATTTTGATATACTATACGCCCCATTATATTGAATATACCGGCTGGAATCGATCCTGTAATTGTAAACATCGAGTCTATTTTTAGCTGTTTTATCGGAGCGTGTTTGCGTGTTCGCCATTACAATATTCGCACTAAAACACCCATATTGTAGATAAAAACGAATGCACAGTATTCCACTGCGTTATTTGATACCTAAAACTTGTTGTGTGCTAGTGTATTCATCGAGAAATCTAAATTCTAAACATTAATGTCGAACGCAGTTTTTCGTGTTTGTGGCATTTTATGTTAGGTCAGTTGTCGACCGGATAATGTAACTTCCGGTGTCCGGTCAGTGGCGGGGTTAATATGTGTCGATAGGGCGAATGTGGGCCTTTCGGTAGACACCAAAAGTAGCCCTCCATGCGCTGTATTCCTCGAGCTATCGGCCGTCCCACGCAATTTGAAAATCCTGTCCCGCAGATTGTCCAGTCGACATAAATTTCGACTCAGTATATCTGAGTCGAACAGGACTGGCCGGAATTCTATTTCCAGACTTGGGGATACACCAGGGAATTCCTTGTTTTTATTGGAAGCGGTACCAGAAAGCGCTGGCCCCGATTGGCTAACCGATAACAGCTGCGCGTGTCCCGTAAAAATAGCTCAGGTGTCGTCTGTATACGGCGAATGCAATAGTCGTTTAACTCGGTCATGTGGCACTGATTTAAAGTTAGTTTTAATAGTCGTATTGATTTTGACCAGCTGCTTTATTAAAGAAAAACACTTTTGACAAATGGCATGATTCTGATCGGCGGCGAAATAACCGATGCCTCTATTCAGTGTTCTGTACTAGTAAATCTCTGCCTCTCGTAACATTCCAATACAACCGCATAAATTATTCCTTATTTGGAATGTCTGTGACATCAGTATGACGTCACGAAATTGGGGGAAGCCCATTGTCCTGGAAATGGGTTTCTACATGAATTCGTGTCGACGTAATATTATAATTATTACGGAGATGTTTACGTCGACTGCAGATTGTCATGCTATCCCAAATTCCACCCCATGTTAGGTCAGTTGTCGATCAAATAATGCAACTTCTGGTGTTTGGTTAGTGGCGGGGTTAATATGTTTGGATAGGGCGAACGTGTGCCTTTCGTTAGACACCAAAATGAGCCCCCTACGCCCTGTATTTCTCGAGATATCGGCCGTCCCACGCAATTTGAAATTCTGTCCCGCAGATTGTCGTTTTGTCCCATATCCCATCCTATCCCGCAGATTGTCATGTCCCCTCCTTTGGCTCAGTCTGACACTCTCTGCAGACATACCATGCAGCTTTCATACATGGCTTGCAGTCCCGACTGAGTCTATTAGTGGAGCGGACGGAACCGATTTCAGAAAGTTTAGCCCATCGGGACCACAGACAAGCTTGTGAAGTTGTGATACATCATTTTGAAGGTTATGATATTCCGCAGTTGGTAGGACCCGGTGTTCTGCTTAATAAGTACGTCCTGCCAGATAAGTCAATATTTCTAATAATAGTAACGTGGATGTATAGCCCCGCCCTCGGAGAAATATCGCTGCAATTACGACATGGTCGTTTGACGTTGCCTAGTCAATAAATTTGTAGTGTATGACGTACTACGCACACCATATAGAAAAAATGCTTCCGTGATCTGATTTTTGAAACGTTTTTACGCGAATAAAGGTTTAAAATCAACTCCCCGGGCAAATTTCTTCGTATTAGGGACAGGGAATGTGTTTATACATATGGCATCGCTGTTGATAAGAATAAATTCACATTTATGCAATGACTAGACCTACCCTAACTTATGATGTCGATTAATAAATATGGCCCATCGATTGCTAATTATGGCAAAATAATTAAATGCTTCTGAGAATTTAGCATTGAATGAGAAAACAAAGGTTATTACCCCCCCCCCCCCCCCCCCCCCCACCACCACCATTGTTGATAACTACTGTATTTTTGGCTATATTACATTCTTTGAATGGTCGTATAGGCTATATTAGCCTATATATAATTATCACGATAACCCCTTCGGTGGCTACATGCATCACAATGAATGTGCATTGATACACAGGAAGAATCACAACCAGTTTTGAATACGTTACTAAAATGATTTAACAAATTCGTAACAATGGATTGGTCAAGTACGCTTGTATTAAAGGGACTCAACAATCATCGCCACCGTGTTGTTGTTGTTGAAACAGCTGTTCACTGCCTGTTCCTAACGCTTCTGAAAACTGCATGCATGGTTTATCTCCCCTGATTTCTATAAATAGATTGGGGGTATTCCTATGTTTTCAGTGACAGCAAGCATGGTTTCAGGATATCGTTAGAAAAAGACGATATTTATTGAGCTTAAATTGGCAAAATGCGATCAAATAAGACGTTTTTGTCAGCGCGAAGATGCCGAAAAATTGGAAAGAGCAGCGAATGGGGTGTCTTCCGCCATGGATTTTGGGAAGTTCACGAATGTCAGTGGATTTCCATGCAAATCTGCGGAGCAAAATTCTGAAAGTTACGGAGTTGCACATACCTGCATACTTCTCAGTCTTCTGAATGTGACTTGATGCGGTACTATAGTATAAGAAACAGCAGGTATTTATCTGGTGGGTCCGCTTTGTAAATTATAAAATTTTGCAATAAATATATTTTTGATAATTTTTTTCTGGATTTACATCACTTGACCTACATATTAATTTGTCAGATTTGAAATATCAATATTGAATATAAAATTAAAAAATAAATACACTAACATTTATACAAGTTCCAATCGGACCTGCCAGATAAATACCTGTTGTTTTCAAATATACCACATCAAGGCACACTCGGAAGTATGTGCAACTCTAGTTCAGTCATGATCAACGTAGTGCGTATCCTTCCTTGCTGGAAGCAGCAATCTGCGAAAGCGGTCATGTTGACTCAAAGAACAAATACAGAAAAGAACAAATACAGACGAGATGATGGATCAGTCACAGGCATGCTGTTTGAGGTAAAGCTACCACCCCTCGAAGAATGAAGGAAAGAACAGTGACTGGTTCAATACCACAAAATAGTCAAGGGGTTGGTTTCAGCCCTGCCTAAAGCCTGATTATCTAGAACACGAGAAGAAAGACACAAGGGAAATACAGCCAACAAAATTTTAGGACTGTGTCAGTCAAAATCCGGTGGAGAAGGAGGTGTGTAACAACACAGAATCGTTCCAACTTCTGCGTACCAGCAGCTCACAATACGAACACTCCTTATTTGTTAAAACAACTGTGGAATTGAACTACCTGGAACAGACTTCAGTCGGTTGTTGATGTCAGTGATATTGACGGTTTTCTATCTGCTCTGCGAGGGGAACAACAGTATGGAGTGTTTTCAACAATGCTAACAAGGAGCTATTGCTTAACCCTTTGAGTGCCAGGGGGCCGATCTCATTGGCCCTAAACCTACAAAATAAGTCTGTTTAAGAATATAAGAATAAATTATTAAAATTGTAAAAAAAAAAAATTGTTAGGCCAATGCATTCTCTTATATATGCGAGGCGACCTATGGTCGACTCGCATATATAAGAGAATGCATTGGCACAGGGTATATGGGTTGATACAAAAATCGACCTGGCACTCAAAGGGTTAAATATTTAAAAATTATGCTTGTTTATCATATATAATAAATTATTTTTCAATTATTTCGCTTGCTGCTTATATTTATACTCCAAAATAATTTTGGATGGCTCAAACAACAACATTATCATTGCATATATTAAGTACTATATGGGAGATTAATCTAACATTTAATGGCTGATTTAAACGCTTAAGCGTAACTCCATTACGCTTAAGCATAATTGGTTTGTATTGCCTTGCAACGTTATACCGTATGTAATGGTAGGCCTACATGTATCTAACTTAGTAAGGTTTAATGTTCTGGGCGGATGGTAAGATTACTAGCATCGTAATTGACTGCATCAATTTCAGCTTCAGGGGAGTTTTTCCAATTCTATTACGCTTTACTTTAGCGTGAATGCATTATGTGTGATCGTAAATGAATTACGCATAAGCATAATGTAATACGCTTAAGTATGGTATAATGGAAATCTAAATTACACTTAGGCATTGCGAATTAAGCTTAAATTCATGCTTAAGCATAATGAATTACACTTAAGCGTGATTGGCAATTAAATGTGAATTTTGCCTCCCATATGTGTACTATTGTTGTTTCATACACTTTGCCCCACGTGTTTGGTTGTTTCGCACCATATATTTGGCCATTTCTCACCACATGTTTTGTCGTTTCCCACAACTGTCATGCGTTGCTTTTGAAAAAAATCCTTTGAAAAAGAACATACAGTAATAACCAAAGTAATGACCCCTTAACCACACCAGGATTATGGAAAATAATTCAGGATTTAGTTGGAAATATGGCTTGTTGCTATTCGTTGGAAAGCTCTCGTCGAGAGCTTTCCGATGAATGGCAACAAGCCATATTTCCAACTAAATCCTGAAAAATTACCCATAATTCTGCTGTGGTTAAGTGGTCAATTACTTAATTACTTTGGGCATTACTGTATTAAGTTATCTGATGACAACGCGCCAATTGGACACATTTTGTTTTTTTTAAATCCCAAATTGTGACAAAGTTCACGTTATTTAAAAAAAAACATATCAATAGACCCAGTCTAAATAAAATTAGACCGTGTTTCATTTCTTTCTTTAATACGAGTCTGGATATCTATCAGACTGCAATATACCTTATACTAAATGATACGATTCATCCAGATTATACCGGTATGAAACTGGCCACTTGGAAGGAAACATTTATGGGGGGGGGAGACAACCCCACTGTGACATCGTCGCCACCTCGCTGACAGTCTGAAGGTAAAATGAACCTGGTTCTCTATGGATGAGTGATTCACCGATAATTGTTACTTTTGGCCTCTCATAACAAAATGCATATATACACAAGCGTATGGTAATAGCATATATGAAGACTGGAGAAAATTTCATACTAAAATAGGTTATCAGTACATACAGTAATGCTCTAATATATTTCCGACTAAATCCTGAAATGTTACCCATAATTCTGCTTTGGTTAAGAGGTCGATTAATTAGAGCATTACTGTACATGTGTATATACCAATCACATGTATATTGAGTTTTAAAAAAAAGTTTCTGAACCCCTTCGGTTGTAAATCGAATGCGCTCAGTGATTCTGACTTCAAACTTGTGCCTCCTAATTATATAGGTTGATTGAGTTGAAAGGTTAGAAAATCAGTGCCCTCTCTTGAAATTATTTCTTAAGGAATAATCTCTGTTTCATATTTTGATTACAGTTTAAAGATGGTCTATATATTCTTATTACAAGTTTTATATATTTTCCTGGGTATAAAATAATGTCCGGAAATGCTTCAATCAATTACTGTTCATTCTATTTTGAATTTTCTGGTATATATACTAGTATACCTACAAATAATTTGTGACATTTTACTGCTTGAGGAAACGTTCGGAGCATAGCAAGCAGGAAAATAGTAAAAAAAGATTGTCCCAACTGATTATCAATCAGTTGTAATATTAAATGATAGAAGCGTTTCTGGACTGGTGTCTTTGACAACTTGACTTATCATTATTATTTTATACCCTAGAAATTATAGAAAACAATTTAGGAAGAGATGATCCATCTTTAAGCCAATCGAGCAAAGTTGATCTATTTCTCCATGTTCTTCTAATAGGTGATGTTTTTATCGAATATATTTGCACATTTTACCCACTGCCGCACTGCGAGTGCATTGGTCCCTTTAATATTTCATGTAAAAGTGGTGAAAACTGTAATATTAAACAAGAACAATAGCTTTAGTTAACACAAAATTCACTGAAATATTTTCACAGTGGGGTTTCTGTGAGGAAAAAAATATTTGTTTTCCTCATAGAATCTCCACATATATATTCAGACAGACAGATGAGGAGGGGTGTTGAAAAATGCTTGGGGAAAACAGTTGTAAAGAGGGAAAGAAATTGGTTGCGGGGCTGGGTGAATTGCAGAAATGGTCAAAGGTAAAAAAGTAACATACGTGTCTGAATATATATTAACACCCCCCCCCCCCCTCCAGAGCAAATTGAAATAATTTAAATCCATATACCCTGCTTTTCTCATGGCATTTGTTTTGGTGTTTTTGGTGATTAAAATTAACTTATGACTGAGATTAATCCTTCAGTCATGATACTTTTCCAAAAATGACATTTTTTGTATTTTTGTCTGTTTAACAAATGTTGGGGCATAAATAGAAAAAAAAATCAGTAGAGAGTGCACTGGCTTAGAAGTTCAATACAAGTATTGTTAGCTTAATGCATTCTCTTATATATGCAAGGCATCCTATGGGAGACTCGCATATATAAGAGAATGCATTGGCACAGGTTTTCAAAAAAATTCATGAAGCTCCAGTTATGGAAGGATTAATCATAAATAATGGTCTCCCATATGGCACCTTGTATATATAAAAGAATGCACTGGCTTGCATAGTCAAGATAAATGTTGTTAGGTCAATGAATTCTCTTAAATATGTGAGTCTGCCAATGGGAGACTGGCATATATAAGAGAATGCATTGGTATAGTGTTTTTGCAAAATTTCAGGAAGCTCCAGTCATGAAATGTGCAAAATTATTTGAACTTTCCTCTTAGAACACTTTAAATTGTAAAAATATAGCATCGCAAGGTGTTTGGAAATCCCTTCAGTTTGTAAGTCTAACACACAATTTGTTCAAAAATAGTTTTGTCTTCATCATAGACTAATAAAGAAATCATGTTTTGTACACAATCTACATTGTAGTCAGAAAATTACTAAAACAATGAAAAGGCTGTACAAAACATTTCTAGTTTTTGAAATATCTGACCATCATATATTGAATTTGGCTCAGTGTGATACACTCCCATTCTTGAAAACACACAACTTGAAAAATCCTTACTCTAACAGATGGATTAATAATTATCTCTTTCTGTAACAATTATTTTATAGTTTCCTGTGTATAACATAATAAATATGAATCGAAGACCCTTGCCTGGAAACACTTCTATCAATTAGTATTATAATAGCATACAATCAATTTCCAGTATTTTAATGGTATCTCCGGCTTATTTTTATAATTTTATAACCAGTAAACTATACAACACATGTTAGAGGAAGAGATAATCCATCTTTAGTGAATCCTGGAAATTTGTAAATGATTAAATTTCTTCTGTAAAGCAGGAAAATAAAATCTACAAAACATGCAGTTGGAAGGACTTGGGAGACTCGAATATATAATATAACCATTTCTTGATGGGAACTGCGCTGGTGGAGCAATGAATCATGTGCCAGTGCATTCCCTTATATTTGCAGATACCATACTAGGTAGCCTCACATATATAAGAGAATGCACTGGCTTACAAGGTCAAGGTAAATATTGTTAGGCCAATGTACATGTAATGTATTCTCTTACATATTCTAGGATCCCTACTGGTAACTACCATATATAAGAGAATGCATTAGCACATGGTTTTTTCGCAATATTTCCAATGCTCCAATCATGGAAGGGTGAATGCTGCTCCCATAATGAAAGGGTTAATTGATTTTATTCCAAATAGACATTTTTTGTTTTAGTTTTAGTTCCGACCCTCCAGGTTTGGTATTTTGTCTCATAAATGAACCACATACAGTAATGCCCTAATTAATCGACTGCTTAACCACAGCAGCATTATGGGTAACTTTTCAGGATTTAGTTGGAAATATGGCTTGTTGCCATTCATCGGAAAGCCATATTTTCGACTAAATGCTCAAAAGTTACCCATATTCTGCTGTGGTTAAGGAGTCAATTATTTAGGGCATTACTGTACTATGATGGTGGTGGTTCTGCTGAGTTTAGTAAGGCCAAATCAAATTAATGTTCTGTTTCTGAGACACTGCCACTTCATTATTATATGGGAGAGATTTCCGATGAATGGCAACAAGCCATATTTCCGACTAAATCCGGAAAAGTTACCCATAATTCTGCTGTGGTATTGGAGTCGACTAATTAGGGCATTACTGTAGTTTTGATTACTCTGACTACTGATGGTATACATGTACTAGCACCTGCCATAAATCATGAATAACAGAGGTGAATCATGAGTACCGGATACAAAAAATATAGGATAGAAGCCATGGTTATTTCACACTGTTATAAATATGAAAATAATTACATTTTTGCTGCTGAAGTATTGTCCATAACTCCAGCTCATCAAGAAGTATGAGACTGAATTATATCAAAATATGTCATTTTGACAAAAAATAATCAATTTGATGCTCAATGACAATTATTCTCAGTGAGATATATCATACAGTTCCAGGAGATTTCACTCCATTGTCACTATCCATATTTTCTTATCTGGTACCTGCTGGTACACAGAAAAATCACCTATTTGTTATTAGTATTCAGAATAGGAGTCTGGGGTCCGCCATGGGAGGGAGGGACATCATCAATATCATGAAGGGATATATTTAAGAAGACTTATTTTAAATGATTTATTAATAAGGTACTTAACACAATAACACATGTATGAATTTTCACTAATGAATTAAATTTAATATAATTAAAAAGTCTGTTAATAACTGAATATCACAATTGACTGTCACTAGCTGTGATAGACTTGCAATTGAATTTATTAATTGAGTAATTGGCAATCATGAATATTTTTGTGGGACAAACCCCAGCTTCTGGCATGATTTAGTCCTTGTTTAAATTATTGTTGAATGTTGGGTCAACAGCCTGGAGCTATCTAGTTGAAATTGAAGAAACCCCCTCCCCTAGATCATGCCATGAATCTTTACTCTGCTTATCGCCTGTAGAGATCTTATTCCATCAGTACAAAACTTGGGAACTTTTTTATGTTTTGATAGGGAACTTTATAACATTGAAAAAACAAGGCAGGGAACATATTTATTTGTTTATAATTGTTCCTCGATAATCAACTTCAAAGTATGGGGGAAATTCCATGATTGTAAGTGCGCATAGCAAACTCACCCGTCAAGTCTGTTAAATAATGTCATCTCGAGCTGGCACTTTCGCCTACTTATGAATAAACTGTTAAGCGACAGGTATTAACAAAGAAATATATTCCCGTGTTATTTTTTCAGCTTTATAAGGTTCCCTATCAAAACCTCAAAAAGTTCCCAGGTTTTTCATTGGTACAATATGATTTCTACGGGCATTAGCCTCTGGGAGGCCAAATTGCCATTTAGTAATGAAGTGTGATTAAGCGCAATTAATTGCACTTGAGCGCAATTAATTGCACTTAAGCACAAATAATTACACTTAAGCAGAATTACTTGAACTTATCATTGTTCTTAAGCGCAATCATTGATCTTAAGTGCAGTCGATTGCGCTTAAGCATAGTAATTTGTTCTTGAAAACATAATTATTTGTGCTTAAGCGCAATCAATCTTGCTGTGCGCAATCAATTGGCTAATCTTAAGCGCATTTCATGGTTATATGTAACTATTATATAAAACACCCCTGGTGAATAAATAGGTTTATCCATAACTCAACCTTATAGTTCTTACTGACATATCACCTCTTGTTTTCATTAGTTTGGATGGGTAGGGAGCAAGTCTAAGTTCTTTATTGATATGGTAGACTCGCGATAGCATTACCTTCTGTTTTAGTTCAGGCAATTCGTGATAGCATTGACTTCTGTATTAGTTGGTGCAACTTTGATTTTCGAGTATATACCGGTATACATGTGCACCATATGAGGGAAGCAGGTCCTCAGTGTCACCATATTCGCGCTACAGTTTATGACATGGACATACTACAAGAGACGCTGATTTAATAAAACTACCAGAGCTCGAGGAGTGAGACACCAAAGCTCCCAGAATGAAACACATATTTTTGGGACAGGGATGCTGATAATATGACAATATTTAGGGTTTTTCACACGATTTAAGTAAATAAGTAAACCCTCATACAGTGACACCACATTATTGCTATATGACCATAGCTATGGCCCAAATCTGTGCAAAAATTCTTTAAAAAAAATATATTAAAACATACTAGAGGAGACATCCATTTTTTGGATATAAGGGATGCTGATAATTATATGACATTATGGATTATCTTTGAATGTTGCACACATACAGTTAGAGGTAACTGTACTAGGCTTATTTAAAAAGGTTAAAATTAGCACATGCTCTTCTTGTGATGCTAGGCGATACTCCAGGTTATGACAATTAATATTTTATGGGTAGGGTAGATAGTAGTTACAATTAATTGCACTTGAGCGCAATTAATCATGCTTAAGTGCAACTCATAATGCTTAAGCATGAATGCCCTATTTGTACTTAAGCACAATATTTTATCGCACTTATGCACAATCGTTTGCCCTTAAGTGCAATAAATTTTGCTTAAGCGCATTCAATTGCACTTAAGCGCAATTCAATGTGAATGTGGCCTCTCATAATCATATTACCCAGAGTAGAGATCATTCATGGCATGATCTACACTTCCCCCAACAAAAAAATATATCTAATATTGGGCCACACATTTTGAAATTAGTCATTTTAATACTATACGGGTCACTGTTGAGACTTGTTGAATTTGAATCTGCAGGGTCTGTATGTAGTCAGTGTAGGCATAATGCAGCCAGTCCAATCCAAAGCCATACATGCATATTAGTACATTTCAGTGTCAAATTGCACTTGCTACATGTACATTTGTCTGACGCTATCTACCCACACTGTTTTTTTTAAATCTGCGTGTTTGAACGATTGGTTCTCCAACAGGTCCCATTGAGACCCGAGTCACTCGGCTCCTTGGTCATCAGGCTGAGAATTCCCGCTGTTGACAATATTCAATTACAATGTCAACAACACACGAACTTATTCGAAACGAGTTTTGACCAGTTTTCCAGGCAATAATCGTTGAATTCATATGTGACGACCCAACACTCAACGCACCATACACCGAGTTAAAACTCCGATAATCTAATTCAAATATACGTTCTAACTAGGTTTTAATTAATTTACTTCGTCTTGAGAATGAGAGTGATTTATTATTCCAAAGTCGTAAAAACAATCGTATCAAATTGGTGACGAAAGGTCGCCGACCAATCGGATCGTGCGGATGGAATTGTGGCTAAAAATAGATATCTGCGGGATTCCGCCTTATCATTGCTTCAGTCAATGGGGGTATATTGGTGAAGATTGTTGTGTCACTTTAAAGATCCTCCAGAGTTTGATACCGCGCGCTCTGTAGTCTATTATACTACAATCCACGGAAACATGCGAATTTCACTGAATCAACCACAACATAATCACAAACTTTGAGTTGGTGGTTATATACTGATGCTGCTCGTAGTTATATATGAGAGCACACATATCAATATATAGTGTACTATATTTGCATTCTTGGCAGCTATAGTGTAAACCATCGATCGAATCTCCAATAAAGAGCAACCGAGGCGACATCGTGCGAAAAAAAAGTCACCCAACCATGTTCGGTAGCATGCCTACACCCATATATGTATGGATCCCATGCAAAATATCCCCTATTCATTTCGTTGACTCCGTGTTTGTGTGACTGTCTGCTGTGGCAGGTGGTTAAGCGTGCCTGTATATAGGCCTTCGCATCCACAAATCCCAGCCTATATTAGGAATTGATAAGTTGTATATACACCGTTGGGTGGATAAACTATATACGTATATGTCTGAGGGATGAACGATTTATATCAGAATCGCGATAAAGGTTATACGGTGAGCAAACTTATATTTAAAACATATTTAGGCCCTATACATGAACGTGTCTAGAATGTTTCCGTTTTGGTGCAAAAAACTTGGAATTTCTAAATGCACCACCTTTGATCGAACCAAAATAATTCTCAAAATTGAAGAAAAGCTATATAATTGCACAATGCTATGGCCACATATTGGAAATTTATAATCGCTAACTGCACACAAACCTATTAGTGTATTGGACTTCAAAGTTCAAACTGTTGATTTTTTTCAACAAAGTGGGAAGGGGAGACACCACGACCCCGTCCCGTGTCAACGCGTCCGTGCATATACATAACTGATATCGTCAATGCTACTGCATTTTCTCCCCCGCCGCATGCAGCACAAGTTACATGCATGGGGAGAAGGGGGGGGGGGGGGGGGGGGTCTGTGCTAAATTAATTACTGTATGTTCAACTCAATTGCAGAACATTCTGCAAATAAAATATTGTTTGTATGAATTTATGCGTGGGAAAACGAAATACCATTTACGAAAGTAAGTTCTATATGCATTTCTACCCCGCCCCATTTCCACAGAAGAATGCCCATTGCATCAATTTCGAGTAGTGGTTTGGACGACCCAAGTTCGTCAGTTCTATGTTCTTGTTGTTTTACCAAGAACTCAACGAACCAACAATCGAGTATTCAATAAAAGAGAATTAAGTGCGAGTTTACACACTGTCGAATTATGGATTGCTCGATAATAAATTACTAACGCAAGCGCGATTGGCTTAAGGACTACTACATATACTCAAATTAAACAGCAGGAGGTAGTACCATGCCTCTTGGAAACTAGTGACACAAGATTATTTACTGCAGATGTCACTTCCTAAAGAAATGAACTGGAAAATATTTCATTTGACTATACTAAGTTATTATAAGTGAGCAATTACTGGTAGCGTGATAAAAAAAATCCCAGACAAAAGAATTTTGCTAATATAAAATATTATCACCTGAGCGCATATTTAGGCCTATGTCAGAGATAAGCACCTTGAAATTGGAGTTTTCTTTAGTAAAATTATCTAACTCAAGTTAGAACTCTGACATATATTAATAAAAACTGTTTGTCTGTCTAGACGACCAAATGGCTGGACCATTGGTGCTAAAAAATGTACACATGGGTCAATTGACCCGGGGAGTGTCATGGGATTGCTGCCATTGACATCAGATGTCTTAAAAGGACAATAATAATTAATTATACACCCAAAATGGTCGGAATTTTGTAATAAAGATTGCTTCGCATGGGTCAATTGACACGAGATAGGTGTTGTTAACATCTGATTCAGACGACTTAAAGGGGCATAAACAATTCTAATTTAAAAAATGAATCATATACACAAAATGGTTAGACTCTGGTCGCTGGAAATTGGTATACAGGGGTAAATTGACCCGGGCAAACTTAAAGGGGAACTTATAGACTATATTATAGAGATGAGCAATTCTTATCAGCTTAAACAATATGTAGTAAAATTGGTACACATGGGATCCCATGACTAGGGGAATGTCATGGGATTGGCGCCTTGGACATCAGATGACATAAAGGGATGTTTGTAAATTATGTTAACATAGCTTATCAATTAAAAACATTTATCATCTCAGAAGATATATGGGAAAATTGGTACAGAGATAAATTGGGCGTGTCATGGGATAGGTGCTGTTGACCTCAGATGACTTAAAGAAGTACTAATAATTAGCAATAAAGAGCGTTTATTGTCAACTTAAAAGTAGAGGTAAATTTATCCAGAGTTTCATGCAATATATATGTGATGCTTATCTCAGGTGACTAATAAATAGTTTAAATGACTGGAGGGGGCACTAATAATGTGTTCATTCTTTACCTGAGCAATGCCAGGTACCCTATCTAGTAACTGATACAGATATGATGGACTTATTTTTTGTATGGTGGAATGATTAGGTCCCGCGCTGACAGCACCCCTCCTCTCGTGCAAGTTTCCTCACCAAGCAGGTACTCACTGTCTGATGGCTCTATTTTCATATTTTAAGATCACCTCCATATCACCTTATTGTGAAGTGCATCATTGATCTACCATTTAGTAAAGGTATCCCACAAATATGTCATAAATGTACTTCAAAGCTTCAAATATATTACTGTATGCAGACATCTATCCAATTATTGGAGATCCTAACACAGGCTTGTCTTTCAACACACAATTGATACAAACGCTTGCCACTCAAGGCACATATCTAAATTATTGTTCCATCAATACATTGAAACTCCACAAGTACAACAGGGCATCAGATGAATATTTAAACTAAACTGTTTAAAAAATGGAAAGATTCTTTGCGAACTTCAAGCTTCTGTTGGCCCATCAGAGGAGATACTGTAGGGAATCTTTTTGACCAAACCACTTTGATTTGAAATGGAAGTGCGCGACTAAAATAATGTAATCTGTGGGTAACCTCAGGTGTGGTTTCTTCACTGCTTCAAGATTGCTGACTAATATTGATTTGAATTTATAGATATTGGGATGAAATATCTCCAAATATTGACAGTAGAATTCTTGTCTATAGGCTCTATAAAAACTGGTAATTTAGTAACACAGCTGGGGGATAATACAAATGGAAACACTTTAGAAATGACCTATTGAAAGATGCAATTGCCCACATGCCTGTAAATATATTCATTATTGACTGAATGTAATGCAGAACCGCATGCACTGTATCTGTAATTGATAAACATCTTGCAATGGTTATTTCATTTATAACACTGGTTATACATTTTGGTATATCTTAAAAGGATAAGATATAAAAATGTCGTTTCATCTCATCGATAGAGGCAATATTATTTTCATCTCATGCATCCATGAAATGTTGGAAGGTCTTCTCCCCAACTGTTTTCAGAGGCCATATATCCAGGACAATGGAGAGAGAGAGAAAGAGAAATACTGTCAAAATTTTTATTCAAATTCGGGAAAAGTCCATAACAACAATATCTAATATGTGCTCTATAGTAGTACATACATGTATATATTAAAGTATGGAGCTTCAAAGATAAAATGAGAGTTGCACAAAATATTGTATTTAACTGGTTCGCTGCTAAATATCCTACATACACGTATTAAAATGCGTATATATATTTCAACAAACAGAAAATTATTGAATTTTATCATCGGAGTTGATAATTTGCTCTATTTTCTCAAATTTGACCCCCATATATATACATTGGTGATTATGTTATGAGCCTGGATGTCTCACTAGGCTATGGTTGTGAGCTTGGATGTCTCAATAGGCTATGGTTATGAGTATGGATGTCTCATTAGGCTATGGCTATGCCTATGGGCCTGGATGTCTCATTAGCCATTAGGCTATGGTTATGAGCCTTGATGTCTCATTAGACTATGGTTATGGGTCTCGATGTCTCATTAGGCAATGATTATGAGTCTAGATGTCTCATTAGGCAATGGTTATGGGCCTGGATGTCTCATTAGGCTATGGTTATGAGCCTGGTTGTCTGTTTGACAAAGTAGGTTATCGATATGAGCCTGGATGTCTGATTAGGTTATGGTTATGAGCTTGGTTGTCGGCCGCCCTTCGGGCAAAACATTTATAATTTTTCTCAAACTTTTCGCGATATAAAGTACCTTTTCTGACAATTTTATTGGTCGGCATCCATTCAAACTTCACAATGTCCCAATTTAATTATATATGTAACAATATTTCTGAAATATTACCTGACAAACGCTATTTAAATGATTAAACTAAACAAGACAGTGTCATTGCCAAAGCCCATATCTGGGCTTCCAGCACTCTTACATAGGGTCCAAATATGGGCTTTCAGCACTGAACCAGTTAAGAAATGAATAACACACACACAAACCCACTGCATTCATTTCTTTATTTATATAGCTTTTTAATTGTTTATTCCCATAAACAAGACCAAAATCACCAACCAAATAACGTTAAAATTTGTGGCCAATTTGGTCCAACAGTTTAACCTGAAGTAGGAACATATGCCATTATGGACTGTTGGTTTAAAAACATACATGAGGGAAAAATAAACCAAACTATGAGAACAATTCTAACCTATTTTTTATGTGAACATCTAATCTACAACTAATGTTATACCAGGCATGAAATTTTCAACTGTTTAAATTTTGATCAAATAGGGGGTCAAAACTCCACCGCTCTACACTCCTTCCCTGTTGCCTCCAACATTGCCCCCACCCAGGCTTCCTAGAAATCAATATTATAATACCAGTACCAAACAGGATAGAGAGCTAATCTCTTATCTCTGCCCCTATTAGAACAAATGTGAATCCCCATCTATGAGATCGATTCATCTAGTAATATCAATATACCCCCACTATCCAATAGAGTATGATTTCACCTGGATAAGTGGTGGTTAACAAACTAATATTGGGACAGCCAAGTCTGTATTTAGAGTGTCTGACCTCTGCAGAATGTGGTCCACAAAAGGTGAATTTAATGAGTCATGACACTATTCCCCCAAGGTGGAATAGCACAACGTATTCACCCTCTGGGGATATCATTTCCTAACGAGAGGCCAATCACGACCAACAGATGTTTAACCCATACCTTGGCGATAGCGATTAGCTATAACTGATAATTGGTCTAAGATATGATCACAGTAATACATATATCAGTACTTAAACTTAAAATCAAAAGCTCAAATAATTTGTCTTAAGAAGGGGTTAAAGTATTTGGGGTGGGGGAGGAGTCTATTTAAATCTCATAACTCTGTCCCTATTCACACAATGGCCTCTCACTGTGAGATCCAATGGTTTAGCCATTAATAAATTTGACAGATAGGATAAACAATTATCCAGCCAGCAGATTGTTTGTCTTTACCTTCATACAATCACCCCTAGAGCTTTGTAACATATGTCACCACTTAATTAATAACAGATTTCGCTTGGAATGACATCTATTAAAGGTACTCTCATATACTCTGGATATTGGATGTTCACATGGCAATTTATTGCTATCATTATATTACATGCAACTATTGCAATAAAATCTTCATATCTTCAAAAAAGGACATCACACCTAATTAATGGTATACAACTAAAACAAATTAGTGTCAATGAAATATTTTTTTTTAATTAAATATTTTTTTATTATTTAATATAAAAGTTTTTTAATATTTTTTGCGTGTTAAATTGAGCGAGGAAATTCAATCTATAAAAGGGTCATAACTCCTTTAAAATAAATCGGATCAAACCCAAATTTTTTTTTTAGTTATGGCAGCATGTGTAAATTCTGAGTAAAAAAGGGCCATAACCAGCCCAAACTGTAAAAAAAAAAAACTCGAATCAAACCCATATTCGAACTCGAACTGTATTTTGGGCTGAGAAACCTATATACAAAACTTGGTTCCGATCAAATAGAAAATGTTAGAGCTATCGCATTATGCCTAAAGTGTCTACGGACGGAAAGACAGATGGATGTACAGATGGATAGATGAACGACGAGTGGTCAATCCGGACATTGACACTATGTGTACCATACTATGGTATAGGTACACATAAAAAGTTTTATCTCACGCAGAGTACAAGAAAAATGTATCAAAGTTCAAACCTGTTGTGCCTTTTTAATATTCCTATTCACATTTGTAATCAATTGAAATCAATGTCGAAAAAACTTTCCATTAATATATAAATAAAACAAACTAGACCTACAGTTCTAAAAGTGTTTTTAATAATTATTTTGTTCTCATAGACTGACACAGAGCTCTCAAGTTTAAAAAAATTTGAAAACCAAAGTTGTCTTCCCATGCAACCAACAAATCTACTAAACACAATCACATTATTAACCCCCAATAGTAATGCTATTAAACAATAAAACCAGATTATGTCTTTAAGATGAAATTTAAATAACCATGCATATAAAATATAAAAGCATAAACATTCCATCTATGATATCTCATCATATGGCCAACACATCTGCTAGCAGTTAATTAACTCAATGCAAGAGAGAGTCATTGTCACTTTATACTATCTCTGTTGCTCAATGTGAGAAGACAACTTCATGGCATTGTAAACCTGATTTATTAGATTCTACCTGGACAGTGCAAACTGTGTATCTTTGATATATTTTAGAGATGAATAAAATAATCAAAGGGTCATAACGCCCGCCATTAAATAATATCGGATCAAACCCATATTCGAACTCGATCTGTATTTTGAGTTGAGAAACTCACATACAAAATTTGGTTTCTATCAGTTGGAATATGGTTGATTTATCGAAGCATGCATGAATTCTATGTCAAAGGGCCATAACTCCATTAAAAAATATCGGATCAAACCCATATTCGAACTAGATATGTATTTTGGGCTAAGAAACTCGCATACCAGATTTGGTGACGGTCAGATAATTTTTTTTTGAGTTATGGCAGCATGCATGAATTCTAAGTCGAAAAAGGGCCATAACTCCATAAAAAAAAATCTGATCAAACCCATATTCGAACTTGATCTGTATTTGGTGCTGAGAAATTCATATACAAAATTTGGTTCTGATCAGATAGAATATATTTCAGTTATCGCACCATGCGTAAAGTGTCTACAGACAGACGGACTAACGACGAGTGGTCAATCCGGACAACGACACTATGTTTACCATACTATGGTATGGGTAAACATAATATAAGTGTCAATGACACTGTAGCTCAACTTAGGTAGGGGAATAATTTAATGGTTGACAGTAAATGGAGGAATAGGAAAGGTGCCAATTGAAATGTCTAACCTAGCTGTGCCAAAGGATTTAGTCATGTAAAAAGTAAAATCCAAGATGGCTGCTAGCTGCCATGTTTTTTGGCCGAGCGAGCCCAAAATGACTCGTTCCCATCCACATGTCATTGTTAACATCCATGACAAATTTCATGAAGATCCGACTAAAGCTACGACCTGCAGCCCGCGCCAAAGGATTTAGTCATGCGAAGAGTAAAATCCAAAATGGCTGCTGGCGGCCATGTTTTTTGACCGAACGACCCCAAAATCACTCGTTCCCATCTACAATGTCAATATGAACATCCATGACAAATTTCACGATGATCAGACGAACAGTACGATCTGTAGCCCGCGCCAATGGATTTAATTTTGAAATCCAAAATGGCCACCAGTGGCCATGTTTTTTGGCCGAATGACCCCAAAATGACTCGTTCCCATCTACATGTCAATGTCAACATTCATGACAAATTTCATAAAGATCAGACCAAAGGTACGACCTGTAGCCCGCGCCAAAGGAAATTGTTGACAGACACACAGACGACAACTCATGGCAATAGCTCAAACTTACGAAGTAAGTTGAGCTAAAAATGACCCTATTTGAACAAATCTGAACCCGGTCACCCAAGGCCCATCCATACTGAATATAATTTACTTTCATTAAAGATTAAAGTTTCATAACTCTGCAGATGTTATAATGGTGTTACCATTTTCAAATTTTAAAACATGTTTAAAAAAAAAATTATGTTTGTTAAATTGAACAAGGTGAAAATTCCAAAAAAACTGAATTAAAATTTTTTATTTCTTTTTTAAGTTATATCACTGGCTCCGTCAACATTTGAACCAGTGACTTCATTTGAACTAATCTTAATCACAGTCCCCCCAAGGACCCTTTGTACCAAATATGAATCCATTCGCCCCAATGAAATTTGAGAAGTAGTCATTTTAAAAATTACTAAGGTGGAAAAGAGTTATGGTTCATTTGAAAAAACCTGAATGTGATTCACATAGGGAACATCCACACCAAATATGAACCCATTCTGTCTTACGGTTTTGGAGGAGAAGATGATTCTTGACGGACGGACGGACAAGGAGTGATGATTATAGCTCCACCGGAAACTTCGTTTAGGTGAGCTGAAAAGCTGAAAGTATTTATTTTCATAAAATCTGCCAAGTATTTTTAACCCACACAGAACCAAGTCAGTCCAATAATAGCTTGAGTTTCACTAGACCAAGTCTTCTCAGTCCACAACAGCTTGGGACATCCGTTGGGTTGATGCTGTTTTGGAAGAGTCCCCTCCCATTACTCTTCTATAACAAACTTTACATCCATAATTGTGTGTGGGAGTTATCTTGCTTATGTCTTCAGATGAGGTCAAATGGATGCTTTGTGTATATGAACATAGATGGCAGCCTTTCCCAAGCACGATGATACAAAAGTATCAAACATGCATAATTATATCAGAGGTCCATTAAATGTCAGAGCAACAAAATTGATAAGAAAACAAAGCTTTGTTTTCCAGAGAATTTTGATTTGTCTCGCTATCAGAAAATGTATTTAAACAATACATGAAACGATCATATCATCACTTTACCTTTTCTATCAAGATTATTCTGTCAGATTATTTATCACATTCAGGGGTTCATGTGAATGTCTGGGCTTCACATGTACATATAGTACATATTTTGAATGAAAGTCCATTATAGAAGAGTAACGGGAGGGGACTAAAACAGCATCATCCCAACCAATATCCGATGTTGTGGACAGAGAAGACTTGGTCTAGAGTATCAGCTGTGAATTATCAATCGATTTCAATGTTCTGGTCACGTGATGCCACGGGCGATGCATTTGAACTATGAGGGGGAAAATGACATTGGAGATTTTGTTTTTGTGATGCGTACTATAAAAGACGAATGGAGCCCTCAATTTAATGTCCTCATAGTAGTGAACATCCCTACCAAATTTCATTGAGATCCAAGCTACTGTTCAAGTTATGATATGAAAAGACATCAGACGTACGTCCGCACGTCTGACGGACGGCTAGACAGGTGCAAAACAGTATACCCCACTTTTTTTTAATAAAATATGTGTCCACATACGAAAATAATGCATGAACATTATGTATCACGCAGCTTGAAATAATTATAGCTTCCACATCAGTAATCAAATAATATAATATGTTCTTACAGCGAATTGCCCATTGTCAATGTTTGTAACATTTGTCTTGCTTGTAAGCAAAATATAAATTTTATTTTGAGAAGTTTGAATTGGTTTTAGGAAAACGTCCGATATCCTAAAGTTCTTCATAGTTTCATAATTTTGGGAATCTGTGCCCCATTGCTTATATATTACAGCATCAAAGGGACAGATTTTACAAAAATTGTGAAGTTACAAGTCGAGGCATGATAAAACTTATATATACTATGGCAAGTGACAATATCATATTAATATTAACACCTAACACTACCATACATTGTGACTATTTGCAATAGGTCCCCATTTGCAGAATTCCCCTAAAATGGCGAAAAAGAGAGATTTGAAGGGGAACAGTTGTGTACATGTCAATTGAGACTGATTTTAAATGAATAACGACATGATAATAGTGGCTTGTTCTATCAATAATATCCGCCGATGTCACTGGTGCAGACCAATATGATGATAAACATTCGCTATGGGCATACAGTGGCATATATGCCTACCTTACTCGTATTTAAATTTCGTGCAGTACTAATTTTTGCACACCCATCGATGTGCAAATTTAAAACTGAGCAAAAACTAGAAGGAATCCTGAGTTTACATCAAACCACATGGCAGACAAAATGGCTATGTTGATGTATTACACACATTACTAAATGTTAGACTGAATGGACAAATATAGGTCTGCATGTATGCCAATAGTTTCATACAAGCAACAAACATCAACACAATTACCCATATGTGAAGTGACAAAACATGGTAACATTGATGATGTTGAAATACATGTGATTGTTAAGAAGTACACATGATCCAGACTGATGGTGCGCGAAAGCACGACCTACAACCATGGAGTGACACCTTCCCTGACCAAATAGCCTGAATTAGTTATGTCAACACAACCTGCAGACAAGTAGCATATACACGATTGTGGTTTTACTTCTTTCTAGTTCATTTCAATGATGTCTATAACTATTTCAGTGTCCGAATAATTATTTCGAGCATATAAACACACATCTTCACAACAAATTGATGACGCAGTTATGTTTTACACTATGTAAATCTGTCTTGATGGTGTTTAAGATATACATGTATCTTCGGGAATGATTAAGCACTTATACTGTAATCAGATCCAAGATATTTACAAAAATATTTGTGTCCGTTTTAAATTCGCCCATTTAAAACTGAGCAAAAAAATAGTGCTGCACAAATTTAAAAACAAGTAAGGTATACACAGCAAATGTTTATCAACCTTGGCATATATTTTTGATAGAACAAGCCACTTTTATCGATTATTGTATCATTTTTCGTTTAAAGGTACTCAACCCGTAAAGAGGGTCCCCATCTCAACAGATTCCAACAACAACAATCCGATCAGAGGGTCCTATATTACTATTTCTTTGGCTTTGGGGGTAAAAAATATTTGATTCGAGTCGAGGAACCCATCAAACAAAGCTCAGAGTTATTAGATATTGATTTTTCAAATTTGTTATGTTCTCGAGATGAGTACTAATATCTGCCGTAATCTGCTCTGGATGTGTACTCAAAATCTATTCAAACAGACAAGGATGAATAACTCTAAAATCAAGTGGTAATTTTAACGCAATTTTGCATGAGTTCTGGGCCAGATAGTATTCCCGATAATGAAAAATAATAGATTTCTAAAATCGATATCTAACAAATCTGAGCTTTGATGGGTGACTTCCTCGACTCGAATCAAATATTTTTGACCCCCGAAGCCATTGAAATAGTAATTGAGAGGAGTTTTATCGGGTTGAGTACCTTTAAAATATGTCTCAATTGAGATATACATACACCCATTCCTCCCTTCAAATCTGTTTTTTCCGCCCATTTATGGGACCTACGCAAATGGGGATATACTAATTTGGATAACCAAATCAGCTTTTTGTGAAATTCCATTGTTGTTGTACTGGATGATATGGGGATTATGTATCTTTAATAATGAAAGTGTCAATGACACTGTAGCTCAACCTGGAGAGGTGATAATTCATACATTACAGCCAATGGAGATACATGTATAAGGAATGCGGACAGTTGTTATTTTTAAGTAGCGTTCACCAGAGGTCAACCCGAAGCACCTTATGAAGTTTGGGATTAATGAGAAAAAAAATCATGTTGTCAGTCAAGGGCATGAAAAGGTATTTAGTGATGCAAAGAGTAAAATCCAAGATGGCTGCCGGCAGTTCTTTGAATATTGTTCAAATTCAAGAGCTGCCATCCAGAATTGATCGTGAAATGCCTGTAAATGTTTTGAACATTTCTCCAATAAACGTCCGCTGCAGGGTGTACTGATGTATTAATTTGTGAAATCCAAGATGGCTGTATGTTTGTTTTTAACAAAATTTGGAAAAAATTTGATGGCTCCCATCTAGTGACAATGAGGGATGTGGCCTGTAGGGAATGGCGAAGGATTTAGTTATGCAAAGAATAAAATCCAAGATGGCCATGACTGGTGGCCATGTTTTTCAACTAAATTTAATGACTCTTTATCTAGTGGTTCATATGAAGTTTGGTGACGAATGGATTATGGATGTGATCTCTAGCCTACTGTAGGGCGCCAAAGAATTTAGTCATGCAAAGAGTAAAATCTAAGATGGCTGCCAGCAGCTATGTTTTTCATAAAAATTCATTAAATTTTGATAGCCACCAACCAGAGGTGACCCTAAACATGGCTGTAAATTTTCAAAACATTTTTCCAATAAATACCAACTGAAAGGTGTGCCGATGAATTCAAATTTGAAATCCAAGATGGCTGTTTTAAAAGAATTTCGGGAAACATTCATGGCTCCCATGTAGAGGTCACTCCAAAGATCCTTATGAAGTTGGTGATGATCGGATGAGAGCTGTGACCTGTAGGGTGTGCTAAAGGAAATTGTTGACAGATGGACGGATACACGCTCAGACAAACGCCATCCCATGGCAATAGCTTACATTTTACTTTGGCAAGTTGAGCTAAAAATTGCACCTAAACAAAATAGAGCAAAATATTTTATAACAGACATATGCACAAGACCGACAGAACTGATTTCAATATCTCGCACCAAACTTTGCAAATCCTTTGCATTGAAGTGGAGTATAGGAGAAGGATGAATCATAAGTTTGTCTTTTACACAGCCTTAGGTGATGTCTTCTCTTTGAGAAAGTTTTGTTCTCATTTTTTTCTTTAACTGTGTCTTTGCAACCATTTATCTGTCTTGACCAATGTCACAGTCTTATATAGAAACTGAGAAAAATCTTCATTGGAGCTGGTGAAGCTGGTGTTGGCTGATTTTCTTTTAGAAGTTATGCCAGACATCCCCTCCTGCCGCTGAAATGGGCCTCAATCCTTACCACGTGAAATGTCAGAACCTGAAATATAAATTTGCATCATCACAACTAACAATTAATAGTAATAACTTCAGCCAGTCCGGAGGATAAACTCAGTTCAGAGGAGAAAAAGTGTCAATATTGCATTCAACCACCTGAGTGTAATCGCTATTTTTGTCATATCAAAAGTTGCTGCCACACAAAAGACACTTGCACCGTCGATCAGGCATGGATTCGAAGACACCATTGCTATTCTACTTCTAATTATTATTTATGTTTTCTTTTATTTTAAATATTTTTATTATCATGACGTCAGCGTGCTTTGTCAAAATATTAAATCAAAGCTGCGTTGAATTTGGCATGATACAGTGCAATTTGTTGTTTTAGGCCAAAAGTCGAACATTTTCCTACTTTCACTGACTTTTGGTTATCAGTTTGAAAATTTCCAAACGTAGGGATTATATCAGTTTGTAAATTTACAACAGTGGGAAAGCTTGAGATGGTTGGAAATTTCCAACCCAAGTGCGATGGGGTGCAAAGGAATTTCATAGACTTGGATATTTGGTATGGTTCAAGGAGGTGTGCAGTTGCACATTCAATGTTGACATCTCTGTTAAATCCCATTTTCTAATTTAATTGTCTTTATATTATAGCCCTACTATGCAAATTATGTTCATTCAATTTGATTTATTTGCAAAAGCACCAACAAAGGCAGTATGCTAATAAAACAATACATCAATATATATATATATATCAGTTTGTAAAATATATAAAAAGAGTAGGATCTCTCTGGCTGATAATGACTTTCCTCCCAGACCCCTATGATCGATTCAACCAAATTTGTTTGTGGTAACTCGGGGTACCCCATCGGATGTTATAATGCTGTTATTTTATCGAAATTTTGATTTAAAAAAATAAATAAACTTAATTTTTTTTAAATGTGTTTTGACTTCAACCAAAAAAATAATTTTAAATTCAATATTTTTTTCAACTTTTGAAATAAAATTTTTTTTAAATCAAAATGATTAAACAAACAAATTGTGCTAAAAGTGCACAAAGAGGCCGCGGTTGAATAAAGGCTCACAGAAAGAGTGTGTCTAAGATCAAAATTTATCACACAGTAGCTCGCTCCCCTAAATCCGATCTCATATTTTTTAGTAAGACACACATGTATAATTCCCATGCGCAGTGACATAAGAGCTCCGTTCAATGATGTCGATATCAATGCCAGAACTTTATTATTATGTTAATTAGAATATAATTATGATATTCAATTTGTGTTGTGTTATTTAGTGTTGACTGTGAGATAAACATTGGTGATAATGGTGGTTGAACAATTTTGTCAGCAAGAAAAGACTCATTCAAAATGGAACTATATTTTTTCTTGAAGGGTTTCTTTGGTTGTGGTAAAGAAATAAAAATATTTTTTTAACCCCAGGCATTTCGAGATCATGTTCCTTGCTAAAATGTGATTATGTGATAGAATTGATCTCGAATTCATCCAATTTATTTACAAAATTTATAAACCTTGTCCACAAAATTTGTATTTGAGTCGAGCTTTAGCTTGGTTAATAAATTTAATATAAAATTGCGACTCATTAGAGATCCTCTACGTATGCACTTAGTGCACAAATGGACTGCAGGCCGATCCAACACTAAATATGGAGCCAGTTTCAGCCACATAATAAAATAACATGAATTTTTATTGTGCAATGGCATACATAAATATTTATTCAGAACACTTATCAAATAAGTGCCTGACAACATTGCCCAATTTACAATTCAATATAAATACTGATAAGACTGGCACTATGAAGACTACAACAGTCAGTACTTGTCAAATTTACTTCAAAATAAATAGTTAGAATTATACACTCAGCTTAGAAATTAAAGTGTTCACAGTGACATACATATTCTTGATTCAATTAATTTGAAGGCAGAGTATTAAATCTGCAAGGACTGCACCTTCTTGAATAACCAACCCAATTTGAGCAAACCTGATATGAGATTCATGTGTTGACATTTAATATGTGCACCACATGTGTACATGTGTTGGAAGACATATAAAATGTATTACACTGACATTCATCAGAAGAGTTATTTGAATTAAGTGAATGTTATCAGGAACTAAATTCTACAGGTAGTTCATACTCAAATTTAAATGTTAAAATAGTAGGAAAAGGGTACGAAAGATTTTAGATACCAGTCAGGTATTTAAAGCTTAATGAAACTGTCCAATTTTGTCCTCATCAGAAGCAGAACCCACCCCATGATATCGTGTTATAAACTAATAAATAGTGGGAAAAATATTACAACTGGGAGCCCCTTCTCTTGATTTATATTGGTCTATAATTATATATTCATTTTGGTATTTATAATTGGTTTTGGAAAAAAAAATCAAATGTCATTGAAAAAATATGCAATCAATCCGCCACCCCCTCCCCTCCTCTGTTGGCATATCCCTGCGAGAATAGGACATGTAGGATGATTTATTTGGATGTCTGACTACTAACTCTGACATGCATTTGAACACCCACCTCCATGTTCTATTTGAGTAAGTACATGTGTGCCCCACTATTATGAGTACACATGGACATATAAAGACTTTGAAAAAAACAAATTCTAGTATGTCAGTGAGTATGTGGGTTAATACTACACATGTACCCTCTGTCAAACAAGTATTTCATTTAGATTAAATAGTGGATTCAACTTTACTCCTGCCACCAATAGACCAGGCATTGTTTCTGCTGGATCTGCCCCAGTCACCCAAGGACCAAATATATACAGACGGACGGATGACTATAGCTCCACCAGAGACTTCACATTAGGTGAGCTAAAATCCACATCACTTTATCATATACTATCCTTAACAACCTAATCGACAATACATTTTTTGTATAATTGCAACCACTTTTTTGCTTTTTGTGATAACTCGTTTTTTTGCCAATGTCACTGAGTATAATAGTAAATGCAGCTTTAAATCATTACCTTTATTAAGATTCATATCCTTTGTTCTCGTCCAATAGCTCATTTGATAAGTTATGGTCCAATTTCTGTTCACATTGGGATATAGCTACGATATCTAAAAATAAAATATACAGGTACTTTATAATCACTCAGAATAAATTAATATGTACCACAATATGGTGGTAGACTGTTTGTCTATATGACATTGGATTATCAACTTGAAATTGTACTGCTGCAATCTTTTTAAACTGATTTTGTCCATAGTTTCATATAGTTTGCTTAAATTTAAGTAAGATTCTGCAAATATCAAATTTCGGATCGAATTGAATATTTAAAACAACTTGAGTTAAACCAAATTGCCATTCATGGAAATTAACGAGAGTATGAGAAATGATATAAGATTAACATGAGTGAATTATAGATCACCACAAAGTCTTGGGTCATTAAAGAAGCATGTTTATATTGTGGACACTCTTTGATTCAGAAATTCAATCCAGTCCAGTAAATTAACTGTTGCAAATAACTTATGAAGCGGACCATTACGAGTATAAAATGAGATATCCTATAGAGTATAGTGCTTGTGTAGAGAGTTAGGAAATCAGAGAGATGTACAACACAATTTCAAAGATCCATCATGTTACCTTCATGTATGTGCCTTCACATTAATCTCTATTTAAATAATTACTGTTGAACAAATAAATAAAAACAAAAACAATTCATTAAACTTTATTGTTTTTGATACCAAACATTTTCACTCAGGAAAATAAACATTTGTCTGGTTTCCTCAATGAGATAATTGTTTTTGAGCACTCAAATCACGAGATATCCTCTTAATATACATGTGGTTGATGTCAGCGTCAATAAATTTGTTACCAATTGTTGTGCTCTTCGACAACTCTAGTCCACAGCATTAGATTCCTTGTGTCAAAGAAATGCCTATATATAAGTGGTATTTTTCTGCACCAACCCAAAATATGTTACTGTATCTATTACATTGAGAAGAAAAAATCACTGGGTTCATGTTTATGTGTGAAAAGATAAAAGATCTAATATATATTTTGGGACTTCTGTCTGTTTGTTTGTTAGCAATGACCGGGAAAACTGCCTGACAGATTTTGACGAAATTTTTATACCTAGGGTTACTTTTGTCTGGGGAATGTTTTGGACGGGTCAAATCGTGACCCTGACCTGACCTTGACCTTCAAAAATGTCAATTCAAGGTCAAATCTGGTCAAACGGGACGGATTTAGACGAAATTTGATACCTATAGGTACCGGCACCTTTGTCCGGGGAGTCTTTTGGACGAGTCAAATCGTGACCTCGACCTGATCTTGACCTTCAAAGTTCAATTCAAGGTCAAATCGGGTAAAACGGACAAATTTCGATAAATTTGAGACCTAGGGATAATTTTGTTCGGGGAGTGTTTTGGACGGGTCAAATCGTGACCCCGACCTAACCTTCAAAATGGTCAATTCAAGGTCAAATTGCGAATTTTGACGGTATTTTGACGAAATTTGGTACCTACGGTTACTTTTGTCCGAGGAGTGTTTTGGATGGGACAAATCGTGACCCCGACCTGACCTTGACCTTCAAAATGGTCAATTCAAGGTCAAATCGCGCATTTCGCCAGAAAGCAGAGGGGAAACAGCCCGGACGAAGTCGGGTCCACCAGCTAGTACGATTAGAGGTGCCACGACTATTGATTTTGATAATCGATAATCGGGCGTCAATAATCGACTATAATCGATTAATTGTACCTAATATTAATAACATCAGTGGAAGTATACCGTAATATGGCCTATTGCCTGGGTGCTCGTTAACTCAATAACTGCACTGTCGCTGGTCCTTTGAGACATTGGCTGATGTAATTTTTACGTTAATAAAATGCATCATAAACCACTGTTAATGACTAATGAGCACAATGTATTGAATACCAGCACAGTTCTCAGCGATGTTATGGTTATAATATTTGTGAGTTCATTAGAACGAACGTAGCGATTAATTTAAGTTTTAGGAATAGCCACAGAGATGGACTGTCGTCCGGTACATACCCCCTAGTGGCATACCGCCTAGTGTGGGCATATCTATAACTTATGACTGCTATACTCAGACAGATGGACCCAAAAATCAGTATTTTCATATAAACGAAGATGAATAACTATAGCACAAAAAAACAAAACAAAACAGGTGAATGTCCCATTAAATGTCCTCATAGTGGTGAACATCCATACAAAATTTCATTGAGATCCGAGCATTACTGTTCAAGTTATGACCCGAACAGACATCGGATGGACCAAACAGCCAACATGTCCAGATAAACAAAGATGTATAACTCTAGAATGGAAAATCTGAACAAAACGATGGAACCCTCTTTTTATTGTCCTCATAGTAGTGAACATCCACACCAAATTTCATTGAGATCCCAGCACAACTGTTGAAGTTACGACATGAACAGACACCAGACAGACCAAAAAGCCAACATTTCCAGATAAACAAAGATGAATAACTCTAGAATGGAAAATCCGAACAAAACGATGGAACCCTCTATTTAATGTCCTCATAGTTGTGAACATACATTCCAAATTACATTGAGATCCCAGCACAACTGTTGAAGTTACGACATGAACAGACACCAGATGGACCAAAAATCCAACATTTCCAGATAAACAAAGATGAATAACTCTAGAATGGAAAATCCGAACAAAACGATGGAACCCTCTATTTAATGTCCTCATAGTAGTGAACATCCATACCTAATTTCATTGAGGTCCGAGCACTATTGTTCAAGTTACGACATGAACAGACATCGGACGGACGGACGGACAGACAGGTGCAAAACAGTATACCCCCCCTTTTTTTTAAAAGGGGGTATAACAATACAAAAGTAGGAATGAACAATGGACCGCCGGTTGTTCCTAAATAAAGGAATCAAATGTTATGGAAACTATAAGTTTCATCAAACTTTCAGAGCGTGGTTAACAATCACAAACGTGTGCCCCACCTGCAAATTGCACGACTCAGAACAATTTAAGTATTTGATAACAGTCCGTTTCATTCAGCATTCACCTCACGATATGCGATAGCCTTTACTAGTAACTTCTAAGTATACATTTGTACTTATACAAACAAAGTACACTTGCAATGCAATTGGGGAGAACATCACTGATTAAAATGCCATATATATATTGTTCCCTGGTTTTAGAGAGAATGTCAATCAACATCCCATTGGTCCAATCAGATTCAAGGGCGAGTGCATTCAGTTCATTGAACACGGTGACAGTCGGCACATTTCAAAGACATATTGCCACCTTTCAAGTATACTAAAATATACAACGATGTCGCAATGTGTTAAAATCTGCAGTGCGGCCAATTTGTAGAATATACAACGATCCGACGAGAAACCATGTCGCATCCAGGGATGGGGTAATTGTAATTGTAATTGATTGTACGTAATTACATTTTTTTCAAGTAATTGCATGTAATTGGTAATTCAGTTTATTCTCAATTACATGTAATTGCAATTGTAATTGGTTAGGATGTAATTGTAATTGTAATTAGGATCTAATTTCAATTACTTCACAGGTACTTGTTTCTTCTCAAAGTTCTCTTTCATGATTCATCCAATGGTTTCTTCAAATGTTTTTTTTCCCAAATTTCAAAGTGTAAGACTGGTGACTGTCTATCACTTTGTTGTCACAATACTGAGTTTTTATCCACTGTGTCTCAATGGTGAATTCTGTTGACACCTCCTGTTTGTTTGCTTAAGCATTGGTTAACCTTTGAGGTAGAAGGCTTGTTTTGATAAATACACTGAGAAACCAACTTCAAATAATTGACAATAGATCACTATAATATATCACTCTTATGATCATGTTTCATTATCTCCATCTGATATGGTATATGTGCTATGGTAGAAAGTCATACCAACCATTGCTAATGCTATCAACATGTCTACAAAAAATCTGGCAGCATTTTAATTTGCAGAAAAACACATCGTGTCCTATGAAAGTGAAGTGCAAACTTTGCCCAACTACAATATCCAGTTCCAAAAAAGTTACCTCCAATTTTGTGACACATCTGAAGGTAAGTTTCCATTTCTATGTATTAGTTTTGTTTAATTCCATTGACATATAACCTCAGTCATATGGTGGTATTGGTATATGCATTGTTTCTTGTCCCTTCTAATTTGCAACTGAATGACAAAGTGGGGACAAATATCTGCCTCAATAATCCCCCAATTAGCACTGTCTAGTGGAGGCATTGTGTTACCAGTAAGCTGGTGGCCACAAAGGCTAATTAAGTTTATGGCTCTAATTGCAATCAGAGTGTTGATTATCTCATTGTCCTTTACAATTGGCCTGGCTGTGTGTCTGACTTACTGAGATAGTCTTATTCCCTTAATAATTAAATGATGAATACATGTGTGTTACTAAAATACTCTATTATTTTCATTTTATAGCGAAAGCACCAAGATGTGTATGAATCCAGTCACACAAGCACCATCAGCAAGTGATCAACAACCTACTAGGATCTTTCAGTATGCAAAAACATCGGTCAAGAATGCCAAAGCATTGAAGATAGTTAGCAAAGTTCATAAATCTCTGATATCATTCCAATTTCTAGAAAATCAACCCCGACTACAAGCTGCCAATGCAACACGCTGGAGTTGCCAGCTATAAATCATGATTCGCTCAGTTCTTCGAACACCTATACTGGACTCAGTACATTGGCTGCTCTGTACCAAGTGTGCTTCACCGTGTATTTCATCTTGCTTGTATTAAATTGATGTTTTGTTATCAAATAAAGTTTATATAATTAAAACTGTTCCTACTTCCATTATGTGCTGAAATGTAATTGAATTACATTTCAAAGTAATTGTAATTGTAATTAATTACATTGTGAAACAGATGTAATGGGAATTGTAATTGAAAAATGTTGAAGTAATTGTAATTGATTACATTCACAAGTAATTGCCCCAAGCCTGGTCGCATCATCAAATGAACTGCCGACTGTTTGCAACATATATCAGTAGTACTCATGTTATTGGAATCTCTTTGGTACGCGATCAAAGGATGTTAACACCTCGGTTGTAGATAGAACTTTGTAAAATAAACACGGTATTCAAAAATACCCGGCATCTTCTGACATCCGATATAAATAACACAGATTAATCGACGACGGAAATGGTAATCGATTATCGGCTTTATCAACGGTTCATCGATTATACGATTAATCGTGGCACCCCTAAGTATGATATAATTCCCAGTTAGGCAGGATGATGTGTGATGAAGATATCCAGGCAGCCCTGATAAAACAGTAATTTGTTTATTTTTGCAACTTTTCAACTATCAACTCTGAGAAAAAGTTTTTCAACTTGTGATAATAACAAACAAAATCAGCGAGATTTCAAGCATACCATTAAGTATAAATACTCCCACCCAAGGATGACAAAACTAGGGTTGCTCATCAAAGATGGCTCTAATCCGGGTTTTTTTCCCTTCAGAAACATATCTCGGTTTTTGAACTCAACCGAGATATTGATTATAGTTGTGAAAGGTCCATATACCCAAAAATGAAACGCAACCTTAACATCTAAGATGGCTTTTGTCGAGTCTGAGCCAATCCCTAGCCGCATCATGTAGAGAGGGTATTGTGAAAAGCATGTATACCAAAAATTATTGAAAGCGGTTCATATTTGTTAAAAGTTATTAAGTCGGACAAAATTTTCGAAGTCAAAATAAGTTGAAAATGAGGCGTAACTTAAAAAAAAAAACGGACCAAACCGCAATTAGCATCATGCGGAGAGGCAGTCCTAAGGAGATTGCATACAAAACATTATTGAAATCGGTTCCTAGTTGTTCGAGTTATGAGGACGGACGGAATTTTCTAAGTCAAAATAAGTCGAAAATGAGGCGTAACTTAAAAAAAAAAGTCGGACCGAACCGCAATTAGCATCATGCGGAGAGGCAGTCCTAAGGAGATTGCATACAAAAATTTATTGAAATCGGTTGATAGTTGTTCGAGTTATGAGGACGGACGGACACACGGAGGGAGAAAGCGTGACGGACGGACGCAGTCAATCCAGTATACCCCCCATTTTCATCGAAAGTGTGGGTATAAAAAGGAGGACTCTAAAATGGAAAAAACATGAACGTCATTTGCCCCTCTTTTGAAATCAATCGTGATGGTGAACCTCCATACCAAATTTCATTCAGATCCTATAACCATTGGTTGAGATATATGCACAGGCTGAAAAAAACTCCACATTTCCACATAAACCAGATGACAGTGAAAACAACAATAGGCAATAGGAACCATGTAAGACAAACACAATGTAATAAAAGTCCATCCCTGACAACAATCAGTGTAATCTACCAGGAGTCTCCCTCTCTGATTAGACAAGGGCTCGTCCAAGAGTGAAATTTGACAAGTTGCTAGGTTGTTGGAAGAGATGAACTCCTGCGACATACATGTATGTGAGCCTACATACAGTATTCTTTTATTTATATTTATGAGTATGAATTACCATGGAACTGTGCTGAAATTTTGCCAGAAAACATATGTGAAAGAGAAGACCAAGAAGGTTTTTGTAACCATGATATTATTGTTCAAAGTTATTTGCTATCATATTCCATCCATCATGAAAAAGGATGTCTTTTTTCGATGCAAAATTTGTTGGTGAGGCTTGGTCTATTGTCTTATAATACTTGAGCCATTCTTGAAATCCATTAAAGTTGCATCTTTCTTTATTATCTAGATCATGCCATGAATCTCTACTCTGGCTAACGCCCGTAGATATCAAATTCTATCAGTTCGAAACCCGGGAATTTTTTATAAGTTTTGACAGGTAACCGTATAAAGTCGAAAAATAACTGGGAATGTACTTCTTTGTTCATACCTGTTGCTTAATGATTTATTCATCGGTACGTAAAGTTCCCAGCTCGAGATTACATTATTTACGTGACTTTTGAGACCCGATTCCACGATAAATATTTATTTTATCCCCTGTCACGAAAATTCACATTTTTCTTTAATTTTCTGTTGAAATTCAAGTAGAATAAATTTTGTACCTGTCAATCATAAAACAAGTGCCTCTATATCCCCTGGATTTCAGTATGTTCGTTTATGTTCCCAAACTGGATTGTAGCGACTAGTATCATATTGACTTGGTCTGAAACCAAACAGGAGGATTGCTCAGAATTTTTGATGCAGCAAGTTTTATCAAATGCATGTACCGGTAACATTAAACTATAATGTTATGTACGAAAAAAAATATGCTATAAAATATATTTATTACATGGTCCTACCCTTATTCCATTTTCATATCCGTGATTTAGAGAGAAATATCTAGCTACCGCTACAAATACTCACCCATCATGACATCACCAGGTGACATGATAATCAATATTATATGCCCAGAATCTTGTTATTGGTATTGATCAGTCCTTCCCATGAGGAAAACACAGCGAGAGCATTTATTTGCTCTCGCAATTCAGAAACGGGTGTAATTGCACGCATAATATAACTTTAATTTCGGATTTTCTCAAACAAAATGTCATTGTAGGATAGACCTATGTCCAGTTACACTTTTACATGTCCATAATTTAAGTGAGATGGAAAATGTACCTTCAAATAGTTCAATAATGAATCAACAATTACAGTGACCATCAACATTTTGACAAGATGTACGAGTGCAAATTTTACCACCCGTGAATTCTAAATTGCGAGTGCATACGGGTGCGAGAGCAATCGCTCCCGTCTCGTGGGAAGAACTGTGGTATATTCATGAATAAAATAAATAGCACCATTCAAATGGATATTTAGCAGTGTTAACATACTAACGGATCAGTATCTTGGAGGTCAGTGTTAATATAGTCCCTGCAGCAGCCAAGATCTGGAAGCTGTCAGCAGATCACTTGAGAAGATGCGATAGCACAGTTGTATCGGTAAGCTTGTCCAAGGTGGGGATTAAGAATTGTCCTCCTGAAATATGAATTTAGATATACAATGTACTATAGCCTACATGTACACTAGCCACACAACACCGAATCTACAGGTGCTATTATTCAGGTAATAATGGAATTAATTTATTGGCTTATTCAGTCTGTTAGCATCCCAAAAGCATCAAATGACCTACTATAAACTGACAAATGTTCAGCAAATTTAACTGTACATATATACTGTACATGTATGTACAATGTAGGTATACCTATCGATACATGTAGTTAACTTTGTAAGTTGTAGTTTACAAGATAGCATCAGTCCGAAGGGATCATTGTCATCTCATTTTGGTCTTGCCTGAAAAGGTGCTTTGGGTACCCAGCTTGACCTTCAGTCCTGTTAAAGATGCATTATCCCATTAAACACCCTTATTTCTGCATGAAGAATTGAAGACTTATACTGAGCCTGTGCCTCCATTTCTCTGATACAGTATATATAATCTATAGACTGATATTTCTGGATGGCCACACATACATGCAAGCTCAACCACCTGTCCCAGCAGAGGGTCACACAAACAAGGAGTCAACAAAATGTATAGTGGATGCTTATATAGGCTCCATTTCAGTATACATGTAGCTGTAGGCATATCTACCCTGCATGGTTGAGTGATTATTTTTGCATGGTATCACTCTTTATTATATGCTTCCCCATTAAATAGTGGGAAATTGCCGTGGCGTAGAGTGTTATATCCATCGCCTGGACCGACTCGATGGATAACACTGACCGACTCGATGGATAACACTGACCGACTCGATGGATAACACTGACCGACTCGATGGATAACACTGATAACACTGACCGACTCGATGGATAACACTGACCGACTCGATGGATAACACAATAGTATTACTTTTTCGGAGAATTACTTCCGGTTTATAGCGGCGAATCACATTAAGTTTCAAAGCGTATCAATAACAGCCGGACTATTGTTGTAATTATTGATTTTCACGGTTCATAATCTGTTATTTAATTGTTATAATGTTAACTCATTTGTTTTAATATATTCTTATCACTAAATTATGTATACATTAATTTTCTCGCATCATTTCAGAATAAAACAATGGGGACTATTTCTTATGGCTGCTATGCTCGATATTTGTCATTCGGTGGTGAGCAAATCAAATTAATCAATTGATGGAATGTAAACAAAATGCAAATGTCGAAGCTTTCTAACAAATTTGAAGTGAACTGTAGGACAAAATTAGCAGTTTTGGTGCGGTTTATAGGGCATATAATAAAAAGAAAACCTACGGGTTTTGGTTGAATACCCGGATTATCTCATTCGTGGGTGCAAGGAAGTACAGAATTTCCACTCGCGGCTTGCAGCCGCTCGTGGAAATTCTGTACTTCCTTGCACCCACTCATGAGATAATTCGGGTATTCAACCAAAACTCGTAGGTATTCTCTATTTATCTACCATTTCCTATGAAATTCCCTAATAAAATTAGCGATAACGAATTGGCGATAATAAATATCTGCACCGTTACTGTACGGTGGTTGCGATACAAGGCACCCGTGACGCTGTTGACTGGTTCAAGATTATGAATGAACTGACGTCACATCAATCGCATGAATAATCAAAGCGACATTGCAGCGTATATTCTTGCGAACTATAAACAAATACCAACATGCCTACCATAATGGGTATTATGGTATGACATATCACAATTCACAAAGTAGCTAATATGTATTTGTTGGGTACCGTATATAAAACATGCAGTGTAAGGGATTTTGTCCATTGAATTCAATTTGCGTCAAGAATATTCGAGTGAACTTGCAGATTAGGAGAATTTAGCAAAGCGAGCTACATGTAATCGCGTGACACAGATACCTTTGCAGGCTAGGAGAATTTCCTCAAGAAAGCTAATCGTCGTTTCCATGGCCACATAGTGACTCGGCGACCTAGTCGCTATATGGCCTTGAGTAGATCTGGGAGTGGGACGAGCTGGCCCGTTTCCAACCAGCCAACACACCAAAATGTGGCAACAATATCAATGACCCCTGAATCTGAATAATTTCAATGTGTTAATTAATTACCGGTGACTGAGTGTCGAACATAAACTTGTGTTCGGCTTTTCTATGCCGAACACTAAACGCGTTTTACAAAATATCGAATAAAACACTTATTATTGGCCCGAACTCCACCAAAGTTCGTATAGTAATAGTGTGAACATGAATACATATGCCTATGAACTTTATTCGTGAAATTTCCCATTATTTGGACTTGTGTTCGGTTATGTTCGGTTGTGTTCGGTTGTGTTCGGCTTTTATGAGCACCCCCAACGCATGGCCTTTTAGTTTTATGCATTTCAGCGTTTAATTGTATCGAGGAGGTCAGTTGTACTACTCTCCCCTGCCTAATAATAGTGATGGCCAAATAATAGTGATGGTGCACATTTTCGGGTGTTATTAATAATAGTGATGGTGCCAAATAATAGTGATGGCGCACAATGATGGCATTTTACCATATTTCTACTATAAATGAAGCAGAATGTAGGCCTTAATTAATTTGGCATTGTTGGGCAAGTTCCCATGCATGCAAGTTGTTCTCATTGGCTCCTTTAATAATGACAGTAAGTAATTACGGTGTAAAGGCATTTGATCACCTCCACGAATGACAGGTTCGATTCCATAGATTTTGTTGAAGAAGTATCGAACTCGCCACACATTCTTCAGGAATTCTATTATTCTTAATTTCCGGTCTTCAGCTGAGATTGAATAACGCTTGTTCGGTTTTCTAAGGCTAACACGATATTCTGTCATCCAGCCTTTTATCCACTTATCCGAGAAATGAATTTTCTGAGTTTCACTTTCACCCTCAGCCTCAGGGTCATCCGATTTGTTTTCATCTAAATACCTGTCATAGACATAGAGTTGACGACATTTCCACTTAAACAGTTTTTTTGGGAGTCTGCCTTTAAGTGATCCCCTAACATCGACAAACCATTCAAACAAGGCCTGGCGAACTTCTACTGCAGCACTTTTTCTTCCACCACCGAATTCTCTGAACTTTGATTTTGAAGGTTTGAAGAAAATCGAGTCAGTCTCCGATTCCTTCATTTTCCTCTGGTAGGCCCTATGTACCACCATTACTGCTTTCCTGAATTCGGGATCATTGTTGGGTGAATGTTTCAATTCTGGAAACGTCTCTCGAACAGTACGGGCCAGGAACCCATCCTCACTGGATTTTTGGGACACTTTCTCATACTTTTGCTTTCGACTGTTCCATTTTATTTCAGCTTCCTTTTTTTTCTCATCACATTCTTGTTTTATTTTGACTGCTCTGTCGGCAAGTTGATTCTTTTGTTGTAACGAATATTTCTTTTTCTTTTTCCACGTTTGAGTGTGAGGTTCACCCATCTTGAGGTCCACAAACAAAAACAAAACTATTTTAATTTTCCCATTTTCGTCTGCTGTAGAATTATTTTAAATTCCAGATTGGAAACAAAAACGGAACAATAACGGAACGCGCGGTTTGAAATGCTGTAATGGAGCTTATAAAACGGACCACATTAATTCAACCAGTTCTATAATGCGAAAAACAAATATAGTGGGGAAACTTCTATTATTATTTATGATAAATAAAGTTCGGCATTTTGATCAGTGACAATGAGTAAAAGGTGGAACTTGCGGGAAATTAGTTGGCATATCGGTTGCATCATCCATCAATATTTCGCTCGAGATGTAAATTAGAGTTATCTTTCTTATGTCGCACATCGGCTATTTAAAATCCGACATAAAACTTAAATCCGACATAAAACGTAAGTTGTGGTTAATAATGTGGAACTGTTGCCAAGTCATCGCATTCATAATTAAACTGTGCTTTGAATACACGGACATGTTATTGTATTGCTTTATTGCATAGATTTAAATACATGTTCCTCTGTACACACAGAAGCTACTGCGGTGTCGTAACTTTCCATTTATAGCCAAAACCAGTCACGCATGTGTGCACACGACTCACAGCTTCTGTGTCTTCATGATAGCGCATAATTGGGTCACGATAACAGTATTGTTTGGAGAAGTCGGCCACGTCAAGTTAAATTAGTTCATCAGTTGTCACTCAGATTAGTTTCACTGATTATTTTATAATATAAGCCTGGTGATGTGATTTTAGCATTAAGTCCCGTTTTGATAGAAGTCGGTTCCGTCCCAACGATAATTAGTTGTCACTGTGTGATTATAAGCTTTGATGAGTTGTAATTAACTGCGATAATCCGTCTGTTTATACACGGACATCATGATCTAGAGGCCTAAATCCTGTTAGGAATGAGATTCTCCCACATTCCTGTCAACTTGTCAAGTGCACTTCTATTTTTTTTAGTGAGCTGCACGTTTTTTCTAACTTTTTGACTGAAAATTCCGCGACTTTGCAAGAACTTTAAATAATCGTGATGGCGCCTAATAATCGTGATGCTGTCGTATTTTTCTTTAAATAAATAAACGTGACGTCACGTTTATTTGGCAGGAGAGAGTAACTTACTAAGTAACCTAATTTCGCGTCAATGACAATGAATTATATTGAATAGAATTAATTGAATGTTTTCAGGCGGAAAACACTTAAATATTATAATATATAAATTATAATACAGACTATTATTGTATTAGTATTACAGTAAATTATACTCACTTTGTGATCATCTTGTTTCAAGTTCGATCTGTATCTGTATGTTGGTCGGTGTAGGAGCCTTGATTTGGCTGTAGGATCACCGTTGGACGACTTACGCTGTTAATGTTGTTGTTGATGTTAAATCACATGCGCTGGCCGTGTCCTCCATGCAGGTGGTTCCATTCAATTTCAATGATTGTTTTGACAAAGAATGAGTTTTTTACTGTTTGTCCTTATTCAGTTATTGTTTCATAGGAAAGCTTCAACTAGTTATAAGAGGACGAAAGTCTTGTAAATATTCTGAGATCTATCTTCTATTCAGGTTGAAATGAAACTCAGTGAAATTTGCCCGCGTGAATTAGAGTTTGGCATCCGCAGGACACCTGATTCTCAAAGAACACAGAATCTTGAGTGACAGCAATTAAAAATTTGGCAAAATGTATTATCCCCGACACGGAGTATGACCTTTACCTTTATGTGCAGAGCCAATCAGAGCACGTCCATAGCACATGTGCCCACCGGGGCCTATGCTTAAGCCATTCTATTTTTAGATACTGAGTTATTTGGCAACGTACTTATTAAGCAGAACACCGGATTTCCTTCCGAACCTCACAACATTGATTACAGGGTGTGAAGATAGTGTTACGATTTCTCTGATATAACGAAGATTTTTTTTTTAATTTATTGTAAAAATAGACAAAACAGCGCAATTTTTCATTTTTTTTTTGCTTCACTTAAAGGTACGGTTGGCCTTGGCGGTGGGTATCCTGTGAAAATATTTCCAACCGTCAAAAACCGCCACAAACAGAAAGAACATCAAAATGTAGACAGACTTTGTCCGTATACAAATAAGAAATATCGCATAAACAGTATGTTATTGTCATATGGTTGACCATTGTTATGTAAACAAAAGCATAAAAAGTTACCTTTCTGGTGTTTGTTTATATTATGATGGTAAACATAAAGAGCGTTCTCTGTGGGTGAATTCCTGATATGGAACTAATAAAGAGCGTTTATGCCATTTGTGTGTGATTAGCCAGTAGCATTGTGCTGTCTTCTGTAACACAACCAGGCTCTTGCTTAGGTAAAATATAGTAGGTCTTTATGATAACATGATGTTTACGCGATGGTCATGGATATATGAACGAAACTGTATGCGTTTTTCTGTTTTTTTCTGTTTACGGTGATTGGAACAAATATGAATATTTTCGACAACTAAGGCCTCACGTGCCTTTAATGGGCGATAGATCAATATTGTTTTGACCAGGGATATCGCATATGGTCTAGAAAAGTCGGATATATATACCACATAGGACAATACGCTGTATATGCCATTATATTTAACACGTCTGTGTTATGTAAAATTAGTTCAACCCTCACCCCAAAAGTCACTCTTTATGGGGAATTCGGCACAAAAGAATACAAAAGCACATGTATTCGGGATATTTTTGTGCTACGATATAGCAGGTTACATACTTATAATACAAAGTACTGAAATTCCATGACTGCTGTGATAGATGTAAAAATTTCTTAAATTTACTTGGAAAATAGACAAAAAATAATTCATTTTTAGTTGTTTCGCCACTCTTAATAGGCGACTATTCAATATTGCATTGAATGGAGATCCCGTATATAATCTAGAAATTTGTGGAAATATATACCGCATATGATTGTAGGATAATGACGTCAGTCTTTGTCATAGATGCTATGTGGTGGTAGATTGTGTCACCCCACCCCACAATTCAGGGGATAAAATCAGTTTTAGAAATTTCTGTATGGCAGAATACAAAAGCACAACAACTCTGAAATGTTTTGTGCTATTATATTGCAGTCTACCCACTTCAAGATATACATTGTGATAACGCCATGGTATCATTTACAGAATCTGATGGCAATATTTCGGAGTGTTCTGATGAAAGTAATCCGAAAATCGTGAAATTTAAACTTGTTTTGCCCCTCTACATGGATGATAATTCAATTCCATTTTGAACAATAATCCAGGACAAACTCTCAAGAGTTGACGAGACACATGATGCATATGAATGTTGTCGGATTGTATCATCTTCTGTCGCATTTGTTTGGTTACGTTATTGCACCCTCGCCCCAATAATACAATACATCGCAAGATGAGACAAACACGGAATATTCCTATATACATTTCTGCATTGTACACACACCTTATCAAGCTGAGGCGTTTGTTAGTTACTTGAGTTGTATAAATTACATCATTGTATATGTTTGCTTCGCATAATATAGCTTCACAGTTGTATAGGATTATACGTATTGGAAGGTTTATTGATTGTTAATAGCCAGGTTCAGCCACAGTACATGTAACTTGCAACGTGTGTTGTCATTGCCAACGAAATCACCTGACTCACATGACCATTCCGCCTACACGTACACCATCAAACAACCGTTTAGACGTTTTGTGTCAAATGTGCAGCATTGCGAAATGTGTATCAGAGAGGTGTCCAATCGTTATGTCAATCGACGAACCTGTGCTTATAGTGAACTTTTGTTAAATTCTTCAGCAGCAGCGGTGACCACACCGTTACTTTTCCCAACAGGGTTGTTGGTACGACTTCCTTTACATATCGTAGGTCGTCTGGACCCTGGAACCGATGGAAGCCAAAGTTTGTTTGCATCTGGGTGCAGAAATGTTCTCCAATGCGGGAGCATAGCCCACTCTTCTTCGATACACATGGAGGGTTTTTAACATCCAATGGGAATGAACTACACACATGGAGGGTTTTTAACATCCAATGGGCATGAACTACACACATGGAGGGTTTTTAACATCCAATGGGCATGAACTACACAAGAGACGGCGCAGCCATTAAGGTGAGCTCGCGATCTCACCAAATCTAGTCATGGCTCAACCCCTGCAAGTTGAGCCAATGGGTCGTGTTGGGAATGAACCTGCATCCACCTGTGACTCGATGTTTCCCCCGAGGGCTGCCACTTCCCTTTATAATCATATAATAGAATATTTTTTTTACATCAACAATACTGTACAAACACTCTTTCTGTGGCTCTCCTATCTGGGAGTCATCATCCACGATTCTGCCCTATGGGGATCTTCCCACAGTATGTGGGGTTTTGATGCGTCACGAGCTTCTTGGTCACAGCCATTAAATCGATTCTTGTCATCAACCTTGCAATGCTCTTTAATTATACCTATCGTCATTGGATCTCCCTTGGTGTACCCATGTCGCCATTTCTGGGTTGGGCCATATTTCTTGGAATATGATGAGGAACAGATGCCGTAATATCTCCAAGGCCTTGATCATTACATGTCGGATTTCTCTGACCGCGTATGTCTGTCATTGTGTCAGGAAGAATATATTTCTCTGTGCATTTGGTTTCCCTTCAAGATAGGGTGCTTTTGGTTCAGCTCTCATCCCCATTGTTTATGGTAGCAGAAACTACTGCTGTATTCCCATGTGATCATGCATACCCATAATTGGTTCAGTAAGCTTTCTGAGCATTTGTGAATTTTTAGAACTTCCAGGAGTCACATGGCATATTCTGCCAAAATATGTGTTCTCTCCCATAGCTGGTGCTTTATCCGTGCTGCTTATTCCACTTCCTTTTGGGGAATTTGTTTTGATGTGCCCTGAAAAGTGACGAGAAGATACTATCGCTGGCAGAGTTTATGATGAGTCAGAAGATACAACTCGGTATGCCTTATTCGCTTCGTTGGACTCAATGATCAGCAGCCCGTGTGCTATATCGTTATGTAACATATGGCATATGGGGCGTCCACAACAATATGATGCTTTCTTATAGTATCTAGGCCAAGACTTCCGTCTTGGCTTATGTCAACCACTATCATGCGCTGTTTCATAGTATCATCTTCGACCACTATCTCACATTCTGCTGCACCATGGTAATATATTTTGATTCCATTTATTGTCTCCAAATCACCATATAGATGGGTATCCAGTTTCGGTTTATCTTCCGATAAGTAGTCATACAGTTTCTTTGAGAGCATGGAAACTGTTGCTCCAGTACCAATCAGAAACCTCACTGGCTGCCAATGGAGATTGCAATCTAAACACAGGCCTCCCTCTTCAGAAGAATTGTATCTAACAAACTCCTTGGAGTTACGATGTCCACTTGTATTCTGCTGGTCTCCCCTACAACGATAGGCATTAGGACACATGTCGCGTGGATTGTGAGAAGTTCTGCATCTAGTGCGTTTGTGTTATAATCAGGATTATCATTATAATTATGTCTCCATTGTCTATCGTCACGACAGTCCCTCCAGGACTCATTTGTGTTACTCTTTTTCTCCTTGTTTTTGTTCTCCTTTTCTCCTTGTTTTGGTTCTCCAAGTCATTCTTTGTTTATCTCCAAATTACTCCTCTTCACATCAGTCAACATTTGTTTTATCTCCTTCATCTCAACGATGGACTGTGATGTCTGGGACGGTTGTGAGCTATCCTGAGTTTTCCCATTAGAACCAGTTTGGGGCTTCAGTTCATATATTATCTTTTTGAGTTCTTCAAACTCTATATTTTTGTGTTGGGTCTGCTTCATTTACTGCCCTAGCATAGTCTTTAGCCCTATGTTTTTCAGACTTGGCAAAAGCCTCTAATTCAACTGCTTGTTATGCTCTCGCCAAGAGAGCCCGGTCGTGCTTGTTTTACCCTGAGCCGTATATCTGGATCATACAACCCACCAATGAATTGGTCCTTTGCCAAGGTGTCTCTCGATTCATGTGATGCAGTATGATATGCCATATTGGCCAGACGTCGGATGCTTTGTCCCATTTCAGGTAGACTATCTGCAGCCCTTTGTCGTCGTTCACGCAATTGTACCATATAAAAGTCAGTCTGGTTTTTGGCAACAAATCGGCCTTCTATCGCAGCAACAGGAACGTTGTAGTCTTGTTCTCGTCCGTGTGTTCGTCTTATCTTGCTATTTACTGTATTATTGCATGGGATAGGGAATACATAAATGTATCAAAATACAACAACTACGATAGTGGATGATAATACGCATCAACAGTCATATATACTATATGTCTTGACAAGAGCAACTGTTGAAATCTTTCCCTAGATCCGTGTTCAAAAACAAAATTAAATTATCACCCATATATATATAAAGCAGAGGGGCAAAAACGTTTAAAATGTACGATTTTTCGGTCTACTTTCACCATGAATCTCAGAAATCTTGCCATCTATATAAACAACATCTTCAAATTGGGCATATATCTAGGAGTATATAAGTGTGTACAATACTATATCATAGCACAGAATACTCCCAGTTCTAAAACTGTCTTTTTGCTGTTCTAAAACCTGACCTTTTTGCTGATTTGTTTGATGAGAGGTGACACAATCTTACACAATACAGCACCTATCACAAAGGATGATATAATTGGCTTATGACCATATGCCGTGAACATTTCCACAAATTTCCAGGGTATTTCTGAGATCCTTCGTCAAAGCAATATTGAATTATGACCCATTAAGAGGGCAAAACAATTGAAAATCAACATTTGTTTTTGTCTATTTTCACAATAAATCTCAGACATTTTGCCATCTATGAACGAAATCATGGCGTTACCATACTTAGTATATAAGTATGTAGACTGCTATATCTTAGCAGGAAGATATCCCAAATTCTCTGATTTTTTATTTCGTTTTGCTGAATTTCCCCAAAACAGTGACTTTTTGCTGAATTTTGGGGTGAGGGTGATACAATCTTACATAACACATAACTTATTGAATATGTTGACATAAACAACATGTTGTCATATGCGGAATATATCTCCGCAGTTTTCTACACTATATTGAAGATCGCAAGTCAAAACAATATTGAACTATTCCTAATTAAGTGGGCCAAAAATATTGAAAATTTGCGTTTTTTGGGTATATTGTTACAAAAAATCTCAGAAATCTTGATAACTTTCAACGAAATCGAGAACTATCATATTAGAAATATAGAAGTATATATAGAATACAATATCTTGGCGTAAACAAATCGCGTTTCTCTACAATTGTGTTGCTCTTCGCCGCATTTATAAAAGATAGCGATTTTTACTGATTTTTGCCGCTTAAACCTTTCAAAATCATCTTTTGCATTATTTGTATATTTCACACCGGGTCCTATCCGGTGCACAATGTTATAACCTTCAAAATGATGTATCACAAGCCCGTGTGTGGTGCCGATGGACTAAACTCCTACTTCTATTGAGCTTTTTGAGTTTGTCCGCTGTGCACACTATATGTTCACAAACCTGGGTACCCTGTCAGGGAAATACGCGGCTTATAAATGTCCATGATTTGCTAAATATATGGAGTGTTTAGTATCTAAATCATATGTTCTAAATGGGAATTTTTGGGACGGATTTAAAAGTCGACCGAACTGCGACCCGGAGGCCGAGTCCGGTAAAAGGTGTAGTTGGGAATTTCAATTTCGTTTATTGTCCTTTACATTATTATGTCAATAATGTTGATTTTTGGTTTGTCACAATTTGCCATATATGACAATTAAGCTCTGTCAATTACAAATAAAAGAAATGACAAAGATAATTTGTAAGTCTTTAAAATATATTTCAACTTTTATAGACATTTTTCGTTCTGCAGCCCACTGGGGGTTGTGATCGGAGACGGCCGAGTCGGCCGCCGGTTCGTTAATTAGGTGCTGGTTGTTATTGTTATTTTAACGGAATTCTGAGTTGGTCATTCGCGAAACAAATATATTTTATATTCTATAATTACAATCATGGGTATATAATATATTATCTTGAGCCCGTTACCATTTCTGACATCGGTTTTCTTGTGTGTTCTGGTCGGCATTTCTGTGTTCATTCGCGGCGACCTATAAGAATATGAATAGTAAGAGTAATATAATAGTAATAATAACACTGATGGTAATAAGAGTAATATAATAGTAATAATAACACTGATGGTAATAAGAGTAATATAATAGTAATAATAACACTGATGGTAATAAGAGTAATATAATAGTAATAAGAACACTGATGGTAATAATAACACTGATGGTAATAAGAACACTGATGGTAATAATAACACTGATGGTAATAAGAACACTGATGGTAATAAGAACACTGATGGTAATAAGAACACTGATGGTAATAATAACACTGATGGTAATAAGAACACTGATGGTAATAAGAACACTGATGGTAATAAGAACACTGATGGTAATAATAACACTGATGGTAATAAGAACACTGATGGTAATAATAACACTGATGGTAATAAGAACACTGATGGTAATAAGAACACTGATGGTAATAAGAACACTGATGGTAATAAGAGTAATATAATAGTAATAAGAACACTGATGGTAATAAGAGTAATATAATAGTAATAATAACACTGATGGTAATAAGAGTAATATAATAGTAATAATAACACTGATGGTAATAAGAACACTGATGGTAATAAGAGTAATATAATAGTAATAATAACACTGATGGTAATAAGAACACTGATGGTAATAAGAGTAATATAATAGTAATAAGAACACTGATGGTAATAAGAGTAATATAATAGTAATAATAACACTGATGGTAATAAGAACACTGATGGTAATAAGAGTAATATAATAGTAATAATAACACTGATGGTAATAAGAGTAATATAATAGTAATAATAACACTGATGGTAATAAGAGTAATATAATAGTAATAATAACACTGATGGTAATAAGAACACTGATGGTAATAAGAGTAATATAATAGTAATAATAACACTGATGGTAATAAGAACACTGATGGTAATAAGAGTAATATAATAGTAATAAGAACACTGATGGTAATAAGAGTAATATAATAGTAATAATAACACTGATGGTAATAAGAACACTGATGGTAATAAGAGTAATATAATAGTAATAATAACACTGATGGTAATAAGAACACTGATGGTAATAAGAGTAATATAATAGTAATAAGAACACTGATGGTAATAAGAGTAATATAATAGTAATAAGAACACTGATGGTAATAAGAGTAATATAATAGTAATAAGAACACTGATGGTAATAAGAACACTGATGGTAATAAGAGTAATATAATAGTAATAAGAACACTGATGGTAATAAGAACACTGATGGTAATAAGAGTAATATAATAGTAATAATAACACTGATGGTAATACGAACACTGATGGTAATAAGAGTAATATAATAGTAATAAGAACACTGATGGTAATAAGAGTAATATAATAGTAATAAGAACACTGATGGTAATAAGAGTAATATAATAGTAATAAGAACACTGATGGTAATAAGAGTAATATAATAGTAATAAGAACACTGATGGTAATAAGAGTAATATAATAGTAATAAGAACACTGATGGTAATAAGAGTAATATAATAGTAATAATAACACTGATGGTAATAAGAGTAATATAATAGTAATAATAACACTGATGGTAATAAGAGTAATATAATAGTAATAAGAACACTGATGGTAATAAGAGTAATTGTGAATTTTCGTTCGCGGCAAATTTGAGCAAGTACCAGTCTTTTACGTTCAATTTAAATTCACGGCGCGCATTATATTTTTCACATTTATATCGAAAGCATATATACTTCTCTTAGAAATGATGAAATTGTTAAATATATTTTTCACATTTATATCGAAAGCGTATACTTCTCAGAACTATAAACGAGGAAATTGTTAATTTTTCTGGTGTGATTTTTGTTCTATAGATATATTGTTTTACCAAGACCCAGAATAAATTAGTGATATATACAGTTTCGTTTACACAGCGGTACCCAATTATCATTGTTCGGTTCATGCAGTCGCTTGCAATTTGACGTTGTTCCAGTTAGGTACCCCGCACAGAAATGTATCTATCTTTCAGAAAAATTTGAACGTGTTCACATTCCCAAAATATATGTAGATTACGGAGTGGTGCCATTTGTTGTTGGGGGGGGGGTGGTTATTGAACGGAAAAATCCCAAATCCAACTTCACCGGCCGTATAGAGGCTTGCGTGTATTATGTGCTACTCTGCCCCTTGGATCATATCTTGGATCATATCTTGAATCATATCTTGGATCATATCTTGGATCATATCTTGGATCATATAAAAAATTTCAAGGATTTTCTACTAAGTTTTTCAAGTTCTCAACCCCAACAATTGTTGAAAAATTCAAGTTAATTATGCCTTGCCTGGCACAGCATTAGTTTTGTTATTATCATTAAATAAGACGAAGCAGTAGTTTATATATGAAAGCTATACATGGGGCATACTTACACTGAAGGGGTCACTCTCACCAAAAAAGTGCTGAAGGGTACACAGGTTTTTAAAATGTGCTGAAGGATACACAGGTTGAAAAATTTCGTTCTAAATGACGTTTAGTTTTCGTATCTGCCATGATTATTTCTGTTAGAGAATAATTGTTAACGTTCCAACAGCGTTCCAATGAACATTAAAATGAACTGAAAACAAAATGCTAATGGGCTCCAGACTTTACGAAACATATTTTAAGTAACGGTGTTATAGTGCCGATCACAAACCATGTGTACCCTTCAGCACATGTTCAAACCCTGTGTACCCTTCAGCACATGTTCAAACCCTGTGTACCATTCAGCACATGTTCAAACCCAGTGTATACCCTTCAGCACATGTTCAAACCCTGTGTACCCTTCAGCACATGTTCAAACCCTGTGTACCCTTCAGCACATGTCCAAACCCTGTGTATCCTTCAGCACATGTTCAAACCATGTGTACGCTTCAGCACATGTTCAAACCCTGTGTATCCTTCAGCACATGTCCAAACCCTGTGTATCCTTCAGCACATGTTCAAACCATGTGTACCCTTCAGCACATGTTCAAACCCTGTGTACCCTTCAGCACATGTTCAAACCCTGTGTATACCCTTCAGCACATGTTCAAACCCTGTGTACCCTTCAGCACATGTTCAAACCCTGTGTATCCTTCAGCACATGCCCAAACCCTGTGTATCCTTCAGCACATGTTCAAACCCTGTGTACGCTTCAGCACATGTTCAAACCCTGTGTACGCTTCAGCACATGTTCAAACCCTGTGTACCCTTCAGCACATGTTCAAACTATGTGTACCCTTCAGCACATGTTCAAACCCTGTGTACCCTTCAGCATATGTTCAAACCCTGCGTACCCTTCAGCACATGTTCAAACCCTGTGTACCCTTCAGCACATGTTCAAACCCTGTGTACCCTTCAGCACATGTTCAAACCCTGTGTACCCTTCGGCACATGTTCAAACCCTGTGTACCCTTCAGCACATGTTCAAACCCTGTGTACCCTTCAGCACTTTTTTTGGTGAGAGTGACCCCTTCAGCCATACTTACGCTGAAGGGGTCACTCCCACCAAAAAAAGTGCTGAAGGGTATATACATGTTTCGAAAATGTGCTGAAGGATACACAGGTTTTGAAATCTCGTTGTAAATGACTGTTAGTTTTCATGTCTTCCATGTAGTCTAGTCAATATAGTGATTCAACCTCACACAAATTGCAACAGAATTTCCGTCAGCGCCATAATGTAGAGAAACGTTTACCAAACACCATATAAAAAGTCCCCAAATGTACCTCATTGCAAACATGTGATTTTTTTGTGACTAAACATTTCTAGTAAAAATTGTGCACCAATCGGATCCAGGCAATTAGGTGAAAGGACATAAGATTGCAAATGTTTTGATAAAAGCCTGAAATTTTGTATATAGGTACCTGACACCTAACCGATCATTTTAAGATTGGGAGACAACCATATAACCCCCATTAGTAATGGTTGCTATGCATCTGTTTCCTCCTTAGCAACGGATAGCTATAATGGGAAATTCCTATTCCTATTCCTATAGACCATGAAACAGGATAAAACAGGTTTATGAAGGTTCTTGTATGTCTAATTCATCACAATGAAGCAATTTGAGGAAATAATTCATGTTTAAAGAATGTTTGACAATATTTTTGCATGGGATCCAACGTATTTTAAACACAGTGGAAATGTGTTATTATTTTTTGCCTTATATATCGGCTTGAAACAATCATGTCTATGACTTTAAATATTTTCAACACCACATACTAATTGAACAAAAAGTGAAGTAAATTACACATAAAGAGCGTTTCGTGATTATTTCTCACAATGAGATGCTTCAATTGCTGCTGGATCGAAGTAACACGTACCAAATCTATCCACCAACAGGTGTATCAAATCATACAAATAGTGCCCTATGACAAACAGCAGATGTTCCAATTTCCATACTACCAAACTAGTGTCTAAGTCTATCCAACTAGTATCCCAAACCACCAAAGCATGTAATATCAATCAACTGAGATCACATACCATCGAATGGTGTCCCAAAACTACACATCAAGAGTCCCAGCTCAACCAAATAACATCCATTACCCTGCATGGAGCCCCACACATATATAGAAGCATATAGAAGAGTGTCGTCTGCTCATGTTTGTCTGGGGCTCTGTATGGGTGAAATTGTAAAATTGTTAAAGAATGCAAGACAAATTTATTAAAATTGTCAAAAATTGTTAGGCCAATGCATTCTCTTATATATGCGAGGCGACCTATGGTCGACTCGCATATATAAGAGAATGCATTGGCACAGGGTAAAAATTTAAATCACCATGAATGTCTAAAACCATCTTATTATAAACTCAAACCTTATACGTAGTGCTCCAAAACATCGAATGTGTGTCATACGCAATTTACCAAATCATCTCAACCATCCAACAAGTTTACCAAACCACGGGACAATCATTGGATGGTTTGAGAAACTCATTTGAGTGACAGTCGGATTATCATTTGGGATACTCGATGGATAGCTGTGTACACTACTGTGGTCAAAGACACTGATTGCATGGTTTTAGAGACCCAACTGGATGGTTTCAGACACTAGTTGGGTTGTCATAGATACTTCAAATGAACTGAAACACCAGTTGTGTGGTTTGGGGAACTCTTTGTGATGGCTTGTGGCAAACGACGTGTAGTTTACGACACTGGTTGGGTGGTTGCGGACACCACACGGGTGGTTTGGTGTACTCATTGGTTAGCTTGTGACACTCGCTGGGTGGTTTGGGACACTATACTTGGGTCATCTGGGACACTCAAACGGAGGCTTGGGAAACATATGGGTTAGTTTAAGACTCTTGGTGGATGGCATGGTACACTGATTGGATGGTCCGAGTATGGACAACTTATTTTGTGAATAAGGATAACCCATTTGGTGGTTATGGACACTACCTGATTGGTGGATGGCATGGTACACTGATTGGATGGTCCGAGTATGGAACACTTATTTTGTGAATAAGGATAACCCATTTGGTGGTTAGGGACACTACCTGATTGGTTTGGAGCACTCGTGTGGTTTCAGAGACCCGTTAGACTGTTGGGACACTACATATGTGATATGTGACACACTTTGTGTGGTTTGGGCCACTTAATTTATAGTTTTGGACAGTCATATTGTGGTTTGTGTCAACGGTTGACTGTTTTGGGATACTATGTGCGTGGTTGGTGACACCCAGTGTGTGGTTTGGAGTATGCATCGGGTGACATGGAACACGTATTGTGTGGATAGGACACCCTGCGCATGGGTTGTTGGGGACACTACCTGTGTGTTTTGGGCCACCCATAGGGTGGTTTGTGAAATCATGGTATGGTTCGGGACACCATTCAGGGTGGTTTGTGAAATCATGGCATGGTTCGGGACACCATTCAGGGTGGTTTGTGAAATCACGGTATGGTTCGGGACACCATTCAGGGGGGATTGTGAAATCACGGTATGGTTCGGGACACCATTCAGGGTGGATTGTGAAATCACGGTATGGTTCGGGACACCATTCAGGGTGGATTGGTCCACTCATTTGATCGTTTAGAACATCTGTTGGGTGGTTTATGGACACCCTTTGTATGTTTTAGGACGCGGGTTGTGTGAATATGAACAGACATTTTGGATGGTTTGGCACACTCACTTGATGACATGGGCACTTTTGTGGTTTGGAACACTCAGTGTGCAGATTGCCCCTCGTTGTGTGGTTCGAAACTCTACGTGTGTGACCCCCCCAAGCTCATGCGTGACATCAAACATGCTGAATCTGATTCCGATTTTCTGACCTCACACACTGCCATTGGTGAGGCCCCACATATGGGGCGCCATCCCTGCAAATATTCGTTTTCGGATATATCTCCTTGGATCCAAGCAGATATCTGCTCGCATTATGGAGATATCTCCTCGGTTTCAATGAGATATCTGCTTGGAATATGGAGATATCTCCTCGGAAACATTTTCAAGGAGATATCTCCTTGAAACCGAGGAGATATATCCATAATGCGAGCAGATATCTGCTTGGATCCAAGGAGATATCTTGTTGGATCCAAGTAGATATCTGCTCGCATTATGGAGATATCTCCTTGAAATATGTTCAAGTAGATATCTCCTTGGATCCAAGCAGATATCTGCTCTGATTATGGAGATATCTGCTTGAAAAATATTTCAAGGAGATATCTCCATATTCCGAGCAGATATCTGCTTGGGTGTATTTCGAAAAAATGGAAAAAAACGTATATGTACTGTGGAGAAATCATTAATATTTCATGGCCGCGGTTTTCCAAGGAGATATCTCCACAATCCAAGCAGATATCTGCTTGGAATATTTTCAAGGAGATATCTGCTTGGAATATGGAGATATCTCCTTGGGTCCAAGGAGATATCTCGTTGAAAACTATTTCAAGGAGATATCTCCATAATCCGAGCAGATATCTGCTTGGATTATGGAGATATCTCCTCGGTTTCAAGGAGATATCTCGTTGGAAATATTTCAAGCAGATATCTCGTAGTTGCGAGGAGTTATCTCCATAATCCAAGCAGATATCTCCTTGGATCCAAGGAGATATCTCCATAATGGACCATATTCCAAGCTGATATCTACTAGGAATTGCAAACCGAGGAGATATATCCGAAAACGAATATTTGCAGGGATGGCGCCCCATACCCATGCATATGGCTGTTAACTGGTATTCCGTATTCCACCCTCTGTGTTAAGTGGTATTCCGTATTCCATGGGGTTGGGGTGGGGGCCTCATTGGTGCCTCGTTAACGAATGACACCGTCGTGGTAGGAGAGGATACATATATCCCTGTTCTTCTCTGATATATGATGAAACTGATGTTTGCAGTATTTTCTGTGCCAAAGGTGAATGTCAAGAAGAATCAGCCAAACAGTTGGGACATTGGTCAAATTAAGAAACATCTGTCGGTACCCATATGTGACAATATCTTATTTATCCACGCGGTTTTAGGTAGCGACACAACATCGAGACTATTTGGAATTCTTGAATAAATTTCTGCACAATGATTTCCGCTAATATACCGCTGTATTCAATAATATAAATGCGACCAGTGATGAAATCATAGATGCAGACGAAAATGTCCAGGAAATTCTCTACAATGATGATACTGACATTAATCTCAATGTTTTCTGCGAAAGGAATGGAACGGCATCTTCGCACATTGAGCCGCGACAACTTCCACCAGCTTCTGGGGCTGCAAAATATCACAGCCTCATGCAGAGTATATTGCCAGATCCAGCGCTGAAGGGTTGATCCGATGATTTAGACATGGTCACTGCAATATAACTCAGGATTTATTGAGAAATATCCGTATGAGTCTTCTGTAAGTTCTGGATATGATAATAGTAAATCCCGGGTATAAATTAACTGCAAAATAACACCTTTTTAGACTCATGAGATATATTATTGTGCAAATATAATGTTTGCACAATAATATATCTCATGAGTCGAAAAAGGTGTTATTTTGCAGTTAATTTATACCCAGGATTTACTATTATCATATCAAATAACTCATTCGGCTATTTCTCAATATAATTATCCTGAGTTCTATATATAGACAATACGAACAACATGATAACTCTTTGTTTGTGATTGTCTTTCGTTTGTCATAAGTTTAAGACACTCTTTTATTCAAAAATACCATGTGATGTGGCTAAAACCTTTATATGAACAATCTCAACATTAGCCAACACACAATGTGAGAGATGATATCAAACTTTAGCCGACTAAGATGAATTAAATTGACTAAATGGTGAAATCACATGTTTTGGAAAAAATAAACGCTCTCTATATAAAACAAACTAAGCCATTCCCTATATTAAAAAAAACCATGTAATGTGTTTAAAATCTGTATGACAATATTGCACAAATTATGAGATATTTTATCAAACTTTAGCCCCCCTAAAATAGCTACCAAGTCATATTTCACAATTGTGAAACGCTCTCTACGTGTATATACAAACACTAGGGCAAAAACCAGTTTGGCGACCTCAATTTTTTTGTATACTGGACTATATGGGCGTAATATTCAAAGAATTATGGAGTAATTACCAAATAAAATGATTGCTATCATAACGATGGTCTACGCGGTTCACCACCGCACTATTGTGATCTCCGTTTATTGATACCAATCGCACACCCACCTGTTGGCTATTTTAGGAAACGTGACGAGTTCAACTCCGCTTTGATTGTAAACAACAGTTTGTGTGAACGTGTCTTATAAGATGGATGTTATATACGAGGTTTGTAGCTCAATTATTACCAAATTTCTTCTCAGACATGTTGAACTGTATATTTACCAATCGATTGTCGTTTTCCTGTTTCTTGATTGGTGTTTTATTTCGCAGAAACTTTTGATGAAAAAGTAGTCGCTGACAGTCCTCTGTCACGCTGTCAACTTTAGTACAGTCGCGACCAAAATACATTGCCGTCTCAATCTCGTTGTGCATAGTTCATTGTTGTAGCAAAGCACTCCTTTAATCTAGCGAAAGGGTACATACATATGTACGGTATGATATAAGCACTTATATGGATTTTCAATTACATGTATGGCTTTACCCCAATACGATAAATTTTCAAAAGGTACCAACTTTTTACTGGGAAAGCAATGGCGAAATGTTGTTTAGAACATTTTGAAGTTATACAAAACCTTCCAACTTCAAAATCATAGCTGTTAAAATCAGCTGGTCCAGTGTTTGATTGTTGTTGTTGTTGTTTTCTGTAATCACTCTAACGTTGATTTAAAGTCTCCGGCGGATCCAGGAAATTTGAAAAGGGGGGGCGCTATGTATTATTATATCTATGATGGGTAGCACGAGAGGGGGGGTTTAACCCCCTTGTCGTTAGAGCCCGAAGCCGCCATTGCACGCCGCTGTCGCCAGCCATATTGGCCACAAGCCATATTATCTCTAACGCCGGCCGCTTGAAAAAATCCCAGCCGCCGGAATTGTATAATGGCTGAGCCGTGCGCATGGACTTATATGTTAAGGACAACTGTACTGCGAATCGCAAATAACTAAGCCGCATTGCCTAATATTGGCATACTCGTATGGACACGGTATGGTTGTTACACTATCAGAACACCCGGGGCCTCTCATTGTGGAATAGACTATTCCAATGCATGCTTTCCGCATCCATTCAGTATTGAAAGGGTAAAATGTTTATTTCGACACGACTCAGTCTCAGACATCGCTGACATTTGTCAATATACCGGTATGCACATAACCTGTAGAAAAGAATAGAAAATACTGGTAGTTCGAAATATTATATATCAATACTAACTGATGTGCCCGACGTTGTCCGGGCTATTCAAAAACCAAATTTCAAGTCGATAGCTCTACCAAGCCCGACGTTGTCCGTGCTATTCAAAAACCAAATTTCAAGTCGATAGCTCTACCCGTTTCCGAGATCTGGTCTGCGCATGCGCGAAGCTGGCGTCGCACAGGCTCGGCGACCCGATAAAATTCATATCCAGGGCAAGATACATTCACATACCAAATTTCAAGTCGATAGCTCCACCCGTTTCCGAGATCTCGTCTGCGCATGCGCGAAGCTGGCGTCGCACAGGCTCGGCGACCCGATAAAATTCGTATCCGGGACAAGATACATTCACATAGCAAATTTCAAGTCGATAGCTCCACCCGTTTCCGAGATCTCGCATGCGCGAAGCGGGCGTCGCACGAGCTCGACGACCCGATAAAATTTGTATCCGGGGCAAGATACATTCACATAGCAAATTTCAAGTCGATAGCTCCACCCGTTTCCGAGATCTCGTCTGCGCATGCGCGAAGCGGGCGCCGCACGGGCTCGCCAATACGACGTTGACGACCGCCTGGTCAAACTACACACACGTACCAAGTTTCGTCCCGATCGGTCGAGAATCGTAGAGTTGTATAAATGACATACATGCAGACAGACAGAGGTCTTCAAAATATATACATGTAGGAGACTATCGGATTCAGCATTCAATGATGCATGCATATATTGCAAGATGCCAGTGATGATAGCCGTCTGAAGTCGACAGAAGTCCCAATGTAACTTATACCGATTATATAGATGGGAAACTACACAGTACATCCCTGCCAGTCCTTTACTGAGTCCTTCGTGTATTTCGCCATAATGCCCAACACCAAGAATACGCCTGGTCTGGAATTCTACGGGTTCACAACAAACGCCAAAACAAGCAGGTGTCTATAACCGGCAATTAGGAACATTTCGGAAACGAAATACGCTGAATGATAACGTTTCAGCCGGTGAGCGGCCATATTTCATCAGCCACGAACGTCGCGACTGAGCCGGCTTAGCTAGATAACCAGCCACGAAAATTGGTCGAGCCAGCCGTGAAAACTAGTTGTCGTGGCTTCGGAGTCTACTTCTCGTAGGTGGGGGTCCGGGAGACCTTCCCCGGGAAATTTTGCGTATACTACATTCAAAACGACGCGTTTTCCTGTGTTCTGGACCCTGTTTATATTGCTTTATATTAGGCCTATATGGAACGAGTGACAATAACATTCAGTACAATTACGGTATACTATGGAAGGTTAGTGATGGAAGATCAAAGCTTCTTTGAACAGTGAACTTATCTTCTGAAAGTCTGTGCAAATGTGAATTATCTGGGCGACATGATGATTTTGGCGCACCAGACATGCCCATGGATAAACCCCGGAATCACTGGGTCGCCTATGGTTTGGGCTGGTGCATGGGAGAATATTTTGTAATTCAGAATGAATAATCGCAAAATCATGGCTTCTAGACAGTACTAGTATAGAGGTGTTTCGGCTGGTAATACAATACATCTATCCAACCACTTAATTCCTCCATAGACCATGCTGAATTTTTCAGTTTTACTTCTAATAGCCATCAGCTTCATGATACACCAGCAAAATAAGTCACCAATACAAGCCAAACGGGTGGTCCGATCACACTCTAATCAAGAACTCGTTTTATTAGTATAAACACAGTTTTCACCAAATAAATATCTGACATGGAACTGATTAACTAGTATTCCAATCCCCTATTCATCTACATTCTGGTTGCATCCATAATGTTAATTAAAATATTGTATGTAAATTAAATCTGTTGTGTAAATGTTTGGGTTATGAATAAATATATGTTCAGCCAATCAACTGACTAATGACGATAATGACACATGTAAACCGATGTTTTGAAGGACGAGTTCGTGTCAGACATTTTTTTATTAAGCAATGGCAGATGAGTATTTGTTGTGACCTGAAGATGTCTTGTTATCACACATTTGTTCCAATTAGGGTGGCACAACATGTGATGGAAGATATAACCAATTTTAATATACCATTGAAAACGAACCATCATTGTTATTCTATAATAATATACTATGTACGGTACATGTACGGTATACCATATAGCAGTATGGCGTATGTGCCTTTAGATAATCTCTTTACGATGATACTGCCGCCAGTGCATTTTATAGTCCAGGCGTTGATTGGACTACCGGTACATTGTATAACCTAGAGTGCACTGTAGACGACTCATGTTTATCATTCATTTGTTCTTTACATATACATGTATGTACATGTAGATGGAATTGTCTAAATTTTGACTCCACTTTTAGAATTGCTATATTTATGTTTGATAGAAATATTCAGTGTTGAAACTTCGGGCGCCCACAACTTGGTGCCGGGCGAGATATTTTCCGACACTCCGATACAAAATGTCGCAGAAATTGTTTGCTCTGCGTGGCGAAAAATAGCCAGCGGGCCTTCATCTCAGGATGTTGGATTCGCCCCTTGCATGGCTATACATATCGCATGGAATACCAAATTGAAGTCATTTCAACCCACAGTTAAAAAAAATATACGTTTGAGTAATGTACATGTAAAACATATAAACTGCTGTATTTGCATGCACGTTAGCAATATTCAGTGCGGAATCTTCGGGCCCCCGAGACAAATGGCGCCAGGACACCTCGCAAAAATTCCTTGCTCTGGCGAAAATAGGGGGGGGGGTGCGCGCCAGGGGCCCTTGGATCCATCCGCCCTTGGGTCCCTTTAAGGTAGCTTTCCCTCAACCAAATTTCCCCTTTGACATATTCTCCTACCCGATCCACAGATTAATGCCTACAAAACATGTGTATATCTGCCACTAAATAAAACCAACATGGAGCAATAAACAAAGATTATTTTAATTGCCCGCTAATGCTGATCACTAGTGAACCATTTGGCAGGAAAAAATAACTATGCTGTTCAACTTGTATTATTTTATATAACATGCATGTATCTCACATTAGCTGTATAAAACTCTGTTTTCATTACTGTTTAATTTAGGTATATATATTTATAAAATAAACACAAATATAAACTCATATAATTACATAATCTTCATCATACTAGTAAATATTAAATAAAAGGATGAAAATCAATTAAACATTTTTTAACATGACTTATGACATGAACATACCGCATACCTCCTGCAAAAAAATTACCAGATGGCCCATTTTCAAAAATTGACAGGTCTATGGGAGGCCAAATTCACTTTTAATACTTTTTTGCGCTTAAGACAATTATTTTTGCTTAAGGACAGTTATTTGCGCTTAACTACAATTATTTGCACTTAAGCATAATTTAAGTGTAAAACATTGCACTTAATATTTGAGCTTAAGCACAATTATATGAGCTTAAGCCCAAATATTTGTATTAAGCTAAAATATGTACATTTCATTCCCCATCAATATACTGTATATCTTCCCTCAAAAATAATATAAGCTTCCCCTTGTTTGAATTTCTAATGTGTGGAGGACTCTGCCAATATCAACAGGGTGTGTTAGGTAATGGTTTTTAATTTCCTTATTTGCGCTTAAGTGCAAATAATTGTGCTTAAGCATAAATAGCTTATTTGTGCTTAAGCGTAATGATATTATTTCTGCTTAAGCACAATTTGTGCTTAAGCGCAAATAATTGAGCTGTGCTTAAGCGCAAATAATTGAGCTGTGCTTAAGCCCAAATAATTGAGCTTAAAGGTACTCAACCCGTAAAGAGGGTCCCCATCTCAACAGATTCCAACAACAACAATCCGATCAGAGGGTCCTATATTACTATTTCTTTGGCTTTGGGGGTAAAAAATATTTGATTCGAGTCGAGGAACCCATCAAACAAAGCTCAGAGTTATTAGATATTGATTTTTGAAAATTCTTATGTTCTCGAGATGAGTACTTATAACTGCCGTCAATTTGGTAACATGCTCGAGATTTTACGCCAAAATTCTATTCAAACAGACAAGGATGGATAACTCTATAATCAAGTGGTAATAATTGACTACGTACTGGGCAGTAAGAATTCCCGATAATGAAAAATAATAGATTTCTAAAATCGATATCTAACAAATCTGAGCTTTGATGGGTGACTTCCTCGACTCGAATCAAATTTTTTTGACCCCCGAAGCCATTGAAATAGTAATTGAGAGGAGTTTTATCGGGTTGAGTACCTTTAAGCGCAAATAATTATTAAAAGTGAATTTGGCCTCCCATACAGGTCTGATGGTGCTACAAAATTGTCAACATCCTTAAATTAACCGTTCGAATTGTAAAAATTAGTAGTATACATGTATATGTACATGTACCAGTACATGTAACGTAATTAATGATTCCTTGACTTTATCTACTTGTGTTACCATACATGTACAGTAATGCTCTAATTGATCGACCCCTTAACCACAGCAGAATTATGGGTAACTTTTCAGGATTTAGTCGGAAATATGGCTTGTTGCCATTCATCGGAAAGCTCTTTCCGATGAATGGCAACATGCCATATTTCCGACAAAATCCTGAAATGTTACGGTACCCATAATTCTGCTGTGGTTAAGGGGTCGATTAATTAGAGCATTACTGTAGATATTCAGAACTTGGCTTAAATTATCAACTGATCTAGAGATCTGTGTGGATGTTTCTCCCAGACTACAGACTACGGAGGTTAAAATGTCATTATTTAAAATAAAATTGATTTAAAAATTCTATATAATTCGCTTTTTTTTATGGACGGATATTCATAAGGGTACTAGTACCATTCCCCGAACCCCTGGCGGAAATTCTTTATTCAGATATTTCAGATATTGTAATAAGGTGTTGAATCCTTCTGACAGATCAATAATCTGAACAGACTCTTCAGTTTTTTTCTCTCAGAAATTTCCCTTACCACAATTGACTTTGTGTTGACTTTTAAATTTAATTGTAAACATCTGTACCAGTTAGGATAGGCAGGCAATTCATTGTAAAACAGTTAGGATAGGCAGGCAATTCATTGTAAAACAGCTTGACTTCCTGTTTATGTGATATTTGAGTGATGTACGCTTCAAATACAGTGGTCAGACAGCTTTAACCCTTTACCCAACAGAACGGCCCTGTGCCAATGCATTCTCTTATATATGCGAGTCGACCATAGGTCGCCTCGCATATATAAGAGAATGCATTGGCTTAACACATTAAAAATTATCAAATTGTTAAAGAATGTAAGAAAAAATGGTAAAAAGTGTTAAAAAAAGATTTTTTTTAGGCCAATGCATTCTCTTATATATGCGAGGCGACCTATGGTCGACTCGCATATATAAGAGAATGCATTGGCACAGGGCATAACTGTAACCATCACAATGTGGTCAATGAGCCGGTTCCAATGATATCCATATTTGTATGGTTTTATTGAGACAGACCCAAGATAATTTAGGCTGTTGAAGCTTTATTTGGCCGGTTTTGGCCGGTTTGTTGGGTAAAGTGTTAAAGGGACAGGCAGCCTTCGTTGTAGATTATAATTTAGAAATAACATTATCAAATTATGATAATTTCCTCAAGAATATACTAATAGTATTGCATAATGGTGATATGAATGTGATATTATTCACAAAACATGCTTTGTGTCCAAGAAAATACAGGTTGACTGTTGTTTAATTTCTCGCAAAAAGCGCAATGGATTGTTTATTACCTTAGTCACGATATTGCACCATTTCCTTATTTAGATTCACGCGCTTTATACGTCAGTTGTAAGCCCCTAATTTGGAACATGTATGTCTACAACTTACATCTCACAATACTACTCATAGTAATATTCCTTATTTGGTATGTATTACCATTTATACATGTACATGTACATGTAGGTTAGGAGAAAATACTAACTGGATTGAAAAATATTACTCTCTTTGCCTGTCTTTGCAAGAACAATTATATTATGATGTACACGTTTTCTGTCTGATCATTTCCTAATCAGGAAGTAAAGTGGATTAGCTTGATTTTGAACTGACAGCGGGTAAAATGGGTCGATTAAAATAAAATTTGGTGTGATTTGAATGTGATTATTGATTGTGCCAATAATTTTATCGACGCCTTCTACAGCACAACGGAATATTTTCATTGGACGATACCATAGTTCCAAGTGTTTGTCTATAAACCATCGGTTCCATAATGTTTTTGATGTTTGTTTACATAACCAAGGGTACAAACGTGACAATAAAATGCAATGTACACAATATTTATGATTGGTATAAGAACAATATCTGTCTATGATATAATATTCTTTCTGTTTATGGTAGTTTTAGTGGATGTGACTATTTTAACACCTATACCCACAGTGAAGGTCGCCCGTATCTTTAACTAATATGACCTGTCCTGGCTTACCGCATCTGCAGTTGTACATGTAGTTTATGAAGACCCAATTAACCCTAGATCTGGATTCATATACCGTAGATGCTGCCAATTAGGCCTCATCTTCTGGGAAGTGCACATATCTATAGTCTAAGATTAACTTTGTTTTTAGTTACTTTTTCCCTAAATAGGCCTAATTTTCTGGGAAGTGCATGTACAGTACAATACAAGTATCTATAGTCTCAGATTAACATTGTTTTTAGTTACTTTTTCCCTTAGGCCTCATCTTCTGGGAAGTGCACATATCTATAGTCTCAGATTAACATTGTTTTTAGTTACTTTTTCCTTTAGGCCTCATCTTCTGGGAAGTGCACGTACAGTAATGCTCTAAGTAATCGACTTCTTAACCACAGCAGAATTATGGGTAACTTTTCAGGATTTAGTCGGAAATATGGCTTGTTGCCATTCATCGGAAAGCTCTCCCATACCGGTATGTCCGACTAAATCCTGAAAAGTTACCCATTATTTTTCTGCTGTGGTTAAGAAGTCGATTACTTAGAGCATTACTGTATCTATAGTCTCAGATTAACTTTGTTTTTAGTTACTTTTTCCCTTTGGCCTCATCTTCTGGGAAGTATCTACCTGTATAGTCTCGGATTAACATTGTTTTTAGTTACTTTTTCCCTTCTCTTCAGTTTCCACTATAGTACATGTATATCCCCTAATTTGCAGAAGATAAATGCATAATCGATGTGACTAATTGGTGAACATCACCAACTTCAACAGGGGATCTTCAATCTGATCCTAGGTCTACCATGGGTAATTTTTCAGGATTTAGTTGGAAATATGGCTTGAGAGCTCTCGGATAAATGGCAACAAGCCATATATTTCCGACTAAATCCTGAACAATTACCCATGGTAGACCTAGGATCAGATTGAAGATCCCCTGTTGAAGTTGGTGATGTTCACCAAATAGTCACATCGATTATGCATTTATCTTCTGCAAATTAGGGGATATACATGTACTAGTGGAAACTGAAGAGAAGGGAAAAAGTAACTAAAAACAATGTGGTTAAGGAGTCGATTATTTAGGGCATTACTGTATCTGAAAGTCTGAAGGGAGGGTTTAGAGATTACATTAAATGTCGTAGGTTCCTGGCCTTGCTACCATATATGTCTAACCCTTCCTGAAATTTGCAAAAACCCTGTGCCAATGCATTCTCTTTAAAATAATACATATGCAAGTCTCCCATAGGGAGCCTCTCATATACATGTATAAGAGAATACGTTGGCCTAACAATATTTACCTTGAACTTGTAAGCCAGTGCAATCTCTGATATGGGAGACTTTAATGCTGCACCAGTGCAGCTCCCGTGATGTAAGAGTTAAACAGATTATAGTGATAAATAATCCAGCCTACACAACTTACATGTACATGTACCGGTACAGTAATAACAAATCATTAGAAAACCACCAAAAAAATTGATTTATATCACAAATAACAGTATTTAAAAAATTCAAAACTATAATATGGATAAGATGTCATTTTGAGATATTCAAATGTTGTAGTAAACCATTAAATCATTCCCCTCAGTCCCCTGACCACAAAAGATTGGGATGACTTTCATTTTTTAATTTGAAACATCTGTTAGGATTGGCAGGAAATTCATTGTAAAATAACTTGACTTCCTGTTTACTGGATATCTGATTGATGTACTCTTCTTCTAGACCGTGAACAGACTGACATTCAGTAACATACGTGTATGACCTCTTGTTGTTTTGATACCAGTACCATGCGGTGATATGAGTGGCTGAACATGTGACCAATCCTACATGTACCTTACTTAGCTTTTGGTACATGTATGAAAAGCAGGAATGACAGGGTTGGGGCTAACCCTCTCAGCTGTAGTCTCTCTCCATCACCCCCCCCCCAGTGCCACCCCTGATGTAAAGTAATATAAAAAAAACAACCTTATGTTATTTTCTTGAATTACTAGTAGATATACCTTAAAAATAGTCACAAATGTTCAAATACCATATCTTACTGTACAGGTATTTAACCCTTTGAGTGCCAGGTCTGATTTTTGTATCAACCTATATACCCTATGCCAATGCATTCTCTTATATATGCGAGTCGACCATAGGTCGCCTCGCATATTTAAGAGAATGCATTGGCCTAACAATTTTTCATCATTTGTTATTATTTTTTACAATTTTTGACAATTTTAATAATTTTTAAAAATCTATAATAAAAAAAATGTTTTTTATTTTTTTTATTTTTTAGTGCCGATTTTACAGACCGTAAATTAGGGCCGATGAGATCGGCCCCTGGCACTGAAAGGGTTAAATATTTCTAATAATACCCAGTACATGTGGGCGTACACTTAACGATAGTATGCTTTTTCATATCTTGTTGTGTCAAGTTACTCTCACTGGTTCACTGGGTATTCGATAAAGTGATATGTTCACGGCTCACTGACTATTTGATATAGTGATATTTTCATGCTAGACTAGACAAGCAATCCCATTACAGTAATGAGGCTAACAAAAACTTAACTTATGTTTCTTGTAATCTACTATGACCTCAAGATCTTCAGCAAACTAAAAAAAAGATGGTACATTACCCAGGTGGACAGATTATAGTGATAAATAATCACTAGTCGACCATAGGTCGCCTCGCATATATAAGAGAATGCATTGGCCTAACAATTTTTCATCATTGGTTATTATTGTTTACAATTTTTTACCATTTTAATAATTGTTTCTTATATTGTTTAACAGGCTTATTTTGTAGGTTTAGGGCCAGGGAATCTTTCGTTTTTCATGGGCATCAAAATTATTACTATGAATACTTGGTGATAGTTTTGAGTTACAACATGCCCTATAGCATGCTTAAGCATACTCAAAAAAAATTGTTGGGCCAATGCATTCTCTTATATATGCGAGGCGACCTATGGTCGACTCGCATATATAAGAGAATGCATTGGCACAGGGTATATTTTGGTTGATACAAAAAGCGCATCGGACCGATTTTGCGGGGCCTACATGTATCTAATTAATCGACTCCTTAAACACAGCAGAATTATGGGTAACTTTTCAGGATTTAGTTGGAAATATGGCTTGTTGCCATTCATCAGAAAGCTTATCAATTTCATGCACCACAACAGGTCAATATTATGTCTTTAGATCATAAATCTCAATATTGTCGCCAATTAACCATTTTATAAAAATAGTTAATTAATTTACTAAAAAGAACAAAATAAAATAACGAAACAAAATACATCACCAAATTCACCCACTGGGGAACTCATTCTGCTTAGGCCTCATCATCTGGGAAGAATCTATAGTCTCAAATTAACATTGTTTTGAGTCACTTTTTCCCTTCTGGGAAGTTTCTATATCTGCTAATTTGTAGAAGATAAAATGCATAATCGAGGTGCTCAATGGCTGAACATCACCAACTTCAACTGGGGAACTGAAATCTGATCCTTGGTCTCCAATAGCAGTTGAAGGCCTAAGCAGAATGAGGTCCCCAGAGGGGGAATTTGGTGATGTTATCCTGCTATGTGAGATAGCGTCACTAAATTCACCCTCTGGGGACCTCATTCTGCAAATGTCAGACACACTAAATTCAGACTTGAACAAAAATATATCCAGAACCTGCCTTGTTTTCCCTTTAGCTTAATCCAGAAACATAGGAATGCTTTTGTGGGGCCTATTAACCCTTTCAGTACCAGGGGCCGATGTCATCGGCCCTAATTTACGGTCTGTAAAATCGGCCTTAAACAAATATATATTTTAGTTTTTTTAGAATTTTTTGGGTTGAATTTTGTTTGGGTATGCTTAAGCATGCTATAGCGAATTTAAAAACAAACTGGATAAAACCTTAGGGGCATGTTATAACTCAAACTATCACCAAGTATTCATAGTAATAATTTTGATGCCCATGAAAAACGTAAGATTCCCTGGCACTAAACCTACAAAATAAGTCTGTTATAAAAGAATATAAGAACAAATTATTAAAATTGTAAAAAAATTGTAAAAAATAATAACAATTGATGAAAACTTGTTAGGCCAATGCATTCTCTTATATATGTGAGGCGACCTATGGTTGACTCACATATATAAGAGAATGCATTGGCACAGGGTATATGGGTTGATACAATTTTTTTTTTTTTTTTTTAAATTCTTTTAGGGCCGATTTTACAGACTGTAAATTAGGGTCAATGAGATCGGCCCCTGGCACTGAAAGGGTTAAATTAATCCAGAAACACAGGAATGCTTTTGCGTGGCCTATTAAAGAATAAAATGTGAATTGGTGTCTTGCCTGGGGTGAAATTTAGCAGCCTAATTATTTATGTGTTTATGTACTAGCAGTGCTGCACAGAACAAGATGTCAACAAAGGAATGGATAGAAAATGGGGATAGAGTTCATTAATATTAATACTTGTATTAGCTCCCATATTGACTATCGTTGATTTGTACATGTAAATTTTTATACAAAACATAACGACTGTGATAGGTATCATTAAATATGTACAGCCTCATTCGTTCTGAAGATAGGCCTGGTGTCTCCTGTTCATTCAGCTCATGATGCATAGTTTTGTTATGTGAAGTTGTTTTTGTAATGGAAGAATGTCACCTTGCTGCTCCTATTAAAACTACCATTAAAAAACAACAAACAGATGGCGCAACCCAAGTGCAAGATGTTTATTTCTGTTTTAACACCAGTTCATATATGAGTATAATGGTAAATAACACAGAGTAAAATAACCTGTTTATTGTAACCCCTTTTTTTTTTTTAACCCTTTACCCAACAGAACGGCCCTGTGCCAATGCATTCTCTTATATATGCGAGTCGACCATAGGTCGCCTCGCATATATAAGAGAATGCATTGGCTTAACACATATTAAAAATTGTCAAAGAATTTAGAAAAATATTAGAATTTTTTTTTTAAATGTAAGAAAAATTCTAAAATTGTTAAAGAATGTAAGAAAAAATGGTAAAAAGTGTTAATTTTTTTTAGGCCAATGCATTCTCTTATATATGCGAGGCGACCTATGGTCGACTCGCATATATAAGAGAATGCATTGGCACAGGGCATAACTGTAACCATCACAATGTGGTCAATGAACCGGTTCCAATGATATCCATATTTGTATGGTGTTATTGAGACAGACCGAAGATATTTTAGGCTGTTGAAGCTTTATTTGGGCGTTTTTGGCCGGTTTGTTGGGTAAAGGGTTAAAGGGTGGTATACTGCTTTGCACCGTCCGTCTGTCCATCCGATGTCTGTTCATGTCATAATTTGAACAGTAGTGCTTGGATCTCAATGAAATTTGGTACGGATGTTCACTACTATGAGGATATTAAATAGAGGGTTCCATCGTTTTGTTCGGATTTTCCATTACCCCGGTATGAAGGGGGTATGCACCACATAAGGCGGTATGAAGGGGGTATGCACCACATGAGACGATATGAAGGGGGTATGCACCACATGAGGTGGTATGAGGGGGTATGCACCACATGAGGCGGTATGAAGGGGGGATGCACCAGACGACAGTGCATCTCTTGGCAAAATGTTTTCCAACTGACAGCCCTTTTAATTCAGATTTTTTGGCTTCGGCAATCTGCTACGGCAACCCTTTACCGTGGCCCAGTTTGCTTCAGCAAATGGCTTCGGCATTGCCGATTGCCGTAGCCAATTATGAGGGCTGAACTGATGACAATTCCAGTGACAATTTTGACCAAATATAGGACAATATTGTTTTCTTAAATTAACTAGAAGTTTTTGACTGGCCATGGGGGAGGGACCAGGACACAAGCTTCCAAGTGTTGGAAATTTCCAACCTGACACCCCCTAAGGTTGGAAAATTTCTAACTGATGCCCATTTCAGTCCAAAATTTTTACCAAAAGAAGGAAAATATGCAAATATTGGTCCAAAAACAATAAATTCCCCCCAATAAATTGTTTGAAAAACTACAAGAACATTTTCAACATATAGTTGGTGTGAAATTTCCAACTAATGTTGTGTCAGGTATAACATTTCCAACTGTTGAAAAATTTTTACCAAAGTTGGGGGGGGGGGGGGGGAGGGGGGGGATGCACCCATTAAAAAAAAAATCCCAAGTGAACATACTAGTACCTGGACCCACCAAGTGTACATGTACATGTACTTGCGCCTTTGGCACATTCTTGGGTGTCACAACATTCTTTACATTATGGCTGTAGGCACATCTGGATCAGACTACAGTAATGCCCTAAATAATCGACTCCTTAACCACAGCAGAATTATGGGTAATTTTTCAGGATTTAGTCGGAAATATGGCTATTTGCCATTCATCGCAACAGACACCACACTCTTTTCCTTTCAGTTTAAATCTGATACTGAACAACCTGATTACCGCCACTCTCACATCCTCGTGGGAAGAAAAAGTAGCTTATCTCCCCACCCTCCCCAAAATGTGACCCCCTCTCCCACTTCTCCCCCTCCTACTGCCCATGCAAATAGTTGTGCATGTGCCCAGAGTAGATTAATTGGAGGGACATATACTTTAGGCCAAAAACCTGTGTTTCTGGTGACATGCAAGAAAAAAGTATGGTGGGGGTGGTGCCTTTTCATTTTATTTATTCTTTCATTTTATTTTCAACTTTGCACAAAATAAAAATTAATGCCCCCCCCCCCCCCCACTAGCCCAGTCTGCTTCTCTTTGTATGTAATGGATTATAAAATAATAACTATTAATGTAGATAATATTAGAATATAGTGTAATGTATTGTCACTTTCTGCTCATTTTCATCTTTTATTTTCTGAAGAATTTTGGCGACTCATTTTCGGGCGTTTACTGGATTAAAAGCACCGAAAACAGCTAGAAAAACTGAGTCAGTTGTTCAGTGAGAGCTTTCCGATGAATGGCAACAAGCCATATTTCCGACTAAATCCTGAAAAATTACCTGTAATTCCGCTGTGGTTAAGGAGTAAATTATTTAGGGCATTACTGTATATCTAACAAGATAATGGCAGTGGCTTCAGTAGCCCTTCTTGTTTGAAATGTGTTATTTTATATAATAGATCAGAAGATTGTAAATAAAAAGTAAAATTTAATATTTGAAAATTAGCCTGGAATTTATAAATACACTACAGGTACATCTACAAATTGATTCAAGAAACTCATTATGAAATAGGAGATCTCCTACATGGTAGGCTGTTACCAATACAATGCAAATGGTGTGTCTGTCATTTGCAGAATGAGGTCCCCAGAGGGTGAATGTAGTGACACTATCCCACACAGTGGGCTAGCATCACCAAATTCACCCTCTGGGAACCTCATTCTGCTTAGGCCTTCAACTGCTATGGTAGACCTAGGATCAGATTGAAGTTCTCCAGTTGAAGTTGGTGATGTTCACCTATTGGGCACCTCAATTATGCATTTTATCTTCTGCAAATTAGGGGATATAGAAACTTCCCAGAATGGAAAATCTAATTAAAAACAAAATTAATTTGGGACTATAAATACTTCACAGAAGATGAGGCATAAGCAGAATGAGGTATCCAGAGGGTGAATTTGGTGATGCTAGCCTGCTTTGCGGGATAGCATCACTAAATTCACCCTCTGGGGACCTCATTCTGCAAATGACAGACACGCTACATGTATTTGCAGGCTTGGTTACCAATACAATGCAATGTGCATGAGCCAGTTAAGATACAGTAATGCTCCATTTAATCAACTTCTTAACCACAGCAGAATTATGGGTAACTTTTCAGTATTTAGTCGAAAATATGGCTTGTTGCCATTCATCGGAAAGTTCTTGCCGAGAGCTTTCCGATGAATGGCAACAAGCCATATTTTCGACTAAATCCTGAAAAGTTACCCATAATTCTACTGTGGTTAAGAAATCGATTAATTAGAGCATTACTGTAGGCCTGGCTTCTGTTATACAATAAATTCGTGATGCATGTGTCTGATATGTGAAGTTGTGCTCATATCTGAAAAGTGTCAGCTAACTGTAAACACTTAAAATTAATGTCGTAGAAAAGGAAGATGATGAACACAAAACTAAGTGCAAGTTCATTTATTATGGTTTATAAATAACAAGTGTGATGATGCTTAGTCATAAGTTAACCCTTTACCCAACAGAAGGGCCCTGTGCCAATGCATTCTCTTATATATGCGAGTCGACCATAGGTCGCCTCGCATATATAAGAGAATGCATTGGCTTAACACATTAAAAATTATAAAATTGTTAAAGAATGTAAGAAAAAATGGTAAAAAGTGTTAAAAAAAGATTTTTTTTAGGCCAATGCATTCTCTTATATATGCGAGGCGACCTATGGTCGACTCGCATATATAAGAGAATGCATTGGCACAGGGCATAACTGTAACTATCACAATGTGGTCAAGGAGCCGGTTCCAATGATATCCATATTTGTATGGTTCTATTGAGACAGACCGAAGATATTTTAGGCTGTTGAAGCTTTATTTGGCCGGTTTTGGCCGGTTTGTTGGGTAAAGGGTTAATGGGTCTCTTACACATTGATTACATGTACAGTAATAAACTAAATAATCGACTCCTTAACCACAGCAGAATTATGGGTAACTTTTCAGGATTTAGTCGGAAATATGGCTTGTTGCCATTCATTGGAAAGCTCTCACTGAGAGCTTTCCGATGAATGGCAACAAGCCATATTTCTGACTAAATCCTGAAAAATTACCCATAATTCTGCTGTGGTTTAGGAGTCGATTATTTAGGGCATTACTGTATACATGATACATGATGAGTTTAAATCAGGTCTGTGATAATAGAGGGTGCATGTTGGTTCCCTCACTACCATAACCCTTAAGTAAAAACCAAATATACCTGTGTTTCTGGTGACATGCAAGAAAAAAATAGGGGCGGGTGGTTGGCTTTTCATTTTAATTAATTTTTTCATTTTATTTTCAACTTTGCTCAAAATAAATATGAATACCCCTCAGACCGCTTCTCCTTGTTTGTAATGGAAGTTGGAACACCTTGTGACCCAGTTATCTCATGATTGGTGCAAGACTTATGTGCTATATGTGGCTTTAACTATGACAATGTTGACTTTTTTAATTCTGAACTATTATGCAGTTTCCGTTTACATGGTGTATATATTTTCCGATTGAGACGAATCGGAGACGATTATGAGTCACATGCGTATCTTGTGTAATATATTTTGTGAATGAGGCGAATCAGAGATTATATTGAGTCACATTCACTTCAGTTGGAATGGTATATTATTTCATGAATATTTACAATGCACTCAAAATGCATGTTGACTTTGTACTTAAAATGCATTTCAACAGTAGGTTGCATACACAGTTTATTTTTGAAGTTTTTTTTTATTTGGGTGGAGGAGTGATAACCATGCATGAAGAACATGAGTCAATGTGAACATTTGTATTACATGTACATGTACCTTTGGGAGTGTGTATTACCTTAGGGGGTGTTTATTGGGGTTTATATGGGTTATCATGTGTATTACCTTAGGGGGTGTTTATATGGGTGATCTGGCCCATTTAGTTCGGTGGTTTATGTGAACATGCGTATTACCTCAGTGAGAGCTTTCCAATGAATGGCAACAAGCCATATTTCCGACTAAATCCTGAAAAGTTAACCATAATTCTGCTGTTGTTAACCCTTTCAGTGCCAAGTCCGATTTTTGTATCAACCTATATTTCCTTGATCATTTAATGATTATAGCAATGTGATACTCTAAGAGCTCTTTCCATCAATGTACATGTATCACATTATTATAATCAATAAATTTGAAAAATGATCAAGGAAATATGGGCTGATACAAAAATCGGACTTGGCACTGAAGTGGTTAAGGGGTCAATTATTTAGGGCATTACTGTAATCTTTGGAAATGGTTCATGAATTTTTTGATTCTTTTTATCTTTTTAAAAAATTGAGATCAAGTATAAAACAAGCTCATCACACACATAACGGTACAACAGCATGTGCCTATCCTAACCCTAACCCTAACCCTAACCCTGTGCCTATCAGAGTGAAGGCATTACGAAACTAAAGTGAATTGGCGATAAAATCCATAGTTTTCATTTTCTCCAGTAGTTCATGGCCTGGGGTAGCTTTTTGTCATTTAAACACCTCGCCCATTCAGCTCGGTTAACCTGGCTGTCTGGGTTGGCCAGGCTGACCCACACTCTAATACATACGGACCACATATTAGAGGTTTTAAATAAAATATGAAAAAACAAGCCTTGAAATAGGGTGTCTGTCATTTGCTGAATGAGGTCCCCAGAGGGTGAATTTAGTGATGCTACCCCACATAGCAGGCTAGCATCACCAAATTCACCCTCTGGGAACCTCATTCTGCTGAGGTGTAAGCAGAATGAGGTCCCCAGAGGGTGAATTTGGTGATGCTAGCCCACTATGCGGGGTAGCATCACTAAATTCACCCTCTGGGGACCTCATTCTGCAAATGACAGACACCCTATTTCAAGGCTTGATAATGCATATCAAGTTCGGGCGGATGTACGTCTTTCAAAGCAATTTACATCAATTGTCCATCGTGAGTCATTATGGTGACTATATGGTACTCCGAAAACAATCCTAACTTAATTCCTTTCTACCTCGCCATCAGTTTGTCAGACAAATCTGTTTAAAAAACGCTTTAAGTATCATGGATGGTTATATCCCTGATAACTTATAGTATTCATGTGTTATCTCATGGGGTTTTATTTGAATGAGATGCAGGGCGGTCTCAGCGATTAATTAAATCCTCATTCTGTGGTGATTATGCACTTAGCACTCTCCTGTTGGCAAGCCTGCAAATAGCGTGTCTGTCATTTGCAGAATGAGGTCCCCAGAGGGTGAATTTAGTGATGCTACCCTCCTCTGGGGACCTCATTCTGCTTATGCCTCATCTTCTGGGAAGTATCTACAGTCTCAAATTAACATTGTTTTTAGTTACATTTTCCCTTCTGGGAAGTTTCTATATCCCCTAATTTGCAGCAGATAAAATGCATAATCGAGGTTCTCAATGGGTGAACATCACCAACTTCAACTGGGTGAACTTCAATCTGATCCTAGGTCTACCATAGAAGTAGAGGGCCTAAGCAGAATGAGGTCCCCAGAGGGTGAATTTAGTGATGCTAGCCCGCTATGCGGGATAGCGTCACTAAATTCACCCTCTGGGGACCTCATTCTGCAAATGACAGACACACTATTTGCAGGCTTGCCTGTTTGGAGGCTACTGGTAACTACAGGAGTAATTAGTTCAGCTTTTTATGTTTTACGCAAACATTGCTTTGACTTGTGCATAGTCTCGTAATTACAGGCATGTTACATGTATTTATAGTAGAGTTGTAGAATATACCGGTAGTTTAATATGGTAATCAAAGGCATGCTGCAGATATTTATAGTAGAATCATAGGACACAGTTATCATGTACATGTAGTAGAGTCCTAGGACAAAGATATATTCCAGTCTCAACATATAATTGTAGCATAAACTGTAGAATCTGTGGGATATCAGTGCTATGCCGTTGAATTGTTTTTTTTATTTTTTATTTATTTTTTATTAAAAAAACAGTCATTTCAAACAATACACTAACTATTCAACGGCATAGCACCGATATCCCATGGAGTTCCCATATTTAATTTCAAAGCAACTCATTTTAAAATAGTTAGTTTCATAAGTTAATTTCAAAATTTTAACAACAGTGGTACTGATTTTCTTTCACATACACACTCTTTATCTCTATCGCTCTACCTTTCTCTGTCTCGTATTCCTCGTGAATATACCCCCTCTCCTTATTACCTTCCCAAGCTTACTTATCCTTTCAGCACTTATTGTAAACTCGTCTGTACATCATAATATTAATATACCATCATTTCTTAACCCTTTGAGTGCCAGGTCCGATTTTTGTATCAACCCATATACCCTGTGCCAATGCATTCTCTTATATAAGAGAATGCATTGGCCTAACAATTTAATTTAATTTTTTATTTTTTACAATTTTAATAATTTATTCTTATATTCTTTAACAGACTTATTTTGTAGGTTTAGGGCCGATAGGATCGGCCCCTGGCACTCAAAGGGTTAAACCTACGTTTCTCGAACTCGGCCTCTTGACATTCACGATTTCTTTATTTCTGCAATATATCTACTTGTCTGAGGATCGAGATAGCTCAACAAAAGCAGATATCTGCTTGCTGCTGGATCCTCTTCCCCTTTTCTATTCTACTCATGTTTCCGTCATCAAAATGTTATTCATCATAAATGTATTATTAATTGGACAAATAAATATTGTTTAAATCAAACTGTAGAATGCATAGTTCATTGTACTAGTAAACTGGAAATGTACATTAAAGGGGTATAGGGGTATTAGCCTGGTTTTTATACCCCAATTTTAAATAGGCCCATTTAAAAAACAATACTCGTCAACTCGTCACCAAATTCACCCTCTGGGGACCTCATTCTGCAAATGACAGACACCCTATTTCAAGGCTTGAAAATATCCAAGGAACTCATATGAGAACGGGACACAACCTTAACGCTTTCTATGCTAAATACAGTAATGACCTAAATGATCAACTCCTTAACCACAGCAGAATTATTGGTAACTTTTCAGGATTTTTCTCACTGAGAGCTTTGCGGTGAATGGCAACAAGCCATATTTGCGACTAAATCCTGAAAAGTTACGCATAATTCTGCTGTGGTTAAGGACTCGATTATTTAGGGCATTACTGTATTTAGCATAGAAAGCGTTAAGGTTGTGTCCCGTTCTCATATGAGTTCCTTGGATATTTTCAAGCCTTGAAATAGGGTGTCTGTCATTTGCAGAGTGAGGTCCCCAGAGGGTGAATTTGGTGATGCTAGCCCGCTATGGATATTTTTTCACTAAACAATGAACTACAGTAACTGTTGATATCTCGTTCTTTTATCACACATAACTGAGGTGTAATCTTGTGCTTTGATGTCACAATTGATACTGAATAGATAAATAAATGCCACATGTCAATGAAAAAGGCTCTCGTCTTTGAAATAATAAAATAAACCTGCCAATCCCAGAAAATATACCAGCATAACAATGTGCCGATAGATAGATAGATACATGTACATGTATACCAAGCTAGAATGTATGGTACACTACTAGTAGGTTGAATAGGAGGATTGTTATACTATTATATACAGTGTTATACCTTTGAGTGCCAGGTCCGATTTTTTGTATCAACCCATATACCCTGTGCCAATGCATTCTCTAATATATGCGAGTCGACCATAGGTCGCCTCGCATATATAAGAGAATGCATTGGCCTAACAATTTTTTACAATTTTAATAATTTTTTCTTGTATTCTTTAACAATTTTATAATTTCACCCATACAGAGCCCCAGACAAACATGAGCAGACGACACTCTTCTATATGCTTCTATATATGTGTGGGGGCTCCCTGCAGGGTAGATACTGTTATGCCCTAAGTAAATGGCCCATCTAACTGAAGTGGCACCCCAGTTTAACTGCGTTCCATTTTAACCTAACCGCGGTTATAAGATGCGTTTTAAACGCGAGAACCGAATAATTTGTGCGGTTAAAACGTATACGTCGCGGTTAAACTGGTATATGTCGCTCTTAATGGAACAGATACTAATACCATATGGCGTATATGGCGTGTCATGTTTTAGTTGCCATGCTCGTTAGACAAGTTAGCACAAATAACATGGCAGTGTCCCTTTCAATATCAATATTTTTTGTTGTGGATCTTCTATTTATTTTGGATAAATAACAGTTGGGCTAACCCCAATGGGTAATCGGAATTCTTACGGCCCATTTTCGACTTTAACCATCGATAAAATAAATATTTATATAATTATATATAAATATAATTATTCGACAATTTAGCTGACGAGTGCCGGTCACTTTCAATGTAAGGAAACGCGTTTAAAATGGAACAACCGCAAAACGGATAAAACGCATTTCAAACGGATTCGAGTGGATAATTATATAATAATATAAAGTGGGGGTTAGAGTCCCACACATGCATCATAAATGTAAAGTGAGGGAAACAAAAATGCGTTTAAACGGAACAACCACATTCTTCAAACGTCGGGCATTATTCGGATATCGGAAACCGATATTTAAGTTTTCCGATCTTGCATTCGTTGCTATATAATCATAATTAACTACAAACGTGACACGCCAGTTACATATACATCAAAAATATACAAAATTATACATAATTAACTACAAACGTGACACGCCAGATAGATTCGCGAATTGCGTATGTACTATTAATAGTATTAAATTCAGCACTTTACTTTGCTTCAAACATAAGCATGTATTTTTTCACAAGCCGATCAACGGACGTATACTAGAACATATACGTCAAAATTATACAGTTTTCAACAAGTCGGGATTAAAACATAAAATATATCGTGTTGAGTACCGATGGTGATAACAAAAACATACAATCAACTCCTGGTCGATTATGAAGTTACCACTTTGCTGTGATCGCTAAAACACAAAACGATAACATACACTGGTAGATGCATGGGTAGTACCCCTCTCTTTCCCATTAAATATTCAAATACCGGAAGGTTAACGTTTACGTGCGGTTAAGGGTTATTAACTGCGGTAATCTAACCGCATGTAACTGCGATGCCACCGCAGTTACGGCAAATAACTGCGGTGCGGTTACGGTTTAACCGCAGTTGTAAATGGATTATAACTGCAGTTAATGGGTCATTTACTTAGGGCATAACAGTAGATTGATATACCTGAGCTAGAATGTATGGTACACTAGGTTGAATAGGAGGATTGTTATACTATTATATACAGTGTTATAACTTTGAGTGCCAGGTCCGATTTTTTGTATCAACCCATATACCCTGTGCCAATGCATTCTCTAATATATGCGAGTCGACCATAGGTCGCCTCGCATATATAAAAGAATGCATTGGCCTAACAATTTTTTACAATTTTAATAATTTTTTCTTGTATTCTTTAACAATTTTATAATTTCACCCATACAGAGCCCCAGACAAACATGAGCAGACGACACTCTTCTATATGCTTCTATATATGTGTGGGGCTCCCTGCAGGGTAGATAGATAGATATACCTGAGCTAGAATGTATGGTACACTAGGTTGAATAGGGGGATTGTTATACTTATGATATACAGTGTTATAACAAAGATAAATAAATCTCACACACAGAGGAACACAGGCCAAGATTGTGTATGATAAGTCTGTCAAAGGTTTATATGTTTATTGTATTGACTTCTTGGAATGCATCAGTTATAGTACAAGCAAAATGTTCTTTCTCTCATGCACTGTGTATTAGGCCATTACAGTAATGCCCTAAGTAATCAACCCCTTAACCACAGGAGAATTATGGGTAACTTTTCAGGATTTAGTCGGAAATATGGCTTGTTGCCATTCATCGGAAAGCTCTCGGGGAGGTGGATTCAGTGAGTACACGGACACGGTGACGGGGTGGGATGAGCAGCCATTTGGTCAGGCCATTAGATGGATTACGTGAGTACAAGGATGCAGTGGGTCCAAACTGAATTGAATGGAATTTGGTCTGAAAATGTACTGGTCCAGGGTACGGGTCAATTTCGAGTTTGGAATCCGCCCGACAATTTTTCACATGAGTTATGACACCTTGTTTAGTAGTTTCGGCGAATATGCCACGCCCTTAATAAAGAGCATTTAATTTATCAATTGCTTTTACACAGGAATATGATAAAGATCAGTTAATCCAAGGTAGTCTGGACTTATATTCTATGCTTTTTTAGTCGAGTTTTTCAAAAATTCGACTTATGGTTTGACGAGGGACGATGGGCGGGCGGGCGGACCAAAAGAATGCCTTATAACTTTGACATTTGTGAACGGATTCAAAAAATTGTTGCTCCCAATGACTATTTACTGCCTGTAGAAAATGGGTCACGTCCGAACTTTTTTACAAGAGTTATCCATCTTAGATGTTTTTTAGTTAAGTTTTTCACCGTTAAAAAGCACGATAACTCACGCAAATATTAACCAATTTCAACAATATTTGGTATATGAGACTCTTGTTTACTCTTATCCTGACAATTGTAAACTGCCGCAAGGTAGACTGCTCTGGACACCATTAGTGAAGTTTCCACTACCGGAGTCCAAGACAGGGGTGCCTCTACTGTGGGACCGGGATACGAGCATCCCCCTACTCATATATTATGGGTATCACAAGACAGGGGTGCCTCTACTGTGGGACCGGGATATGAGCATCCCCCTGCTCATATACATGTATTATGGGTATAAAAAAACAGTCAAGTTCTGATGATTATTACTATACTGATGTGCCCGACTTCGTCCAGGCTATTTAGGGAATTCTTTGTGATCGCCTCTATCTGGGTAGAATAAAAGTATTAGGAGAAAGAAAAAAACTATTGTTCGATCGGTCCAGATACATGTACATGCCTATATGAGCATATATGAGCGAGGTCAAGGACATGGTTGCACGTGAAATTGAATCCGCCCATATTGTTCCTCGGATCAAAGTACATGTAGCCCTACATACCAAATTTGAGTCAGATCCGTCGAGCAGTTTTTGAGTCTATAACACACATACATACATACCGGTACATACTAGTACATACATACAGACATAAGTTCCAAAATAATATATAATAGACAATGTACTATTACAAGTAACTTTTCTCCAAAGGGACATCAGCTGATTTTGAATGGGGAGGGGTGGACTCGTCATATTTTCTTTTGACATGCTGAATTGGAGAATTGTGCATTGGAAATCTCACAATATTAGCGTGCCAAGGTTGATTTGATTTAGTTCAGTTTGAGCTTTCACAATTAGAAATACATGTAGGATCGTTTTTCACATGACATCAGTATAAATTGATTGGAATCTATAGTGCTTTGATAACACAAATTATACTGAATAATAAAAGTGCAGAAGTCCTATTCTATTTCAATTTCAGCAAATGAAGGATTATGGGATAATTTTTTAATGATACAGATGCAGGGTCCGTGCTGGACCGAAATTTACTTTTGCCAAATAATTTGCCAAATGAAAATATTTTTTGCCAAATTGTATTAGAATTTGCCAAATATTATCCCTGATAGTATCATTTTCTGCAACCTTTGTTTCGATACTCGTGGCTTGAACGACGTTTGATATCAATAGGACAACAGTTATTTAATAATTATGCTTGCATGCATCTCTATTGTGGTTTATCATACAACAATAAACTAATCACCGAACAATAAAATGGTAGAAGAGTTGCTTCATCAGAAGGGAACACCACAAGAGGATTAGCTATGTAAACACCACCATCACACTAAATATTGGTAATCCCTTCACCCATGCACTGATAATAATGTTACCGGATTAACTACATCTGATTGGAGGTGTTAACTTTTCCGAAACCATATAAAACACCACTAAAATATAATTATATTGTAATAGTTTCCTAAAATGAATGGTATTGATTGACCGATAACATTCAACTTTATTGAGGAATTGAAAAATGACTTGCCAAAACTTTTGCCAAATGAAAATATTTTTTGCCAAATGTGAATTATTTTTGCCATTGGCAAGTGGCAGCGCGAACCCTGTACAGATGTGGACTTATATTATTATTTCTCAGTAATATGTATAACATAGATATACATGTACATGTACTGTACTGCCCTAAGTAAATGTCCCATCAAACGCGTTTCGTTTAATGTTAACCGCAGCTATAAGATGCAGTTAAACATTATTCCACAACTGGCTGATTGTGCAGTTAAAACATACCATTCGCGGTTAAACCGGTATCTGTTTCAGCGGAACAACCATGCACATGGTATACTATGTATTGTTGTGTCGTGTTTTAGTTGCCATGACTGTTTGTCAAGTATACGGTCATACATGTACCATCCACTGACAGATTCATCACTCATGGCAACAGGAATGTCAGCATTTACAGTATGTGCTGTGTAACAGCCGTCAAGTGATATAACTACGGTTATCTAAACCGCAGTTAACTGAGGTGCCACCGCAGTTACTTACCCGTAACTGCGGTCCGGTTACGGTTTAACCGCAGTTATAAACAGATTATAACTCCAGTTAGTGGATCATTTACTTAGGGCATCACAGTAGTAATGTAGTGAGAAACACTGAACTCTCATGTTTATTTTGGGCACAGCTGTACCAACATGAATCTGAAGAAATATAAAAGACTGCTACAAGTGAATAGAAAGAGGACTCTCTACTTGTCGTCTGCCTTATATATGATCTGAACATACCTACAAATAATGAATAGACCTTTCCATTGTATACATTTATAACTGAATGGGAGAATCGTGTCAGTAATCAGAGGGTTACTATAATGACTGGGAATGTAATATGGAATGTTCTCTGTTCTCTCAGAATGCAGGAATGTCTCCATCGAGTGCTTTGTTTTTTAGTACAGTTGTCTTTCTCTGAGTTCTTCCTTTATAACAGATGGTCCCAATAACAGTGATGTGTCATCGCGAAATCATCGCAATAATTCCTCTGATTCACATATAATCTCTCGATACATTACCAATCGGGGGTTAAACCACTGACAGGAGATTACAGGAATATTTGTTATAAGACCTCTGCCAAGCCAAGAAATGCCGTGGTATTTACAAACAAGCAGCAATCCATAGACTGTTGTACAGTAATGCCCTAAATAATCGACTCCTTAACCACAGCAGAATTATGGGTAATTTTTCAGGATTTAGTTGGAAATATGGCTTGTTGGCATTCATCGGAAAGCTCTCCTATGAAACACAACAAGCCATATTTTCGACTAAAAATTACCCATAATTCTGCTGTGGTTAAGGAGTTGATTATTTAGGGCATTACTGTAGTGGCATTTCTCGGAGGGTTTTTCCAGCCAAACAGAGTTTTAGTGCATTTTTCTGAGGTTAGAAGCCACATGTTGATACCTAATGCCACCTGTTGATACCTAATGCCACCTGTTGATACCTAATGCCACCTGTTGATACCTAATGCCACCTGTTGATACCTAATGCCACCTGTTGATTGCTATTGTTGGATTCTGACTGTTGTTCTCATGAACTGTGATGCGCACCAATAACAAAACCTTTACTCCATGTCAGTTAGTGGCATTGGATCATCCCAGATTGACGTATGTCTTACAGAAAGGTGTTTTAGGAACAGTAATGCCCTAAATAATCGACTAAATATACTGCATAGTCGGAAATATGGCTTGTTGCCATTCATCAGAAAGCTCCGATGAATGGCAACAAGCCATATTTCCGGCTAAATCCTGAATCCCCACAAATATACTCCAGACTCACTATACTGCATACATGTAGCTGTAGATTCTGTGCTTTAACCGGAACAGTCAAACATCATAATACTCTGTACCACTACCCCCCCCCCCCCCCTTTCCATAAGACCCGCTCTTACATGTATATACAGTAATGCCCTAAATAATCAACTCCTTAACCACAGCAGAATTATGGGTAATTTTTCAGGATTTAGTCGGAAATATATATGGCTTGTTGACATTCATCGGAAAGCTCTCAGTGAGAGCTTTCTGATGAATGGCAACAAGCCATATTTCCGACTAAATCCTGAAAGTTACACATAATTCTGCTGTGGTTAAGGAGTCGATTATTTAGGTCATTACTGTATGTGTATATACCTGTACCTGGCTATTCATTCCTCACGTACAATCATGCAACTGTCTAAAAGAAGAGTGGACTCCATTGTCACACCTTATTACAAAGAAGAATGGACTCCATTGTCACACCTTATTACAAAGAAGAATGGACTCCATTGTCACACCTTATTACAAAGAAGAATGGACTCCATTGTCACACCTTATTACAAAGCAGTTGGTATTACAGTAGAATCTTATAAAGCTCAGTATCATAGAACCTGGCTATGCAACGCCCCCCCCCCCCAAGCTTACTGTGATAAATAGTCACTCCTTGTGGCTATGCAATGCCCCCCCCCCCCCCCAGCTTACTATTATTACAGCTTACTGTGATGAATAGTCACTCCTTGTTTCAAGTCAATCTTGGAACGCTCCCTATCAGGCTATCATAGAACCTGGCTATGCAATGCCCCCACCCAGCTTTTTGTGATGAATAGTCACTCCTTGTTTCAAGTCAATCTTAGAACGCTCCCTATCACAGAACCTGGTTGTGCAACTGGCCCCACCGCTTACCATTCTGTGATGAATAGTCACTCCTTGTTTCAAGTCACTTGGTATATTACGGTAGGATTATCATGATCATGGTCATCATGCACACTTCCTCCATGAGACCCCGAGCTAACAATCCTGTGACTAGTCAAAATAAATAACTGACTCCCCTTATTTTAAGTCAGGTTGTAATACTGTGTCGTTATAATTCTCAACACTCCCTATAATAATCTTACAATCCTACGACTGGTCAAAAGAAGAGCAGGGCCCCTTATTATACGACATGTCAGGTGATATTATACGACATGTCAGGTGATATTATACGACATGTCAGGTGATATTATACGACATGTCAGGTGATATTATACGACATGTCAGGTGATATTATACGACATGTCAGGTGATATTATACGACATGTCAGGTGATATTATACGACATGTCAGGTGATATTATACGACATGTCAGGTGATATTATACGACATGTCAGGTGATATTATACGACATGTCAGGTGATATTATACGACATGTCAGGTGATATTATACGACATGTCAGGTGATATTATACGACATGTCAGGTGATATTATACGACATGTCAGGTGATATTATACGACATGTCAGGTGATATTATACGACATGTCAGGTGATATTATACGACATGTCAGGTGATATTATACGACATGTCAGGTGATATTATTGTTAAATCATCACTATTCTCTGCAGTCCCTTCCAATGATTGTCAGTGCTCAAGTCTGCAAATAGTGTGTCTGTCATTTGCAGAAAGAGGTCCCCAGAGGGTGAATTTAGTGATGCTATTCCGCACATCTTCTGGGAAGTACATGTATCTATTCTATAGTCTCAAATTAACATTGTTTTTAGTTACTTTTTCCCTTCTGGGACAGTTGTCTGGGAAGCTTCTACATGTATATCCCCTAATTTGCAGAAGATAGAATACATAATCGAGGTGACTAATGGGTGAACATCACCAACTTCAACTGGGGAACTTCAATCTCATCCTAGGTCTCCCATAGCAGCTGAGGTGTAAGCAGAATGAGGTTCGCAGAGGGTGAATTAGATGATCCTAACCTGACGTGTGGGTTAGCGTCACTAAATTCACCCTCTAGGAACCTCATTCTGCAAATGACAGACACACTACTTTAAGGTTTGTCAGCGCTCCATGCAGTACGTTTTTTTCACTCATCAGCCAGCATTACCAGACATCGTTGCTTAATTTCTACGATTTTTTTTCACACATTGTTCTCTGTTTTGCCGTCTGGAATCGTCCCAAACCACACATTTATACAAACCAACTCTGGCATCTGTCTGAGAATTAGTCTTATGTCGGAGTTTATTATGGCAGCACATTGTTTCGTTTGTAACATTTATAGATGCATACAGGTCTGGAATTATGGGAGGCCAAATTCACATTTAATAAATAAATGCACTTTATCACCATTTTAGCACAATTCATTTGCGCTTTAGGACAATTATTTCATTCATGAGGGTGAAAAATCACCCTGAAATTCAATGGTTTGGTCTTCAAAATTAGTCAAATCAGGTGATTGCATATACAGTATAATGCCCTAAATAATCAACTCCTTAACCACAGCAGAATTATGGGTAATTTTTCAGGATTTAGTCAGAAATATGGCTTGTTGCCATTATCATCTTAAAGCTCTCAGTGAGAGTCAAATTTGACCAGGTAATTTTGCAATTTACATTGTTGGACACGTGACAGCCATTTGCATGTAGCATCGGTTCCCGATCCAATGGTGTGCTTAGCACAGTGTCATCCTTGGACATGAACTATGAGCAAGGCTCAAAATAATTTTGTTTCCACTGACTGTCAAAATGACAGGCACCAAATGGACGGTGTTGGTCATTTCAAATGGGGCCTGTCAAAATTCAGATGTACTGCATGATACAGTTTTAAATTTCCAATTGACTTATTATTCGTCAATGAGATGCACATTTCAGTGAGCAATTCCAATCTCCACCCTGGAAAAACCCATGTTATTTCTGTTTTCAAAAGTTCAAAATTTTTACGTTGATTAATAAATACACCTGCAATTCACAAATGACATAATTATATTCACTCTGAATTGCTCTGAAATTTAAAAAAGAACAATTTTTTGCATACAATGTCTGATTCGGCTCCTTGGACATACACAAACAGATACAGATAGTTTAAAAATTTGCATTGGACAAAATGTCCAACAGATACACTTTGGACATTAGCTATTTTTCGTCAGACAATGACCGTGACTGGCCACTTATATTGAGTCTTGACTATGAGAGGTGCAAAGGTATGGAATTTATCCAGTTCGTTATTCGATGTGCCTGAGATTATTTTGCACCTGAATAATTTTCAGTGTGTTGATCATGATTTCAGTGCATTGATGGTTGATTCATGATGCTCATTGTTCTGGGAATGCATACATGTACCCTGGTATGTACCGTACTTATTTGCTTGCATGACCCCGAACATTTCTGATATAGTTTTAGAACTTTTAGAAGTGGATTGGAGAATCGATTTAGGAATTAAAGGGACAAACTAATTTTGTCTGGTCCTTATGGATTTCCATCCTCCTTCATATATAAAATCCAGCATACGCTTGTGTATAGCCTACGGATAGCTCTTGCCCAATCAGTGGAATGCACAGCAGGCTAGCATCACCGAATTCACCCTCTGGGTACCACAAATGCTATGGGAGGCCTATAGGATCTGATTGTAGTTCCCCAGTTTAAGTTTGTGATGTTCACCCATTATAGTCATCTCGATTATGCAATTTATCTTCTGTAAATTAGGGGATATACAATAATGACCTAAATAATGGATTCCTTAACCATAGCAGAATTATGGGTGAACTTTTCATGATTTAGTCGGAAATATGGCTTGTTACCATTCATCGGAAACCTCTCACTGAGAGCATTCTGATGAATGGCAACAAGCCATATTTCTGACTAAATCCTGAAAAGTTACCCATAATTCTGCTGTGGTTAAGGAGTCGATTATTTAGGGCATTACTGTATAAATTGAACAGAATCTAAAAAGTAACTAAAACAATGTTAATTTGAGGCTATAGATACTGAATTTGGTGATGCTAGCCCACTTAAACTTTATATATCATCTCGATTATTAACCCTTTCATGTACATGTATAATTACTAAGTAAGTCTCGGTGCAGATGAAGAGAATCCAATACAGTAATGCCCTAAATAAGCGACTCCTTAACCACAGCAGAATTATGGGTGATTTTTCAGGATTTAGTAGGAAATATGGCTTGTTGCCATTCATCAGAAATCTCTCAGTATTATCTTATCTACCATTCTTCCTTCCACTTGAATTTAACCCTTTCATGATGGGAGCAAGCCTGAGTTTAGTGTGCCTGTCATTTGCAGAATGAGGTCCCCAGGGGGTGAATTAAGTGACGCTATCCTGCATAACATGCTAGCATCACCAAATAATCACCCTCTGGTGACCTAGCTCATTCTGCATGGCCTCATCTTCTTTGGGAGACATAGACTCAGATTTGAAGTTCCCAAATGGTGAATATTGTGATGTACACCCATTGGGAACCTCGATTATGCATAAATTTGATAATAAAGAAACTTTCCAGAGAATATGAGGCCTAAGCAGAATGAGGTCTCCACAGGTTGAATTTGGTGATGCTAGCCTGCTGTGTGTTGTAGCATTACTAAATTCACCCTCTGGGGACCTCATTCTGCTATGACAGCTACGCATATTAAACTCAGGCTTTGCCATGGTCGAATCTCTACTCTGGTGCCCGTACAGAGATCATATTCAACCAAAACCTGGGAACTTTTTGATGTTTCTTGAAATAGTGTGCCTGTCATTTGCAGAATGAGGTCCCCATAGGGAGAATTTATGCGGGGTAGCATCACCAAATTCACCCTCTGGGAACCTCATTCTGCTGAGTTGTAAGCAGAATGAGGTCCCCAGAGGGTGAATTTTGTGATGCTAGCCCGCTATGCGGGATAGCATCACTAAATTCACCCTCTGGGAACCTCATTCTGCAAATGACAGACATGCTATTTCAAGGCTTGTTGTGACAGGGAAGTGTAAAACATTGCATGTAATATATTTCTTAGTTATTATCTGTTCTTTAATCACGTACTTCACTGTATGCGAAGGCCCCCAACTCAAAATTTCACAAATTAATTTTGTGAGCGATTTAGCTTTGCGTCGCTTGCATTATGGAATTTCTCCTTGGTAATTAATTCAATGTTTGTTGTGATATTGGCTCACAAAAGTTACAGAAAAGCATGAAATTTCGAGCTGGGACCTTCACCTACACTGAAGTACATTATCAAGGAACAGATAACTAATAAATATATTCCCCGTGTTATTTTTCGACGTTATGAGGTTCCCTCCCCTGTCAAACCTTCTAAAAGTTCCCAGATTTTGTAATGGAATATGATCTCTTCCGGTGTTAGCCATAGTGGAGATTCATGGCATGATCTAGTTCCTGAATTGATCTACCGGCATATACATGTAGCCTGTTTCCTAAACAATTATAATGTAAGGCTTCTGTGTTTGATAGTATAATGTCATTATGAATCTACCACAGCATACATGTATATCAATGTAAGGCTTCTGTGTTTGATAGTCATAATGTCATTATGGATCTACCAGCATACATGTATAACAATGTAAGGCCTCTGTGTTTGACAGCCCTGTAAAGCCTCTGTGTTTGACAGCCCTGTAAGGCCTCTGGGTTTGACAGCCCTGTAAGGCCTCTGTGTTTGACAGCCCTGTCATCTTGTTTTGGAGAACATTCTTGATGGTAGTGCTCGAGGCCATATTTTGACGATTGACGTACCAGTATAGCGCATCCAATTATATTTTTGAGATTTTCTCATTTTGTTTTGGACAGCCTTACTAATTATTACCAAATATAACCTGAGGGTTAAGATCTTTGTGAAATTACTTGGGGGTCAGCTAAGTGCCTTGTATAAAACAACCTTACTGAAATCAGTTTATTTATATACTCCTCGTTCGTCCGTCTGTCCGTCTGTCCATCTGTCCGTCCGATCGTATAAAACCAGCTTACTGAAATCAGATCATTTATATCCTCCTTGTCCTTCCGCAAGGTCACTGAAATCAGATTTATATCATCCACATCCATCATCCATCGGTCCGTCCATCCGTCCGCTGACTGAAATCAGATAATTTATAAACTTTAGCCCATGGTAATTCAATTACTAGATTTTCATTGAACTTTAAAAGATGTGAGTGTTACAACTACATGTACAGGTACGTGTATAACATCTACATGTACAGGTACGTGTATAACATTTTAAAATCTAATTTTACATCTTTGTCCCTCTTAAACATTTTTAAAAATCATATCACCCATATGAAATAAACACCAACAACAGATTTAATTTTGGCAATAATTTTGTAATTGTTTAGTGTCCTGATAAATCATCTAATGATTATAAGATAAATGGGTTGAAAAATTCTATATATAACGATATAATCTATATATAACAATATAATCTATATATAACAATATAATCTCCTCATTCTTCTAACACTTTGTATATGTAGATGTACAATTTAAAAATCCCATTATTACAAGTAAATGTATAGTTTAGTTCAATCTCTTTGTAACTTCACATTTACAGCAAAATATGTTTAAAGTAAATGTTTCAAGAGTGAGTACATGTAGGTCTTTAAGAGGCCACTGGATTAGTTTTTCAGCCACTTGGTCCCAGAAGTACATGTACGTGTACCTGGAGAAACTTTTTTTTTTCGAAGCAGAGAGCCAACATGAGGCCATGTCCCAATTTTTTTCTCAATATTTGAGATTGAAAAACCTGAGCTACTCGTACTGGTATTCATCTCGATACTGTATCATATAAAAATTATTAATATCTATCATTCATCTCGATACTGTATCATATAAAAATTATTAATATCTATCATTCATCTAGATACTGTTTCATATAAAAATTATTAATATCTATCATCTCGATACTGTATCATATAAAAATTATTAATATCTATCATTCTAGGAAACATAGAATGGGGTTTCCATACATTTTGAATATTAATATCTATCATTCTAAGATATATACATGTAGAATGGGGTTCCCATACATTTTAATATTAATATCTATCATTCTAGGAAACATAGAATGGGGTTTCCATACATTTTGAGTATTAATGTCTATCATTCTAGGAAACATAGAATGGGGTTTCCATACATTTTGAGTATTAATGTCTATCATTCTAGGAAACATAAAATGGTGGTTTCCATAAATTTTGAGAATTATTTCATATGATCAGCATCCTGACTGGAAAGACCCAAATTATTTCTATGAAAATAAAATAGTTCTATGAGGGCCAGTAAAATAGTTCTATGAGGGCCAGTAAAATAGTTCTATGAGGGCCAGTAAAATAGTTCTATGAGGGCCAGTAAAATAGTTCTATGAGGGCCAGTAAAATAGTTCTATGAGGGCCAGTATAATAGTTCTATGAGGGCCAGTATAATAGTTCTATGAGGGCCAGTATAATAGTTCTATGAGGGCCAGTAAAATAGTTCTATGAGGGCCAGTAAAATAGTTCTATGAGGGCCAGTATAATAGTTCTATGAGGGCCAGTAAAATAGTTCTATGAGGGCCAGTAAAATAGTTCTATGAGGGCCAGTAAAATAGTTCTATGAGGGCCAGTATAATAGTTCTATGAGGGCCAGTAAAATAGTTCTATGAGGGCCAGTAAAATAGTTCTATGAGGGCCAGTAAAATAGTTCTATTAGGGCCAGTAAAATAGTTCTATGAGGGCCAGTAAAATAGTTCTATGAGGGCCAGTAAAATAGTTCTATGAGGGCCAGTAAAATAGTTCTATGAGGGCCAGTATAATAGTTCTATGAGGGCCAGTATAATAGTTCTATGAGGGCCAGTAAAATAGTTCTATGAGGGCCAGTAAAATAGTTCTATGAGGGCCAGTATAATAGTTCTATGAGGGCCAGTAAAATAGTTCTATGAGGGCCAGTAAAATAGTTCTATTAGGGCCAGTAAAATAGTTCTATGAGGGCCAGTAAAATAGTTCTATGAGGGCCAGTAAAATAGTTCTATGAGGGCCAGTATAATAGTTCTATGAGGGCCAGTAAAATAGTTCTATGAGGGCCAGTAAAATAGTTCTATGAGGGCCAGTAAAATAGTTCTATGAGGGCCAGTAAAATAGTTCTATGAGGGCCAGTAAAATAGTTCTATGAGGGCCAGTAAAATAGTTCTATGAGGGCCAGTAAAATAGTTCTATGATGGCCAGTAAAATAGTTCTATGAGGGCCAGTAAAATAGTTCTATGAGGGCCAGTAAAATAGTTCTATGAGGGCCAGTAAAATAGTTCTATGAGGGCCAGTAAAATAGTTCTATTAGGGAAGTTTTTAGAGGATATAGCGAGCATGAATTTAGTGTGGGTGTCATTTGCAGATTTGAGGTCCACAGAGGTTGAGTTTAGTGATGCAATCCTGCATGGTGGGCTAGCATCACCAAATTCACCCTCTGGGGACCTCATCCTGCTGGGAAATATCTATAGTTTCAAATTAATATTGTATTTAGTTACTTTTTCCCTTCTATTCAGTTTCTATTTTTATCCCTTAATTTCCTAATACATGTATGCAGAAGATAAATTGCATAATCGAGGTGACTAATGGGTGAACATCATCAAATTCAACTGGAGAACTTCAATCTGATCCTAGGTCTCCCATAGCAGAATGAGGTTCCCAGAGGGAGAATTTGGTGATGCTAGCCTGCGTGTGGGTCACTAAATTCACCCTCTGGAGACCACATTCTGTAAATGACAGTACCGGTACATGTGCATATCTAGATCATGCCATGAATCTCTACTCCAGCTGACGCCCGTAGAGATCATATTCCACCAGTACAAAACCCCTGAACTTTTTTTAAGTTTTGACAGGGAACATTATAAAGTCGAAAAAATAACGCGAGGAATGTACTTCTTTGTTCATACCTGTTGCTTAATGATTTATTCATCAGTACGTAAAGTTCCCAGCTCGAGATTACATTATTTACGTGACTTTTGAGACCCGATTCCACGATAAATATTTATTTTATTCCCTGTCATGAAAATTATGTCGTAAGCGACATAACGCGAAAGCAATTCTGGGTCAAGCTCCCCCTGCGTAACACTCACTTACACAATCCAATGCGACGGTTGTCTCTGTTATCGGGGACACAGCGGGCCGTAGGATACAAGTTTCTTCACAACGGAGACAGATACAAACGATTCATGCACGAAACAATGTTTTATTCCAAATCAATGGCAATATACAGTAGATATTATAGTGTGTATTAATGCAGCGTTTGTGTTACGCAGGGGGAGCTTGACCAGTTTTGCAACTGGTTCGGTGGCGGGAAGTTATACTTTCGGACTTAAGTTTCGGTCATCGACCAATCAGAATTGCTTCCGCGTGCGGCCGCTTACAGTCTGAATTTGGCGACAGAGAATAAAATAAATATTTATCGTTGAATCGGGTCTCAAAAGTCACGTAAATAATGTAATCTCAAGCTGTATATCCAGGGCTGGAGGTCAGGGGTCAACTTAATTTTTACCCTGTGCCAATGCATTCTCTTATATATGCGAGTCGACCATAGGTCGCCTCGCATATATAAGAGAATGCATTGGCCTAACAATTTTTTACAATTTTAATAATTTTTTCTTGTATTCTTTAACAATTTTATAATTTCACCCATACAGAGCCCCAGACAAACATGAGCAGACGACACTCTTCTATATGCTTCTATATATGTGTGGAGCTCCCTGCAGGGTAATGGATGTTTTTTATTTTATGTCCTAAAAATTGTAAGAAACATTTATTTAAAAAAAATGATAAAATATTGTTAGGCCAATGCATTCTCTTATATATGCGAGTCGACCTATGGTCGACTCGCATATATAAGAGAATGCATTGGCACAGGGTAAAAAAATCCAAGACCCAAGTGAACATTAAAATAGCACTATAATTGGTTTAGTTGACTTAGAACACACTGGAGGGTAGGTCAGGGGTCAATTTAATTTTTAAATTTGTATACTGTAGCATTTTGCAGCAATAGGTAGATTTTGTATAGCATTCCCTACCAAACATGTTTTTTCAATGTAAATTGGTTAGCAGAAATTGGAAGTTGCATTGCAATCCAATTAAATCGAGCCCTGAAGGTAGGGTCAGAGGAAAACAAAGACGTATTTTACGATGTCGTTGCCAAGGATAAATGTAAAAAAAATGACCAAAGCAAACAGTAACGAACCATATACTAGTATTATGTCATACCAGGTGTAGTTCCTGTTTTTAAATCGGCTTTATCATTTACTAAGTCTTTGTTTTTCACAGTTTTCCAGCTTGTTAACAGGCACCATGCTATAAACCGCCTCAGGACACAGATATTAAGGATTTACTCAGATTAGGATAATTAATTATACCCCACCTGCACGCTGCATGCACATATTTATTGACACTCAACAGAAATCTCATTAAATAATATTTATGATGGTCATCAGTCAATGGCAAGTTGTCGGGTCACCTGGTATGGCCCCCCAGGATAGTGGTCAATATATGGAGGTAGTCCAGTGGTGCCGACAGTCTCACAATATTAACCTTCACCTTGTGAGCCAGTGTATTCTCTTATATATGCGAGGTTTCCTATGGGAGACTCACATATAGAAGAGAATCCACTGGCACAGGATCTTTAATGCTGTATCACCAAGCCATATTCCCCCATTCAAACTGTTTCTTATTTACTTTACTTCATATTCATTTCTTCTCAAATCTGTTCATTACTTTCAATCAATCATGCCTCAATTGTTCTTTATCTTTATCATCTTAACTAGGGCTTGCCACGTTAATTGCTAATTCTCCAACTAAGCTTCATATAACTCTTATCAATTGACATAAATCTTTACACCTATTATTCTAAATGTCCAGGTGGCAAGTCCTGCTGTTAATTATTATGCTTCAGGCTTTCACACTTCTTTGGCTAATCAAATCTATTGTTTCATTAAGTTGTATATATATATCAAAACTTCAAAATGTAAGTTAAGTAATTCATCTTTAGACTTCACTCTTCACGGCACCCGGTTCTTATTATCTCTTCACGGCACCCGGATTATATATTGCATTTCATCGGCACCCGATAGACTGTTCAATACTTGTGTACCTAATATATGCTTGGAATTCAACAATAAATACTGTTATTACTATATGTCTGGAGTCTATTGATCATCTTCATATCAAAACCTACCAGAGCTAATTGACCCCGTGATATCAAATTCCAGTCCGTTTTAGCTGCACCAGTGCAGCTCCCATCATGACAGGATTATTTAACACTCCCGTATGGAGACTCACACTGACCTAAGCAGACAACAGTCATCAGTGCATTGTTATCTCTGTCTGGGGCTCCATAAAGGGTTAAAGTGTATTTTTACTTCCATGAAGTAGACAGTGTTTCACCTATTAGAGGTGCTTGCCCCAACCGGCTGATTCATACATGTCGTAACCTGACCCTTTTTGCGTTAGTAACATTGTGTGGTCGACGTCCTCAGTCACCAAGCCTGAGACGATCGAATCCTGGGTGTCTTTTTGCACGAAACCATGCGGCATTGACCAAGCCTGAGATTAGTGTGCCTGTCATTTGCAGAGTGAGGTCCCCAGAGGGTGAATTTAGTGACGCTATCCCGCATGGTGGGCTAGCATCGCCAAATTCACCCTCTGGGAACCTCATTCTGTATGGCCTTATCTGCTATGGGAGACATAGACTCAGATTGAAGTTCCCAAATGGTGAATATTGTGATGTACATGTGCACCCATGGGGACCTCGATTGTGCAAATGTCATCTGCCTATTTGGGGATACTGAGAAACTAAGCTAAAAAAAGAAATAGAATCTATATCAAGAAGTCTGTAGACATTCGTTAGTAAAGAAACTTTCCCCAGAAGATGAAGCCTAAGCTGAGATCCCAGAGGGTGAATTTAGTGATGCTAGCCTAAATTCACCCTCTGGTGACTTCATTCTGCAAATGACAGGCACACTGAAATCAGCCTTGTCCTTGTCCCTATCAGACCTGCTGCCTGATTCATAGTAATATGACCATTTCTGCATTAGTAACACTGCGTGGTCCCCAGTCACTGGTCAAAGTATGAAGGAAATCTACACTTACATTGTATATTGGTAACGTCATTTCCTCCATATCTAGAATGTCGCCATATCAGTTCATTTCTTGACATATTAAAGTGATATGAAACATTCCGGTAGGATGATCAATTTCATTTAATAAAGAAAACCCTGTGCCATTCAACAGAAAGCTCTCACTGAGAGCTTTCTCATATATTGGCAACAGGCCATACATGTATATCTGATTAAATCCAGAAAAATTACTCATAATTCTGCTGTGGTTAAGGAGTCGATTATTTAGGGCATTGCTGAAGAAGGCAGGCTCTTATTCATTGTATTAACTCTTTCATGAACGGGAGCTGCACTAAAGAAAACCCTGTGCCAATGCATTCTCTTAAATAAGGGAGGCGTTGTAAGTTAGTGCATTCTCCCATAGGGAGCATCATGTACAGAAATGCCCAAAATAATCGACTCCTTAACCACAGCAGAATTATGGGTAATTTTTTAGGATTTAGTCGGAAATATGGCTTGTTGCCATTCATCGGAAAGCTCTCACTGAGAGCCATATTTCCGACTAAATCCTGAAAAATTACCCATAATTCTGCCGTGGTTAAGGAGTCGATTATTTAGGGCATTACTGTACTTGTATATAGAAGAGAATGCACTTGTTTACAAGATCAGGGTAAATATTGTTTGGCCAATAGTAGTATATAGAGGATCTCCAACGAGTTACAGTGTATTTTGAGATATGAGATTTTATGAAACGAGTATGATAAATTTGATTCACGAGTCGTAGACAAATTGTGAATCAAATTTATCAAACGAGTTTCATAAAATTGATAAAATCATACATGCACGGCGATGGTTGAGATGCTTCACAACCGTATATGACGTAATACGACGAAACCTATAGTCCCCATAATTCGCCTCTTTGTTTTTGTTTCTATTTGCGTTAGCATAAAGAAGTTGGACAATAATTGAATGAAGCAATCATTTTGCAATGTCTGGTAGTAGTGCGGCTTTTCTAAATAGTATTAATCTGCATGGTAATTTACTTGGCACATGGCCAAGTATCCTGGGAAGCACGCGCCCATTACACACTAGTGAGGGATAAGAATTTATTACACTCATGCACGATTTCCATTAAAAACACTGTTAATTAAAAATGGTCACTATATATAGTGAATTATGTCATTTTCCGTGACATCATTGACGATACATTGCTTACTGATCTAGACTGAATTTTCGATGGTTGATCTTTCTCGACATCGGGACTTCCATGCATTAATTCTGTGTGTTTTAATCATATTTGGCAAACCAAATTGAAGCAGATGTGTAATAAATAGAGTAATAAATAAGTTTCGAGAATTATGTTCAATAATTCACTCGAGGCGAGAAATGTTTGGGTAAGAAAGTCGTGCGCTAATGTGCACTCGTTTCTTACGTATTTCTCTTACCTCTCGTGAATTATTTAACGTAATTCTCTGAACCAATTGATTACTCTCTATATATTTTATGAATTTTTTAATGATATTATAGGGGTTTGATCAGGTTTGATATATTTCTCATATGATAAAGATTTTGATCTTTCTCTTCAGGATTATCTTCATAAGCTGAAGGGATCGAGGAAGAATGGATTTTTTCAAGGAAACCCCTGGAGGAAGCGATACTTCGTGTTACGGAAGATTGGAGATAAACCTGTTCTGGAGTACTATATCAAGAAACCGAAGAGAAGAAACAGCACTCCAAGAGGTATGTATAGTAACAGAAACTGACAAGGGAAAAAGTCATTGGTGCTGGACATATGCAGAATGAGGTCCACAGAAGCAGGGTTTCCGCTAGGGGGTAGGGGGTGGGGCCGCTAGGGGGTAGGGGTGGGGCTGCTAGGGGGTGGGGCCACTAGGGGGTAGAGGGTGGGGCCGCTAGGTGGTAGGGGTGGGGCCGCTAGGGGGTAGGGGTGGGGCCGGTAGGAGGTGGGGCCGGTAGGGGGTAGGGGGTGGGGCCGGTAAGGGGTAGGGGGTGAGGCCACTAGGGGGTAGGGGGTGGGGCCGGTAGCCGTCAAGGTGAAAAATCCAGGTAAAAGTAGCCTGTTTTAGCACTGGTTGAACTACTTTCGTTATATCGGCCAATAGAATCGTGTGAGAGTAGAAATGGCAGATTGTTTTGTTCCATTTCTGCCCAAGTGCCAAGCTATCAAATCTTATACATGTACCTGTAACTTTAAAACTAGTAAATTTATTAGATATAAATTATTAAATTTACGAAGTACAGAACACCAGTAATTTGGATCCCGAGTTAAACGTGCTCGTTAATGTTAAAAGACTCACTGTGGAAGACCCAGCAGATATTTCGGATGCATAACGTATCGGAATATATTTTAGCAGATATTTCGGATGCATAACGTATCGGAATATATTTTAGCAGATATTTCGGATGCATAACATATCGGAATATATTTTAGCAGCTGCAGTGTAAATATAGAAGGCTGATTACATATCTGGCCGATGAGTATTCTTTGTGGGCAGTGGTAAGATGCCTTGATGCCCGGTGCGGCTACTCCCACATTTCTCTCTCGGTCTATTACAAAGTGAACAGTATATTTTGTGGTATAAAACATGACAGGTACGATTAAAATACTGCTGTTTTGCATAACATAACCGGGTACTACCGCAACGTAACTAACCAGCCTCAAAGGCATAGCTTCTAGCGATGTCAGTTCCGATCACTTCCTCTTTCAATTTTATGTATAACAACACGTTTAGAGTGTGTACACTCACAAGATATAAAATAAATTCACCTTTTAAAATTCCTTAGTACTATTCCAACAAAATTCAGAAGTTTTAAACATCTTTATACCTTTATAGACATGCAGTATGTCCTGGGGTATGGCAGGAGGGGAAAACTTGGCGAGGGGAACAGGGCTGTCAAGGGGACTCCCTGCCGGTATAGCGGAAATCCTGACAGAAGGTGAATTCTAGAAATTCACCTTCTGGGGACCTTATTCTGCTTAACAAGTTTTTTAGTTTCTTTAGAAAGTTTCTTTTTCTTTTTTAGTTTAGTTTCTCTATGTCCCCAAATTGGCAGCTGACACAATGCATAATCGAGGTGCCTAATGGGTGCACATCACCATCTGGGAACTTTAATATGTGTCTATGTCTCCCATAGCAGATGAGACCATGTAGAATGAGGTCCCCAGAGGACGAATTTGTTGATGCTAGCCTGCTGTGCAGGGTAGCGTCACTAAATTCACTCTTTGGGGACCTCATTCTACAAAATGTTCTCTCTCTTTTTTCAGACAAAATATTTCTCTGGCCTCGATTCAAGATAGAGAAAATAACGAACCTTAAAAACAGAGCGTATGTGTTTGAGTTGACGACACCTGAGAAATACCTGTGTTTATCAGCGATGGAACAGAAGTCAATGGATCTGTTTGTGTTCATCATTCAATCGCAGACAAGACTCATTGATGAACTGCGGGGTAAGTCATCATTCAGTCTCGGACAATGCTATCTGACAAAGTTTTCAATCTGTGTATTTACTATTTATATAAAATAAATTCTTATTAGGGCAGGTTCAGAGAAAAGGAATTAACCACAAATTTGGGGTTAAGCCCTTAAAAATGGGATATTTATCAAAAATCAAAACAGAAGTTGTCTGCTTTCCCAAATGAGCCCAATTGTGAGAATGAATAATATATTGCATTTAAGTTCCTTGCTTATATATTTCTTCATTTTCCATCTTGCCCCTCCCATCATGCCCCTCCCCTCATGTTCCCCCCTCATACCACTCCCTTCCTGCCCCTTCCCTCATAGTCCTCCCCTCATACCACTCCCCTCATGGTCCTCCCGTCATGTTCCCCCTCAGGGTCCTCCCCTCAGGCGCCTCTCCTCATACCACTCCCCTCATCGTCCTCCCCTCATACCACTCCAATTTTACCTGGTTCAACAAGCCAATCTGAAGATCACTCAAAACATTTGCTGAAAATTCCATTGAGCTTTTTACAAGCCTGCAGATAGTGTCTGTCATTTGCAGAATGAGGTCCCCACAGGGTGAATTTAGTGATGCTATCCCGCACAGCAGGCTAGCATCACCAAATTCACCCTCCGGAGACCTCATTCTGCTTAGGCCCTCAACTGCTATGGCAGACCTAGGATCAGATTGAAGTTCCCCAGTTGAAGTTGTTGATGATCACCCATTGGACACCTCGATTATGGATTTTACCTTCTGCAAATTAGGGGATATAGAAACTTCCCAGATGGGAAAACGTAACTAAAAACAATGTTAATTTGGTACTATAGATACTTCCCAGAAGATGAGGCCTAAGCAGAATGAGGTCTCCGGAGGGTGAATTTGGTGATGCTAGCCCACTGTGCGGGATAGCCTCACTAAATTCACCCTCTGGGGACCTCATTCTGCAAATGACAGACAAACTATTTGCAGGCTTGAGCTTTTACATGGTCCCTAGAAAAAAATTAAATGCACTAACACACAATAATGACCTACGCGACCTTCACCCTTGTAGATACAATGAGTTGTTAATTGATGAATTTAGTGCTGGTTTATGACAGGGCGTTGACAGGTGGGTGGTATCAATCAACATAATGTTCAGAACGCAATGTGGTTATGTACAGTAATGCCCTAAATAATCGACTCCTTAACCACAGCAGAATTATGGGTAACTTTTCAGGATTTAGTCGGAAATATGGCTTGTTGCCATTCATTAGAAAGCTCTCATTGAGAGCTATCCGATGAATGGCAACAAGCCATATTTCCTACTAAATCCTGAAAAGTTACCCATAATTCTGCTATGGTTAAGGAGTCGATTATTTAGGGCATTACTGTATTCCGTCTCACTTCGCCTTGTGTATTTCCTGTTTGTTTTCTCTGTAATCTGAGTCAGCTGTTTTACCTGGATATTTCTTCCTGAGTATTCAGGCCGCTAAGATGTGATTATGATTACCCGGTTTTGATTTCTTCTGACTAACATATGATTAATATGATTACCCAGTTTTGATTTCTTCCGACTAACATATGATTATGATTACCCGGTTTTGATTTCTTCCGACTAACATATGATTATGATTACCCGGTTTTGATCTTACTGTAATTTAAGCATATTTTAATGTATCTGAAAAATATTCACAAATACATATGTAATTTAGGCACAAGTTTTTACAACTTACATTGAGCCTTGCTCCTGAACTTTTGTTTTGATAATTCTTCCGACTAACATATGATTTATGAGCAAGTCTGAGTTTAGTGTGCTTGTCATTTGCAGAATGAGGTCCCTCGAGGATGAATTTAGTGATGCTATCCCTCATAGCAGGCTAGAATAACAAAATTCACCCTCTGAGGTCCTCATTCCGCATGGCCTCATCTGCTATGGGAGACATAGACTCAGATTGAGGTTCCCAAATGGTGAATATTGTGATGTACACCCATTGGGAACCTCGATTATGCAATGTGTCATCTGCCATTTTGGGGATATAGAGAAACTAAACAAAAAAGAAATAGAATCTTCATGTGTGTGAAGAAGTTTCTATATAAATTTGATAATAAAGAAACTTTCCAGAGAAGATGAGGCCTAAGCAGAATGACAGGCACACAAAACTGACACTTGAATTCATATTACTGATCATAAGTAGTATTTTCTAGGGGAAAAACTTTTTATGTTAGTAAATTAGACTATGGTTTTTTTTTTTTTTTTTTTTTTTATGAGATTGGGTCGCACTTTTTGAATAGACCGCTTCCGTAAATAAAATTGTCAAGTTTATTACTTTAATCGGATTATACCAGTGGGTTGGCATTACACACATTTCATGGTAGTTTGAATCACATTCCAATTGAAGTTTGGGGGGAGATAGCCTTGTTTTTCTTCCCGTTCGTTTGTCTGTCCGTCACACTTTTGAGTACCTTCATGGTGTAATCATCTCCTCCTACAGATTTCATCCCAGAGATTTGAAACTTCAGAATATTGTTGCCCATACATTGAAGATCGTAGATACTTTGATCGTAGATATTTGAAACACACCTATATTCAATATGCACACACACAAAAAAAAAAAAAAATTAGACTATGGTTGCTTTCTAATTTACAAGGCAGATGGTAGACATATTCACACTACCATTGTATATCTAACTAATCAGATTTACTACCATTGTATATCTAGCCAATCGTCTCACCGCCTGTTATGTCAGAAGGTTTGATTAATTTTTTTCCACGATTGTTTTGTTTCTATGATTTCCCACATGTTGTGGAAGTCAAGTCTGCAAATAGTGTGTCTGTCATTTGCAGAATGAGGTCCCCAGAGGGTGAACTTAGTGATGCAATCCTGCAAAGCTGGCTGGCATCACCAAATTCACCCTCTGGGGACCTGATTCTGCTTAGGCCACAACTTCTATGGGAGACCTAGGATTAGATTGAAGTTACACAGTTGAAGTTGGTGATGTTCACCAATTAGTCACCTCGATTATGCATTTTATCTTCTGCATGTCGACTCGCATATATAAGAGAATGCATTGGCACAGGGCCCTTCTGTTGGGTAAAGGGTTAAGGGATGTAGAAACTCAACAGAATAGAAAAAGTAACTAAAAACAATCTTAATTCGAGACCAGAGATACTTCCCAGAAGATGAGGCCTAAGAAGAATGAGGTCCCCCAGAGGGTGAATTTGATGATGCTGGCCCGCTATGTGGGATGGCGTCACTAAATTCACCCTACGGGGACCTCATTCTGCAAATGACAGACACAATACATTCAGACTTGTTTCCCCACATGCCGTGATAGCTCATTATCTCAGCATTGCACACATACCTACATGTACAAACTTGCCAAATATCTGTTGGGCAACGCATTTTGCAATAAATACCACAAATGCCACCAAATCAAGATGGGCTATGTGTATACCTATCAAGTATCGTGTACAATCTATTTAGTGGTATAGCCCCAGAGGGGGACCCCCCCCACAGAAGGACTGAAATGTGCTAATTGAGTGTAAAATTATCATATCATAAATGTTGGTTGCAAAAATCCTGTGTGATATCCCTCACAGCTCAACATAAGAAAACACACCTATATTCAATATGCACAAATATATATATCACTGTAAAACACACCTATATTCAATATGCACAAATATATATATACACTGTAAAACACACCTATATTCAATATGCACAAATATATATATACACTGTAAAACACACCTATATTCAATATGCATTCAATATGCACAAATATATATATCACTGTAAAACACACCTATATTCAATATGCACAAATATATATATACACTGTAAAACACACCTATATTCAATATGCACAAATATATATATACACTGTAAAACACACCTATATTCAATATGCACAAATATATATATACACTGTATATTTTTAATTTCTTTGGGCAGTGCGGCCCGGGGGGGGGGGGGGGGGGGGGGGGGGGGGGGGGGGGGGAGGGAGGGAGATAGCCTTGTTTTTCTTCCCGTTCGTTTGTCCGTCCGTCACACTTTTGAGTACCTTCATGGTGTAATCATCTCCTCCTACAGATTTCATCCCAGAGATTTGAAACTTTGATCGTAGATATTTGAAACTTCATAGTATTGTTACCCACATATTGGAGATGTGCAACATATATATAGATGACGGAAAAATTATTTTTACGGAGTTATTAACCCTTTTCGACAGAAAATTTCAACATTTTTTTTTATTTCTTTTAACAAAGCGGCATCGACTTGCCACGTTTTTCGGGGGACACTTTGGTCGGCAGACCTTTTATTTGAATATTTAAATGAGACAATACTAATTTGAGAAACCTCTCTCCATTTCAGATGACATATTTATTGTTCAGCCAGATTACTCCGAATCACAAAGAAGAATCGGAGCTAAGAGCAACCAATGTCTGCTGCAAATCAGTCCATGGGGGATAACTCTAGCTCTCAAGGTCAGTGTCTGCTGCATATCATTCCATGGGTGATAACTGGAGTTTAATATATGCCCGGGAATTGAAACACAGGAACCGGGAATGAAACCCCTTCAGAACCGGGAACCAGGAACATTCCCGGGAAATGTATACACAAGTTGTACAACATTTTGATAGTTTGGGTGACAGAGATCGTAAGATTAAACTGTAGTGATAACACTTGCTCTCAAGGTCAGTGTCTGCTGTAAATCAGTCCATGGGGGATAACTCTATCTCTAAAGTGAGTGTCATCTGTATATCAGTCCATGGGGGATAACTCTATCTCTAAAGTGAGTGTCATCTGTATATCAGTCCATGGGGGATAACTCTATCTCTAAAGTGAGTGTCATCTGTATATCAGTCCATGGGGGATAACTCTATCTCTCACAAGTTTGTAATCTGTTGAGCTCATTTGCTCTCCTGAAAATAAAGAGTGAACATGATAATTAGTTTTGTTAAGATAAATTTAAGCTGGTTTAGTCTGTCTGCGTGTCCATCTGAAATGTTTGTTGTCCAGATTATAACATGAATACTATTTGACAGAATTTGATGAAACTTGGTATGATCAAGTCACTTCTCCTTATACTAGATTAATAGGGAGAAATGGACTGTTATCAGGGAGAAGTCATTAAATGCTGAAGTTGTATTTACTCTCTAACATCCAGTAAGATCCCAGTTATAATACCATTATAATGAGTAAAGTTCAAATATGCTGTTTTGGCGGGTCCTCTCCCCAGTCATCCTCTAGGCTGGTCCGCTCCTCAGTCATCCTCTAGGCTGGTCCTCTCCCCAGTCACCCTCTAGGCTGGTCCTCTCCCCAGTCGCTCTATAGTCTGGTCCTCTCCCCAGTCCTATAGTCTGGTCCTCTCCCCAGTTGTCCTCTAGGCTGGTCCTCTCCCCAGTCATCCTCTATGCTGAACCTCTCCCCAGTCCTATAGTCTGGTCCTCTCCCCAGTCGTTCTGAATGCTGGTCCTCTCCCCAGTCGTCCTTTAGTCTGGTCCTCTCCCCAGTCGTCATCTAGGCTGGTCCTCTCCCCAGTTGCCCTCTAGGCTGGTCCTCTCCCCAGTCATCCTCTCTAGGCTGGTCCTCTCCCCAGTTGCCCTCTAGACTGGTCCTCTTCCCAGTCACCCTCTGGGCTGGTCCCTGAGTGTACATATTTGTTTCTTTTTCAGTCGACTCGATCAGTATTGGCACAGTGGCCCCTGAAGAGTATTCGAAGCTTCGAGAGTTCAGGCAACGGACATATGTCACTCGAGGCAGGCCGAGTGGCACCAATGGGGGAGGGCATTTACATATTCAACACACGGAATGGCGACGATAGCAGAATATATGATATGATCGACAAATACGTCCTCGACAACCTCACGCATCTTAAGGTGAGTGTCCTTGGTGATTTAAGTATAACTAAATTCCTATATTAATCATATTTAAAGCCACATGGCATGTATGCACTCCAAAATACACCTGCTTATATATTTTTTTTCCTGGTATCAAAGTAGGTCAATAAAAACCTGAACTACCTTTCCAATGTCCCAGAAAGACGCATTAAAGTCAGTTATAGTCATAAAATTACAACTTCGAACATGATGTTCAGATCCCGAACAAATATTTTGACATTTAACTCTTTCAGTGCCACGGGCCGATCTCATTGGCCCTAATTTACGGTCTGTAGAGTGCCAGGGCTGATTTTTTTTTTTTAGATTTATTGTTTGTTTTTGGGTTGAATTTTTTTTGGGTATGCTTAAGCATGCTATAACGAATTTTAAAACAATCTGGGTAAAACCTTAGGGGCATGTTTTAACTCAAAACTATCACCAAGTATTCATAGTAATAATTTTGATGCCCATGAAAAACGTAAGATTCCCTAGCAATTAGGCCAATGCATTCTCTTATATATGCGAGGCGACCTATGGTCGACTCGCATATATAAGAGAATGCATTGGCACAGGGTATATGGGTTGATACAAAAATCGGACTTGGCACTGAAAGGGTTAAATTCATTGCAATTCTGGAATCGGGAATGGGACGCGACTTCCGGAATCGGGAATCGAATAACATGCGACTTCCGGAAAAAGTATATTGCGTTATCTTAATATGAGACTATTTGAAAACTTCAGTCACTGCTTTTAAGAATTTCAGAAGCTACTGTTTTAAAAAGTAGTTTTCTATATTCCACAAATGGGATAACTATTTTGAACAGTTTGATTTATATCCCATAATTTTTTGACAGCCTGGAACACGGGGTACGACAGAGGAGCTGAATAAGTTTATGCACGAGGCCGACAAGCTTCAGGCCCTGACGACAATTCAAGCCACGTCTATCAACAAAGGGGAGTATCCTCAGATTCTACGAGATATCTGGAACTTTGTTCCTCCGGCTGATGGTAAGACTAACCTATATCATCGTGGCCAGTCCACATCCCTTGTTAAGTCATCCTGAATAGAGTTATCACCCCTGGTTAAGTCGTCCTGAATAGAGTTATCATCCCTTGTTAAGTGGTCCTGAATAGAGTTATCACCCCTGGTTAATTGGTCCTTAATGGAATTATCACCCCTGGTTAAGTCAATCCTGAATAGAGTTATCACCCCTGGTTAATTGGTCCTGCTGAATTGATATGATGCTGGTAGGGAAAACTGGTGGTGTTAAGAAAATGTATTTTCTGTCATTTTCACAGCCTTTTGCTATCTGAACGAATGGCAGAAAAGGCATTATGTTTATAAACCATTCAGAAACATGTATGATGTAAAATATTTTATTAATGGTCGCTCGTACTGTGTCGGCTTCTTATCACTCATGCGTTAAACGAGTACCAGTCAGCTTGTCATACTGATGAGTATCAGAGCATGTTTTGATCTAACTAGAGCAGCACCTGCAATGGCTACAGCCGGTTCATTGGTTGGCTTGTACAAATGACTGGGGTAATATTGTACCAAGGGTGTTAGAGCAAGTAATTGGTTAATCGCTATATAAAACTGGTCATTATTATTATTAACACTCTGGGGACCTCATTTCACATCGAGCCTCGAATCGAATCACCATAAACAAAAGTACAGCGATATTAAAAATATGTCATGGCGGTTATATTGAAACCATGACGAATAATCTATCAATTCATCATGGATCTATACTCATTAAACAAAAGTACAGCGATATTAAAAATATGTCATGGCGGTTATATTGAAACCATGACGAATAATCTATCAATTCATCATGGATCTATACTCATTAAACTGGAAAATTTAATTGATAAATTAAATCATACTAGATGAAGTACATTTGTACTGTGAATACTGTAGAGAAAAAGATTTTGGGATAAAAACACGTGATGTTTATCGCTCGGCATCAATCATAAATGTACTTCGGTGCATGTGGAGTAATCCAATTTCACATAGAGCTTCACTGTTTTCGGTATTTAGTCATATCGCGAAATAATTTTTTATATCGTGTAGTCGGTTTCGAAATAAATGGATAGTCGGTATATCGTGGTTGACGAAATTCCGATTATTTAGTCGTTTTTTTTTTATTTAAAATGGCCAAAAACATATAAATCTTAGTTCAAATGTCTTCCTATAAGCAAGGAGACAAAGATACAGATCAAGGAGACAAAGAGACAGATGTTTTGGATCAAGTGCTACCGGCGTATCTTTGTTTTACTGCAAAGAGTTGTATCAGTAATTCAATAGTGTCAACGCCTTCGTTCATGTGCCTCATCAGAGTGTGTTGTCGGAAGTAATAAAACAATTTCATTGCGTGTACATCAAATCCATAATCCAATGTCCTCACAGCGCATTCATTCATGATCACAGCTCATTGATGTTTGTTTTTATGTTTACCCATACCATAGTATGGTAAACATAGTGTCGTTGCCCGGATTGACCACTCGTCGTTGGTCCGTCTGTCTGTCTGTCCGTCTGTCCGTCTGTCTGTCCGTAGACACTTTACGAGTAATGCGATAACTCAAACATTTTTTATCCGATCGAAACCAAATTTTGTATATGGGTTTCTCAGCCCAAAATACAGATCGAGTTCGAATTTGGGTTTGATCCGAGATTTTGTTACAGAGTTATGGCCCTTTTTCAACTTAGAATTCACGCATTCTGCCATAACTCAAACATTTTTTATCTGATTGGAACCAAATTTGGTATGTGAGTTTCACAGCCCAAAATACAGATCGAGTTCGAATATGGGTTTGATCCGATTTATTTTAAAGGAGTTATGACCCTTTTTCGAAAAAAAATTTGGAAAAAAAAATCGATTTCTTAAAAAAAAAATTACTTTTAACTTTTATAATAATAATAAAAAAAATGTCATTGACATTGATTGGTTGATCGGTTTAGAAAATAATTAACCCTGCTCACAAATGCTATCTGATGCATCAAAGTCAAACAATTTTCTTCTGATCTGCCTCATATTTCTTACCTAGGTCTTTCTTAGCACGTTCTTCATCTGTATGGATTTTGGTATTGTTTAGTTAACCCTTTCCACTCTTGTTTTTAAATAGAATTCATCCAAGCCAGGATGACTCAAACATTTTTCATCTGATCGACACCAATTTTGGTATATGAATTTCTGACCCCTAAATACAGATCAAGTGCGAATATGGGTTTGATCCGGTATATATTAACAGAGTTATGGCCCTTTATAATTCATACATCTTTTCCATGCACTATTAAATTTGAATAGAACAAGACACACCTGTGTTATTGGAAGGAGATAATTTATTGCTTTGGACACAGTGACCTGATAGTTCCACTGGTGACTGCAGACTTAATATAAACATCTGTCAAACTTTGATTGATGTTAGACTCTTTATTCCAGTTCTGTTCTCTGTTGAAACCATGCAGTTCATGGCATTATTGTTTACAGAGACACTGTTGTTATAACTTAGAAAATAATTAATACAGCATTCCTTAGTTCCATCATATGATGTCATTGAAAATGATTAACCCTCTGCACACATCATATGGTCTTCTGATGTTTTTTATTTGATCATTCTCCTATTCTATGTACATGTTGATGGTGATCCACTTTTAATTTGCATGAATTTGGGATTAAAATTAACCCATTCGATTGACTCATATTATCTGATAGACATATATTAAATTATCACTTTAACTTTGAGCCAGGTTCAGTCAGTGTTTCAAGAAATGACCAATTGAAATTCATCATTAGAGGATATGTCTTATTTTGAAATTCCCTCAATTGCATTTGGGCTACAGGATAATATTAACAGTGCTGGGATTCTTGAGACTGACTTATTGTATGGGTTTCTAAATCCAATGACATGCATTTTGTTGACTACTCTGTGTTTATCAGTTCATTAGTTTGGGTAAGATTAACCCCTTTACTATCCAATTTGATAACTCAAATATTTCCATTGATTATGTTTATAGTTCTGGCACAGTTTATGATAACACACCTCTAACCTGCATAGTGAGGGTCATTTGGTTTATTTGCTTAAATATATTAACATCCTTCACCAATCCTGTTGACACAATGTGATAGCTAAATATTTTTTGCATGATTACTCTATAAATAATCACATCTGTGATAATCATGACACATTCTTCACCTGTATAGATTTTGGTATCGATCGAATGGTTGTGATAATATTATAAACCTTAACTTTAATTATATTTAAACTGTTCACAAACATATTTTTCTAATGATCAACTTACAAGAAAATTAACATTTATATCCAATCATTAGCAATCATATTTTATATCCAGGTCTATACATCCCTCACTTCTATAGTTGATCAGGTATTGATTGTTTTTTAGTGGTGAAATATTAATAGGTTGCTATGAATTTTTAATATGCAGCTGACACAAGATATTATGAACAAAAAAATAGCAATGATAATAAAAAAACCCACACAATATGTAATGTCTCATGTTCCAATGTAATAAATAGATAAATTGAGTTGCTATGATGTTTATCTACCTAATTTCTTAATTATTTGATATTTAACAGCTATGGTGCTTCTCTCCGACTATGGATTGAGCTTAGACATACATGTATCTGTGTTGGAGTCACTAATAGGTTCAGGTTGAAATCAAAGCCACGTCTGTTAACATTGTGTTAATGTGAGCAAGGTGCCCAATAAGTGTGATTTCACTTGTGAATTAATAGTAAGGTGTGAATTGTTTAAAGTTTTGCACTCATGAAAAGGATGGGGTAAGGATATATGAAAATAGCTCATCGCTGTCGCCAAGGTATGGGTTAAACATCTGCCGATCGTGATCGGCCTCTCGTTACAAGGGCTAACGTTTGTACACGTGGTGTCGACACATCACGCCATTGTTGGTTTACTTACACCCTGGCCAGTGTGAGAAATGTAATATGCCGATGGTGATATAATCGCAATGATGTATGTATGGTAGGCCATGTTAGGCATTCAATAGTCTCAGCTAGAATTTCAAGTCCGGTCAAATAGTGGCCCCTAAGCGTGCATGTTTGAAACCAGAAAAAGTAAATATGTTGTCGTTCTTGGTGGCAAACATATAGACATTCTCCTAATTGTTATGTGTAATACACATTCTCCTAATTGTTATGTGTAATAACTATCATTGTTTAATATTTTATTTTTGTTTATGTGTTCATATAAATACAGACGAAATTTAAATAATATTAGTATGTTATTTTTTGTAATGGTAAGCGACGCCTGGCAATTTATGAATTTATTAATGTAAGGGACACACCCATTAATTTTCCCATTTCCGTGTTGACGCTGACTCTATGATGCTCGTTGCTCTGCTTTGTTTGCTGACATGACTGCGAACAGTAAAGCGACGTAGCCCCATACAGCCAATGTCTAGTAGAATTTTGTGTTGGATGCGAATGAGTTCGTCATAAATGCGAAATAATTCAGAAGATTTTGACAAATAAAAATTTCCCACGGTATTTAGTCATATCGCAATATATTTTTCAATACCGTAGTCGGTATAACTTGAGTCAATATCGTGAAGCTCTAATTTCACAACCAATTATTCTATTGAAAAAGTTTCAAAATAACAATGCGCCTGAGCGGCCTATCTTGCTCGGAATGATGACTATATATCGGGTGGTGACACAACTGTGGGAAAACTAAATCTGCTCAGTTACAACTTACTCAGGACGCTTACCAGGAGGTTAAAGACATATTATGGACTTGTTCGAGTGCGTGAAATTGATAAGTTAGTACTCAGGCGCTATGCCAACCTGGGGAATGTAACATTCTACTAACATCGCCGAAAATTTCAAAGAAATCGACCATACCACTCCATAGAAAACATCGTCTGAACTACGCCCAATTGTAAATATTTACATCTCGATTCGGGGCGCAATTATCCGCGACAATCTAACACAAATGATTTCGCCATCGAGAGTCATTGCATTAAATTAATAGATAAGAATGACGGTGTGAATCGTCAATTTGGATTAATATTCATAACAAATAACTACTTTGAGCAAGAATTATTTTTAATTTCCATTTTATCACCCTACCGGAGTGTTTCACATCACTTTAACCCTTTCAGTGCCAGGTCCGATTTTTGTATAAACCCATATACCCTGTGCCAATGCATTCTCTTATATATGCGAGTCGACCATAGGTCGCCTCGCAAATAGAAGAGAATGCATTGGCCTAACAATTTTTCATCATTTGTTGTTATTTTTTACAATTTTTTACAATTTTAATAATTTTGTCTTATATTCTTTAACAGACTTATTTTGTAGGTTTAGTGCCAGGGAATCTTACGTTTTTCATGGGCATCAAAATTATTACTATGAATACTTGGTGATAGTTTTGAGTTATAACATGCCCCTAAGGTTTTATCCAGTTTGTTTTTAAATTCGCTATAGCATGCTTAAGGATACCCAAAAAAATTCAACCCAAAAAAATCTTTAAAAAAACAAAAAGGGCCAATTTTACAGACCGTAAATTAGGGCCAATGAGATCGGCCCCTGGCACTGAAAGGGTTAAGTGTATATGAGTCCAGAATGATTGCTACATAATTATGCAGTTATTACGATCTTCCTTCTGTCAAATGAGATACAGTCAATGTTTTCAGGACTTTTTCGAAAATATATTAGAAGTCTCCCAGTGTGGGAGGGTTTGATAATTTATTCAATTTTTGCGATCATTTAAAATCGAATCAAAACGTTCGCAGGACCCTACAACCAACATGCGGCATTTAAGTTCCACAGAGTGAATATATGTAGGAGTGTTAATATAAATGTATTTTATACCATTTCAGATGAGTTAACTCATATTGGGATAGCCGGTGGGAGGATAGCATTCCAGCGACAGCCGTCAAAAAACACTGCTCTCCCGTTATCTCAGTCTAATTCCAGGTTAGTATTCTATTATTATTCGTTCTGAGGTGGGGACGGGAAACAAGGGGGGGGGGGGCAGCTTGGGGTGGATTGCTCTACATAGCTGCCATTATCCAAGCCTGCAAAATAGAGTATCTGTCATTTGCAGAATGAGGTCCCCAGAGGGTGAATGTTTATTATGCGTGGTTTGGGGGGGTGGGGTGGATGGATTGCAGGGCATTGCTCTACATAGCTGCCATTATCCAAGTCTGCAAAATAGAGTATCTGTCATTTGCAGAATGAGGTTTCCAGAGGGTGAATGTTTATTGTGCGTGGTTGGGGGGGGGGGGGGGGTGGATTGCAGGGCATTGCTCTACAAAGCTGCCATTATTCAAGTCTGCAAAATAGAGTATCTGTCATTTGCAGAATGAGGTCCCCAGAGGGTGAATGTTTATTGTGCGTGGTTGGGGGGGGGTGGATTGCAGGGCATTGCTCTACATAGCTGCCATTATTCAAGTCTGCAAAATAGAGTATCTGTCATTTGCAGAATGAGGTCCCCAGAGGGTGAATGTTTATTATGCGTGGTTGGGGGGGGGGGTGGATTGCAGGGCATTGCTCTACATAGCTGCCATTATTCAAGTCTGCAAAATAGAGTATCTGTCATTTGCAGAATGAGGTCCCCAGAGGGGTGAATGTTTATTATGCGTGGTTGGGGGGGGGGGGGGGTGGATTGCAGAGCATTGCTATTGCTGCCATTATTCAAGGCCTGCAAAGTAATGTGTCTGTCATTTGCAGAATGAGGTCCCCAGAGGGTGAATGTTTATTATACTAGAGTTCCTGGAAGGAGATATCAATTCTTTGGATATAGGGATTTTGATATATGTAATTAGGGATTATCATTGTTGTACATATTCTCACAGTTGACTGTTGAGTACTCAGGCTATTAAAACAGGTTATAATAGTTAGCCCAATGCTCCTCTTGTGTTGCTAGGTGATACACCAGGTCATGCCAATATTTTAGGTGTAAGTTAGATAGTAGTTACCATTATGCTAAAGCGTAATTCATTATTATATGTGAATTTGGCCTTCCATACATCTAGCTATTATTGACAATCTGTTCATAAATCCTTTTGGAGTGTTTTCCTTTTTTTTTCTTTTTTTTTTTTTTTTCTTTTTTTTTTTGGCTATAGATATAAGAACTTAGTTAATATGTTTGAAAATGTACTGGATATTTGTTCCTTAACCCTTTACCCAACAGAACGGCCCTGTGCCAATGCATTCTCTTATATATGTGAGTCGACCATAGGTTGCCTCGCATATATAAGAGAATGCATGGCTTAACACATGATAAAATTGTCAAAGATTGTAGAAAAATATTATAAAAATTGTTAAAAAATGTAAGAAAAAATAATAAAATTGTTAAAGAATGTAAGAAAAATGGCCAATGCATTCTCTTATATATGCGAGGCGACCTATGGTCGACTCGCATATATAAGAGAATGCATTGGCACAAGGCATAACTGTAACCATCACAGTGTGGTCAATGAACCGGTTCCAATGATATCCATATTTGTATGGTGTTATTGAGACAGACCGAAGATATTTTAGGCTGTTGAAGCTTTATTTGGGCGTTTTTGGTCGTTTTGTTGGGTAAAGGGTTAACCAGTGCATTCATTCTCTTATATATCCGAGGCTCCATATGAGAGACTTGTGTATATATATAACAGAATGTACTGACACAGGGTCTTTAATGCTGCACCAGCGTAACTTCCATCATGAAATGTATACAAACCCTGCAATATATTATTATGCTCTTTAGTATACAAACCCTGTAATATTATTACGCTCTAATTACAGTATAAATGGGCCGCCACCATTACCACAGAGAGGCTATCCTCACAATTCCAGCAGCCCGATGCCCTTCAAAAAGTCAGTCAATCACAACAACAACCACATCCAGACGTCTGCATCAGGACGATCATTCCTGAGTCCTGACGATTCCGTCAGTACGAGCTCGACGCTTAGTTTGTCTGGGAAGGGGAGATCACAGAGTCTCGCGAATGTTATTGACAGTGCATACCTCCATCCAGGCGAGACTAAGACAACAAGATCGCGGAGCATCACGCCACAAGAATTGCCTCTCGACCCCTCACATCATATGGATCACATGTGTTCGTTATCGCCAGATTCATGTTTCGATCATCGATTTATCAAACAGGAAAGTTCGTCTTCTGTTTCATCACGTAGTTCTGAAATACCGCCTATTTTGCCACCATGGGAAAGGCCAAAAGGCTATGACAATAATTTTTCAAGGTTGCAGAAGTCGTCTCTCACTGACGATAAGGAAAATAGTGGTTATCTTATTCCAGCGGAAGCGCTGAACAAAGGACGACGCAGCCTCGATAGTGTGGGGTCAAACTCATCCACGGAATTCTCAGGTGACCCCCAAAGAGGTCAAATGTATCTGTTGGAACGGAACATCATTCCGCGTGCGAGGATGAAGTCAGTAAGTTGTGAGGATATTAGTAACATTAAGACGGAGGATTCTGTTGACAGTTTCGAACAGATTGGTGGCACTATGAAAAAAAAGTTTCGCTCTTCGTGAGAAAACTCCAGATCCGTTCCTGAACTTAGAGCATTCCGTGGCAGCACTGAGTGGGACTGTCGGGATCGCAGTAATTCTATGGATTTTGACGCTAAGGAGCAGAGGCATTCGGATCATCTTTACAGCAAATCATCGAAATATGTTCCGATGTTGAGAAGGACTCTTTCCAATCCAAACCTTTATGATTATGGTACAAAAACGAAAGCTTGCCGATCTGCGATCGTGTCGTTCAAAATCATCATCGAAATACATCTCTATCAGATGTTGAAAATCAAAGCAGGAGTCATTCATTGGTTAATTTATTAGCTGACGGATTAAAAAAGAAGCTGAGCACCGAGAAATTAGCAATGAGGGAAAGTCCTGACTGTAAGCGTAAATCTCCGAAAGGGACGTCACCACAGATGAATCACTCACAGAGTAGCGGCAGTATCATGAATACGAAAAAAGATCCGATGCAAAGCAGAGTAAGTCAAAGTGCCTTGCCTCCACGCCCACCAACTAGGCCAAACGACAGACGACCAAAAGTCGCCACAAAACCTCCCATACCAACACATAAAAGTATGGAAACGTTCTGTTAACTTTTTATCTGAGGCCGAAGGTCATAGATATATGTTATTGGGGTTTTCCTACTGACCTTATTTTGAATCCCTACCCTAACGTATTTTGAATCCTACCCTGACATATTTTTCATGGTTTTCAAGAAAATGGTTTTTATTTTTTTATGAAAAAAATTCTTTATAAACAAAACATACTTTTCAGTGTTTCAGAATGGGTTGATTCTCGTTGTGTGTGTTAACCTTTGCTTCCTGTAGGGAGCCCCATACAGTTGGCAGCTTGTATTACTGAGTGTCGTCTGCTCACGTCCGTGAGGGGCTCCATAAGGGTAGTTTGACCCTTCCATGACTGGAGTTTTTTTATTTTGCGAAAACCCCTGTGCTATATGCATTCTCTTATATATGTGCGTCTCCCATATGGAGCCGCGCATATATAAGAGAATATATTAGCCTAAAATATTTACTGTGACCTTGTAAGCCAGTGCATTCTCTTATATATATGCGAGACTGCCTAATGGGAGACTCGCATATATAAGAGAATATGGTGGCGTAGTATATTTATTGCTGCACCAGCGCAGCTCCTGTCATGAAAGGGTTAAAGTTTATACAAAGAAAATAAAAATTAATCTTAATTCAACCCTGCAGATAAGATATAAAACCCACAAGAATATGTCAAAATAAATATAAATAATAAACTTTTAAGCCTACCTACCGACCCGATGTCACCCGAACCAGATATTAATTTTCTCTGGCCTGAAATATCTATTTTGTTTTTACATAATTTGTATTGAAACAGTCAGATGATTTTACATACAGAATGAATGGTTTTACATGTTTTATGGTTTATGGCAATTATGCCAAAGGGGAACTACAGGTATATATACTCATCCAATGCATGCTACGATGACCTTTATCTATATTTGTGTAACTATGGTGTGTGTAACTTCTCTGTATACTCAATATATACATGTATATGCCTTATACTATTATCGCATAATGAAAACTTCACATAACCGATTGATAATCACCGTTCTACTATCCTAACTGTTGGTTCACGCCTTCCGGTTACCAGTCGATGCATCACGCGGGTTTTTTATCTGCCTGCTCGGTGTGTCTGTGTGGTGCTTGCGGACCTTGCCAATAAGTTATCATTCCTGACATCCCCTTTGGCATAAATTGCCATAAACCATACAACAAAATGAATGGTTGTACATGTTGGATACAATATATAGCTAATATTCATCTGGTACATACATTCAGGCATTCGGGCAATCTTTTATATTGTAATTGAAATCATGATATACAACAGAGAATGATTTGAAGTTTAAGTCACGTTAAACATGTTATTTTCATTTTTTGTTTCGGTTTAGCAACGACACTCAACTGAAGGGTGACTTAATTACTATAATTACTATAATTACTATAATTGAAGAGAGTAAGAGGTAGAATGGAAACATAAATCTTAAAGGAAAATACGCGATTCTGATGAGTATATATCAAGAAATGTATGCCTGAAATATCTATTTATTGACATTCATTGGGGGCCATAGGCAAGTAACAAAAGTATATAATAAACAGAATATCCACACTTTTTCAGTGGATATGGTTAAATCTCATTCGTGATGACAAAACATTTGAATTTCCACTTGTGGCTTTTGTCATCACTCATGAGATATAACCCATATCCACTGAAAAAGTGTGGATATCCTCTATGTATCCTGTCTGACACAGCAGCCCCCCCACCCCCCCCCCCCCCCCCCCCCCCCCCCCCCCCCCCCCCCCCCCAATGCTGGTCAGCACCCGACAACAATAATAAACCATTCACTTTTTAACTGACTTCGGATCCTGCGAACGTTCGAGATTTGAATCGATGTGAAATCATACAAAAGGTTTGATACGATTCAAAATGATAGCGGAGATTCAATAAATGTTCGAACCCTCCCGCATCGGGAGACTCGTGCAACTGTCTAATATATATAAACGAAGAAGAATTTAAAACATTGATCTCATTTGACAGAAGAGAGATAACCATCTACATGTACGTATCAATCATTAGGGTACAAATGTACCCTTTTCTAATCCGATTTCATCTATTCATACAATTTTCTAGTATAATAAGGTATAATCGACCGAATATTACAGTGTACGGCCATGAGGAATTGATCAATTACTCGTCATGTACGTTTCTATAATTGTAATTCGCAGGAGCCTCAACAGGCTGAACTGACTGGGAGAATCCATTTAGTATAGGACGTGTCCTAAGTTTATAAGTATTTATTAGATTTGATATTGAATCGTAATCTTCCTTCCCTTCATATGAGAGACTCCGTACTGACGAAACGCAGTGTCAAACTTTAAAGACTGCTGCAATTGACTTTTATCTACCGGTGGTAATCAATAACTGATTGTTTATACAGAAACGGCTAGATCATCAGAGCTGAAAATTAGTACATAGAGGTGATTTTACCCAATGAATCTTATTAGTAGTCCATCATATGACGTCACATGTCATTTCAAGCGTACAATTTGTAACTGCTAAAAATATCATCTATCCTTCATTTATGTTTATGAAATTATGTATGTACCTGTTTTTATCTTGTCTTATTTCTTGAGCATCTCTGTACAGATTTGATCTTTAACATTCAGTATTGTCTGTGGGGGTCATTGTCACAAGGCATCGATCACATTCGTAGCCAGCTTATCAAATCAGTCATACCATGCACGTAGCTATCTGTTCAAGGTTATAACATTCATGGACAGATTTTGATATTCATGTTGGCATATTGCACGAGAATAGTTTGGCTAATCACATTAAAGCCATGAAATAGAAGGGCCCTGTGCCAATGCATTCTCTTATATATGCGAGTCGACCATAGGTCGCCTCGCATATATAAGAGAATGCATTGGCTTAACACATTAAAAATTATAAAATTGTTAAAGAATGGTAAAAAAAATGGTAAAAAGTGTTAAAAAAAGAATTTTTTTAGGCCAATGCATTCTCTTATATATGCGAGGCGACCTATGGTCGACTCGCATATATAAGAGAATGCATTGGCACAGGGTATAACTGTAACTATCACAATGTGGTCAAGGAGCCGGTTCCAATGATATCCATATTTGTATGGTTCTATTGAGACAGACCGAAGATATTTTATGCTGTTGAAGCTTTATTTGGCCGGTTTTGGCCGGTTTGTTGGGTAAAGGGTTAATCAGAAATTCCTATTGCAGAATGAGTTCCCTAGAGGGTGAATTTAGTGATGCTATCCAAATTCACCCTCTGGGACCTCATTCTGCTTAGGCCTCATCTTCTTGGAAGTATCTATATTATCAAATTAACATTGTTTTTAGTTACCTTTTCCCTTCTGTTCAATTCTACATCCCCTAATTTGCAGAAGATAAAATGCATAATCGAGGTGAATAATGGGTGAACATCACCAACTTTAACTGGGAACTTCAATCTGATCCTAGGTCTCATAGCAATTGAGGCCAAAGCAGATTGAGGTTCCCAGGGGGTGATTTTGGTGATGCTAGTCCACCGTGCTGGGGACCTCATTCTGCAAATAACAGACACACTATTTCCAGGGAAATAACTCATGAATGTGTTATAGGCAACCCACAGGGAGCCTCACTACGGAGTGTCGTCTGCTCCAGTCTATGTGGGGGGCTCTATGGGTTCATGTTTTATAGGTAACCCACAGGGAGCCTCACTACGGAGTGTCATCTGCTCCAGTCTATGTGGGGGGCTCTATGGGTTCATGTTTTATAGGTAACCCACAGGGAGCCTCACTACGGAGTGTCGTCTGCTCCAGTCTATGTGGGGGGCTCTATGGGTTCATGTTTTTAGCAGATAATTGAAAAACATCTTACATTTATAAGGAAAGAAATAAATATCAGGTTATCATTTATATACCTATGATTTTCGATTGATGTCATGAAATTGCTTGAGTTCTATCCCTATATAACTTAATAAATAAACAAAGTTTTGGAGCATGACGTCGCGATTTTTATCGCAAGTCAATATGCGATGATGTCATATTGCACTTCATGGAATTTGAAAAGCTGGCTATGAAAGTGATCGGTGCCTTGTGAGAATGATCACACCGGCTTTCGTATTCGGCATTCTTCCATGGTCGGTGCCTTGTGAGAATGATCACATCGGCTTTCGTATTCGGCATTCTTCCATGGTCGGTGTCTTGTGAGAATGACCATATCGGCTTTCATATTCGGCATTCTTCCATGGTCAGTGTCTTGTGAGAATGACCATATCGGCTTTCGTATTCGGCATCCTTCCATGGTCAGTGTCTTGTGAGAATGACCATATCGGCTTTCATATTCGGCATTCTTCCATGGTCAGTGTCTTGTGAGAATGACCATATCGGCTTTCGTATTCGGCATCCTTCCATGGTCGGTGCCTTGTGAGAATGACCATATCGGCTTTCGTATTCGGCATTCTTTCATGGTCGGTGTCTTATGAGAATGACCATATCGGCTTTCATATTCGGCATTCTTCCATGGTCAGTGTCTTGTGAGAATGACCATATCGGCTTTCGTATTCGGCATCCTTCCATGGTCAGTGTCTTGTGAGAATGACCATATCGGCTTTCGTATTCGGCATTCTTTCATGGTCGGTGTCTTATGAGAATGACCATATCGGCTTTCGTATTCTGCATTCTTCCATGGTCAGTGTCTTATGAGAATGACCACATCGGCTTTCATATTCAGCATCCTTACATGGTCGGTGTCTTGTGAGAATGACTGCATCGGCTTTCGTATTCGACATTCTTCCAGAAGGTAGTATTAAAAACCATGTCTTTCCAAATCTGTAATATCCCTTCTATTTTTTTTATGACAAACTTGTTTAATGTTTAACTGACTGTCTATTAATTTAATTTTGATCTATTTGCTTAACCCTTTGAGTGCCAGGTCCGATTTTTGTATCAACCCATATACCCTGTGCCAATTCATTCTCTTATATATGCGAGTCGACCATAGGTCGCCTCGCATATATAAGAGAATGCATTGGCCTAACCATTTTTCATCATTTGTTATTATTTTTTACAATTTTAATAATTTTTTAAAAATCTAAAAAAGGGTTGATTTTACAGACCGTAAATTAGGGCCGATGAGATCGGCCCCTGGCACTGAAAGGGTTTTAATGAATGGTTTGTGTGTCATAAATTTATTTGTTTATTTCATGAATTGTTATGATTTCTGTATATATGGAACTTTTCTTGAATTTTACGCATTGTTATGGAGAGTTATATAGTTTTTTATTGCTTGTCATTGTTATAATATGAAGAACTGTAATATTTAACCCTTTATGGAGCTCCAGACAGAGAGAACAATGCACTGATGACTGTCGTCTGCTTGGGTCCGTGTGAGGCTCCATACGGGAGTGTTATTAACCCTTTATGGAGCCCCAGACAGAGAGAACAATGCACTGATGACTGTCGTCTGCTTGGGTCCGTGTGAGGCTCCATACGGGAGTGTTATTAACCCTTTATGGAGCCCCAGACAGAGAGAACAATGCACTGATGACTGTCGTCTGCTTGGGTCTGTGTGAGGCTCCATATGGGAATGTTATATAACCCTTTATGGAGCCCCAGACAGAGAGAACAATGCACTGATGACTGTCGTCTGCTTGGGTCCGTGTGAGGCTCCATATGGGAATGTTATTTTTCATGACGTGAGCTGTGCTGCTGCAGCAATAAAGATCCTGTGCCAGTGCATTATCTTATATATGAGACTCTCGCATAAAGAGCCTTGCATATATAAGAATATAAGAGAATACACTGGCATACAAGGTCATGGTAAATATTATTAGGCCAATCTATTCTCTTATATATGCAAGGCTCCATATGGGAGACATGCATATACAGGTATACAAGAATGCATTGGTTTTCACAAAATTTCACGAAGCTCCAGTCATGGAAGTGTTAACCCTTTGAGTGCCAGGTCGATTTTTGGAACAACCCATATACCCTGTGCCAATGCATTCTCTTATATATGCGAGTCGACCATAGGTCGCCTCGCATATATAAGAGAATGCATTGGTCTAACAATTTTTTTTTTTTTACAATTTTAATAATTTATTCTTATATTCTTTAACAGACTTATTTTGTAGGTTTAGGGCCGATGAGATCAGCCCCTGGCACTCAAAGGGTTAATTTGTCTCTCTATGTTATATGGGTCAGGTCTTTCTTAGTTTTGGATCATTAAAGATGATCTATCTCTTCCACAATTACAACAACATCAATTTATAAAACCCAATTTCAAGACAACTAATAACTTTTTCTGTGAATAAAACACTGCAAACTGAAGATTGGGTATGTACTGTAATGCCCTAAATAGTCGACTCCTTAACCCTTTACCCAACAGAACGGCCCTGTGCCAATGCATTCTCTTATATATGCGAGTCGACCATAGGTCGCCTCGCATATATGAGAATGCATTGGCTTAACACATTAAAAATTATAAAATTGTTAAAGAATGTAAGAAAAAAATGGTAAAAAGTGTTAAAAAAAGATTTTTTTTAGGCCAATGCATTCTCTTATATATGCGAGGCGACCCTATGGTCGACTCGCATATATAAGAGAATGCATTGGCACAGGGTATAACTGTAACTATCACAATGTGGTCAAGGAGCCGGTTCCAATGATATCCATATTTGTATGGTTTTATTGAGACAGACCCAAGATATTTTAGGCTGTTGAAGCTTTATTTGGCCGGTTTTGGCCGGTTTGTTGGGGTAAAGGGTTAACCACAGCAGAATTATAGGTAATTTTTCAGGATTTAGTCGGAAATATGGCTTGTTGCCATTCATCGGAAAGCTCTCAGCATAATTGCCTCACTCACAACTCCATTATGCTTAAGCATAATAGGTTTTCAAAGCCTTACTACCTTACATATAATGGTATCATTTAAGGTTAATATATATCAAATGTTACTAGCATCAGTAATTGGCTGCATCCATTTCAGCTCCAGGGGAGTTTTGAGATATGGAATTTGAATTACACTTAAGCGTAATGCCATTACGCTTAAACGTAATACAATTTTCATTACGCTTAAGCATAATGGAATTACGTTTAAGCGTAAGGCGTTAGCAATTTTATTAGTTGGTTTACGAACCCGCCGACAACTTTTTTCCCGAAATGCGAAAAAAAAACAACCGGTTCAAAGTAATTTTATCAAAGAACACTCAAGAAATATAATATTTTTTTTGTAATACATCATTCATCACAGTGTTCAGTACATATTCCCATATTTGATTCTTAGATTTGGACTTTGTTTTTCTTGGACCATTGCCTGTAAATAATTTTGTTTTAAATCTCAATAAAGTTCACATTTTGTATTTCTAACATAATCCACCATGAAGTATACTCTCAAAATGTTGCATCAATTGGCATGGTTTCTATTATTACTAATATACATGAACAGAATCCTTTATTTGGACTCTATAAAATTTTGGGAAATTTTTGAAAAATTGGGTCCATAAAGCACTTAACTAATATTTTTATGTTGCTTAACATTGGTCAATAAAGGAAGTCAGTGGCCGAGTGGGTAGCGTACTGGTCTCTCGTGCTAAAGGTCCTGCGATCGATTCCCGGTCGGGTATTCTGACAAAAATCCAAACTTGGTCAGATTACCACGTTGTACGACTGAAAAGTCTCATTCGTGATCACACAATATATATCCGAATACAAAACTGAATTCCCTTCACGGCGACATCATGTCCAGGTATGTTGTTGTGAGTGCGGTACGCTGTCGGATCGGGAGCCGACATAAATAGCTGACCCGTGTACATGGGTGACTATGTGCAGTGTACGTTAAAGAACTCGGCTGTAGGTTAGAGTAGCCCACCAAAGCACCGACCACAGTCGAGACCTGGACCCTGTCTGTAATACCCAAAAGGGGAGTTGACAGGTAATTCTAGATAGATAGATTGGAAGGTATCCAGTCAGTTGTTTTATATTATTATTTAATATAATAAATATTAATATATTTGAAAGTTTAAGTTGAATAAAGTGTTCAGGGTAAATAACATGTCCATTTTAAGTTACAAAATTCCAGTGGTGATGTCGTGTGAAAATTCATACCGGATAGAACAAGCCCGAAGGGAGTTTTTTTTTTTCCCCTCCTCCATCTACATTTTTTTGGGTCCCATGTTCGTAAACCAACTAATTAAATTGGTAAGGCCTAATGGCTATTAAATGTGAATTTGGCCTCCCATAAATATACATGTATGTTCCAAAAACAGTGTATAAACAGTGTATATCGCTTATATAAATACACAAATGTACTGTACACAGCACAAAACTAATATTTTAATAATGTTTATGATATTTTATGAAACATTGTTTGGTTTTGAATGAATTAGTATTGGCCTACATTTTCAATCCCAGCATGCACTAGTAACGGAAAAGTACACTAACGTGAACCATGGGCATGGTTTTATTGTTAGTCAAGCTGGGTCAAGGACTATTTTTTATACAGAAAAATGTTTATGTATGATATTTATTGAGATTTATCTGAAGTTTTCATCTGGCACTAATCTATTAATAACCATGATGTAATGTTTCACATTGTAACGAGACTCGTCCATCAACCATGATGGAATGTTTCACATTGTAACGAGACTCGTCCATTAACCATGATGGAATGTTTCACATTGTAACGAGACTCGTCCATTAACCATGATGGAATGTTTCACATTGTAACGAGACTCATCCATTAACCATGATGTTATGTTTCACATTGTAACGAGACTCGTCCATTAACCATGATGGAATGTTTCACATTGTAACGAGACTCGTCCATTAACCATGATGGAATGTTTCACATTTTAACGAGACTCGTCCATTAACCATGATGGAATGTTTCACATTTTAACGAGACTCGTCCCTTGCCTTTTCGCTCTTGCCCAATATTGATATTTATAATTATGAAGAATATTTTATGTTATTCGCTACAGTATATATAAAATTTGATGGTGATTTTGTTATTTTTCTGGATAAATAAAACATGAAATCATGGATTCTGTTACCATCCTCCCTATTTTAGCCACTTCTGATTCTCCTGTCATCTGCCTGGCGACATATAACACTGTTACGAGCTAATTAGAGGTTAGTACTTGGATAGTTGAACATCGGCCAAGATATCAGCCTGAGGTAACTTCATATCAGCCTGAGACCGAAGGCTGATATGAAGTTACCGAGGGCTGTTATGTCTTGGCCCATAGCCAACCTCGTTATTAATTAGATCAGTTTATTGTAATACCATTATACCATCGCTATCCATACAATTTCAGTGTAAACATAAAATTTAATGGACAACAGATATAATATAAATGAAGTAACTAAATTTACTATTCACGTTATAGTCCCATTCAAATTACAGAGTAAATACCAGTTCAAAATGACATGAAACACCATGAAATGCCATTACTTCAAGTACATTATGAAATTGTCGTTATGTCAGCCTAGCACTCTGACTGCATTACGGAATCGCTGTTATGTTGGATGTAAACACTACGCTTTGTTCAGTGACGTCACAACTGATCAGCAGAGTTTAGTGAGTTATCAGCCAAGTTTAGTGGGTTAGCTGAGATTGGAGTGATATCAGCCAAGGTCGATAATAGGTCGCTCAAGGCAAAAATGTGATATCTAATTAATAGCAACCACCTGCGGCACACATGGTTATTTGTAGGCGCAGGTGAATGACATATATTTTTAGCTCAACTTTACTTTGTAAAGTTTGAGCTATTGCCATGGCTTTGTCGTCCGTCATCCGTGTATGCATGTGTGTGTGAGTGATCCGTCAACAATTTCCTTTAGCACGGGCTACAGGTCTTACCTTTGTTGGGATCATTAAGAAATTTGTCATGGCTGTTGACATGTAGATGAGAAACGAGTCATTTTGGGGTCATTCGGCAAAAAAACATGGCCGCCAGTGGCCATCTTGGATTTTACTCTTTGCATGACTAAATCCTTTGGCACAGGCAACAGGTCGTAACTTTGGTCAGATCATTATGAGATTTGTCCTGGCTGTTTACATTGACATGTAGATGGGAACGAGTCATGTTGGGGTTATTCGGCAAAAAAACATGTCCGCCAGTGGCCATCTTGGATTTCAAAATTCAATCCATTAGCACGGGCTACAGGTTGTACTGTTTGTCTGATCATCATGAAATTTGTCATGGATGTTAATATTGACATGCAGATGGGAACAAGTAATTTTGGGGTCATTCGGCCAAAAAAATGGTTGCCAACAGCCATCTTGGATTTTACTCTTTACATGACTAAATCCTTTGCTACAGGTCGTATCTTTTGTCGGATCATCATGAAATTTGTGATGGATGTTAACAATGACATGTAGATGGGAACGAGTCTTTTTTTTAAATAAAGTCGAGGAGAATCCTCCAGGGAGGCTCTCAATCGTTGCAAAATCGTGGTCAAAATGAAATTAATTTATAGGCGTAAAACACATAGGAATCATTCGGAAAAACTGAAGTTGCTAATTTCATAATCATCCCGTTGGTCCACTGCCGATTCCGTGATTTGACCATTTCTTTGGGAGATCAATTGCTCCCAGAGGGGATACCAATTCAATAGCAATACATGACCGGAAGTCACGTGATTTTTAACCCTAAATTCTACGCCGCTCCAGATCGCATCGAAATTCTGTTTCATGGTATTGTAAAAATTAGTGACGTCATTCACGCCTAAACATGAAAAGCAACGATTGGATTTTGCCACAATTGAGAGCCTCCCTGGAGTATTCTCCTCGACTTTATTTATTTCCTTACAACTCATTCAAGCCTTGAAATAGCATGTCTGTCATTTGCAGAATGAGGTCCCCAGAAGGTAAATTTAGTGATGCTAGCCCGCTATTTGAACTCATTGCACTATGGCTACCAGCATCTCTTTCACCAGTGTCACATCAGGTGACAACAATCTCACTACACCCAGCGTGTCCCTAACTAGTCGTCGACAACGAAGACACACATAGGGGAACGAAACGTGCACGCACGATTCAGGAATCCAAAAGGAACCTCCGCTATCATCTAAAAGAACACTACGCAGACATCAAACACAGCCACCCCAAACTGGCAGCTCTGCACATCACACAGCACGGCCCACATACGCTTAAATGTCGCATTATAGACATCCTAAAATCAGACCCAGAGAACAGCACACCAGATCGTAAAGAAAGAGAGGTAGAGTGGATCTTCACTCAACGCACATTAGGCATTAACCCTTTGAGTGCCAAGTCCGATTTTTGTATCAACCCATATACCCTGTGCCAATGCATTCTGTTATATATGCGAGTCGACCATAGGTCGCCTCACATATATAAAAGAATGTATTGGCCTAACAATTTTTCATCATTTGTTATTATTTTTTACAATTTTAACAATTTTTTCTTATATTCTTTAACAGACTTATTTTGTAGGTCAGGGAATCTTACGTTTTTCATGGGCATCAAAATTATTACTATGAATACTTGGGTGATAGTTTTGAGTTATAACATGCCCCTAAGGTTTTATCCAGTTTGTTTTTAAATTCGCTATAGCATGCTTATGCATACCCAAAAAAAATTCAACCCAAAAAAATCTAAAAAAAAAACCAATATTTCTTTTTTTTAGGGCCAATTTTACAGACCGCAAATTAGGGCCGATGAGATCGGCCCCTGGCACTGAAAGGGTTAACAAGAAGGACTTTTAGTCGCCTTTTTATTATCCATTTCTTATATTTACACTCAACTCGCAGAGCACTTAGCGCCCATTTGCAATGATATTCTAATGGAGAGTTACAAATTGCATTCACACAATATGGAAGTAAGTTGGGTCTCACGTGCGACGTCATGTGACACAATTCCAACCAACGAATGTTCTGCATTCAATTTCCAGGTCGAATGCATGTATGGGTGTAAATAGTCATAATATGAAGGTAAAAAACAGCCATGCCCATTTAAATTCTGTTTGGTTTACAACTCGAGACAAGTTATATCAAGGTGAATGACTTTTAATTTCATGAAATCTCATCAATATTCATACATATATAGGGCTCATCAATATTCATACATATAATAGGTCTAATCAATATTCAAACACATATAGGGCTCATCAATATTCATACATATATAGATTTTTATGACAAAAATAGTACATGTATTTACAAAAGAGTTTCTAAAAATAGTACAAACGTAATCATATTGGTAACAATCACTCTCATATAACGGCTTTATATTTGATAGAAATTTTTTATGGACATCAAACAGAGAATATAGATTTTATGGACATCAAACAGAGAATATAGATTTTCTTGATAAGGCTTATTACATGTAGTTGGTTTACGAACATCAAGGAACAAAATCTTTTGAAGGCAGTGGAGGAGGAAAAAAATATTTAAATAACCCAGGGAGGTCTTAACATACCGCCCGTTGATTATTCCGCATGATCCTCGTGAATGCAAATCTTGTATATTAACTTCAATAAATATAAATAAAAGCACACATTAATATCTCAATTATTCTCATTTTTCCATGCTAATTATGACTGATAAATATAGAATATGTAGCTAGTGTTGTCGCTTAAACTGTTCATGTTTGTGAGGGGGATTTGAGCATCTGTTGGGCAAGGCTCTGCTGAGTCCAATAGATGCCAAATCCCCCGATCGGACATAAAAAGTTTAAGCGACAACATTAGATACATATTTTATTTATCCATCGCACAAAACTTGTCTTTTGTGAAGTAAATCTGTCATTTATTAGGTCAAGCAAACTAATTAGCATTCATGACGTGCAAAAACCGGATTGCAGCTTAGAGCGAAAGAGTTCGTTGTTTTTTTTTTATAGTTATTCTAAGCTGGCCTTGTACTAATGGTTAAAAGTTGTTTTAGAGCGAAAACACATATCCATTTACGAATTTTCTATCAATTGCGGTGAATTATGGACGATAGAAACATCCCAAAATTACAATCATTAGCGTCATTTAGGTCGGTTGACGTCCCTAGTTACCTGCGCAATTTGCATATTCAATTACGTCATGAAAGCAGTACTAACCTAATAAAGCTACATTGACCTAATAAAGCTACATTGACCTAATGTTTATTAGGCAGGCTTTATGTAGGCAATGCAGTATAGGTAGTGAGCGGTGGATAAAAAACATTAATATCTCAATTATTCTCATTTTCCATTGGTATTATGACTGATAGGAATAGTTATACACAAGCCTTGAAATAGCGTGTCTGTCATTTGCAGAATGAGGTCCCCAGAGGGTGAATTTAGTGATGCTACCCCGATAGCGGGCTAGCATCACCAAATTCACCCTCTGGGGACCTCATTCTGCTTAAACCTCAGCAGAATGAGGTTCCCAGAGGGAAGCATCCAAGGGCAGGGGGGGGGGGGGGGGGGGGGGGCAGACCCTACAAAAAGGGCACTTTTCCGCAAAAAAGGGCATTTTCTCAGCAAACTCGGGAAAATAACCATAAATTGATTGTGGCAAAAATCCCTATTTTAATGGTATTTGTCGGTTTTTATGGCCGTTTTGTGATAAAATTGACAAAAAATTAATATTCCTTGTGAAATTGGTGGTATTTGGACCAAAAAAGTCACATTTTGCTATAAAAACACGAGATTAAACACACAAAAAGCATTTTCTGTCTCCAGAAAAAGGGCAAGTCCTGCCCCCGCTCGCCCCCCTTGGTCAAGGGCAGGGGGGTCAGCTGCCCCCCTCTTCCGGCGCCCCTGGGTGAATTTGGTGATGCTAGCCCGCTATGCGGGGTAGCATCACTAAATTCACCCTCTGGGAACCTCATTCTGCAAATGACAGACACACTATATCAAGGCTTGCTTATACAAACTGAACACCTTGGGCAAACAAAATAAAAACTTAAATTTTGTTTTGTTTTGTTATTTATGTGAGTTCGTACCCCAACTAAATATAATTAAATCAGTGTCACCTAAACATTTATTTACAAGATCAGTGATTATTTTGCCATCATAACAGTTAACATGCACATAAAATTATATACATCATATCACCAGAAATCAAATTAGATTGCTAAAGGTCTGCGTACACTAGAGCTAAATTGCTCAGCAATGGATCTCTCAGCAATTTAGCTATAAGTGTACACCGCATTTTTGATATTTTCTCGACCCGTGAGGCAAATTGCTCAAGTGTGTGCAGATGTGAGCCCGATTGCTGATCTACAAGTGGAGTCTGACCAATCAAATTACGACAGCTGTGCCATTGACAAAAAAAACACTTTTGCATTGAAATGGTACAGTAATGCCCAAAGTAATTGACTCCTTAACCAAAGCAGAATTATGGGTAATTTTTCAGGATTTAGTCAGCTTGTTGCCATTCATCGGAAAGCTCTCAATGAGAGCTTTCCGATGAATGGCAACAAGCCATACTTCTGACTAAATCCTGAAAAGTTACCCATAATTCTGCTGTGGTCAATTAATTAGGGCATTACTGTAGAAAGCCAATTGTCTGATAACAACCATGACCAACAAGCCTGGAGATAGTGAATTCTATAACGCTATCCTGCACAGTGGGCTAGCATCACCAAATTCACACTCTGGGAACCTCATTCTACTAAGGCCTCATCTTCTGGGAAGTATCTATAGTCTCAAATTAACATTGTTTTTAGTTACTTTTCCCTTCTGTTCAGTTTCTACATCCCCAGATGGTGAATTTTGTGATGCTAGCCCACTGTGGGATATCGTCACTAAATTCACCCTCTGGGGACCCCATTCTGCAAATGTCAGATACACAATTTTCAGACCAGCTAACCAACTCATTTAAGCCGAAACAAGACATTTTAATTCAAGAGAAACAATTATCATCGACATGTACATGTAAAATAGATCAACTTCGTTCTTATTTTCGTTATTAATAACTCTCCAAAAACAAGGTTTAGCAAATCAAATCATTGTTATGAAAACAAGACTGTTACAGTAGCATTACCAATTAAAGTCCAATAAGCTACAGTAATGCCCTAAATAATAGTGAGAGCTTTCCGATGATTGGCAATAAGCCATATTTCCGACTAAATCCTGAAAAGTTATCCATAATTCTGCTGTGGTTAAGGAGTCGATTATTTAGGGCATTACTGTACCAAACTTTAATCAAAATTTTTATGGTAAATAATATTGGAAAAGGTCAAAGCATTGAAAAATATTCTGAAAATCATATCTTAAAGACATAGTATTCAGGTGCTCTGCCAACTGGGGGAATGTAGCATTCTACTAACATCGTCGAAAACCTGAAGCAAATCGACCATACCACTCCATAGAAAACATCGTCTGAACTACACTCAATTGTAAATATTTACTACTCGATTCGGGACGCATCTATCGGCGATAAACTAACGAAAACAATTTCGCCAATTTCAAGCAAATCGACCGTACCACTCCTTAGAAAACATCGATCGAACTATGCTCAATTGATTGTAAATATTTACTTCTCGAATAGAAAACATTGATCAAACTATGCTCGATTGCAAATATATACTTCTCAAACATCGGGATGCAACTATTGGTGATAAACTAACAAAAACAATTTCGCCATCAAGAGTCATTGCATTTAATTAATATATAAGAATGACGGTGTGTGTTGTCAATTTGAATTGAATGATATTTGTAAAAATAACTACTTTGAGCAAGATATTCTCCATTTCAATTTGATCACCCTACCGGAGTGTTTCACATCACTTCAAGACTAAAATATTTTAACTTGCTGCATGATTATAGTGGAGATGTTTGTTGATCAATCACTGTAACAGTATTGTTTACATAACATTGGCTTCAACACACGGAATTCTACCAATAATGAATATAAACAACAAAGTTTATCTATTTCTCCACAAGCCTTCAAATAGTGTGTCTGTCATTTGCAGAGTAAGGTCCCCAGAGGGTGAATTTAGTGACACTATCCTGCACAGCGGGCTAGCATCAACAAATTCACCCTCTGGGACCTCATTCTGCTTAGGCCTCATATTCTGGGAAGTATCTATAGTCTCAAATTAACATTGTTTTTAGTTACCTTTTCCCTTCTGTTCAGTTTCTATGTGCCCTAATTTACAGAAGATAAAATGCATAATCGAGGTGACAAATGGATGAACATCACTAAATTCACCCTCTGGGGAACCCATTCTGCAAATGACAGACACACTATTTCAAGGATTAGTTCTCCGTGTTCTTCTTAAGTGTAATTTTTTATCGGCTTTAACCTTCAGTGACGGGAGCTTCCTAAAATTTTGTGAAAACCCTGTGCCAATGCATTCTCTTATATATGCGAGTCTCCCATAGGGAGCCTCTCATATATAAGAGAATTCATTGGCCTAACAATATTTACATTGACCTTGTAAGCCAGAGCATTCGCTTATATATGTGAGGCGCCCTATGGGAGACTCGCATATATAGGAAAATGCAATGCACCAGGGCAGCTCCCGTCATGAAAGGGAGATAATAATTTTTGCACTTTGCTCAAGTGCTGCGAGTGCTTTATGTCCCTTTAACATTCAGAGCACATTGTTATCCTTTAACATTCAGAGCACATTTGTGAATAAATCTCACCAAGCCTTGAAATGGTGAGCTTGTCATTTGCAGAACGAGGTCCCCAGAGGGTGAATTTAGTGATGCTATCCTGCACAGTGGGCTAGCATCACCAAATTCACCCTCTGGGGACCTCATTCTGCTTACACCTCAGCTGAATGAGGTTCCCAGAGGGTGAATTTGGTGATGCTAGCCCGCTATGCAGGGTAGCATCACTAAATTCACCCTCTGGGGACCTCATTCTGCAAATGACAGACACACTATTTCAAGGCTTGAATCTCACACCAACATTGAGAAGGTCATTTTCTTTGTCTTAAAGTCAACATAATTTGTAAGTTGTATATTGGTAAGGGAAGATGAATGCCATTTTGACATTCTGACATGAAATGTCCACGACAGACACCATTTGATTGTAGCCATAGTAACAAGTATAAATCCAGACAATGAGACAACCACTTCTACCACAGAAGCCATTTGCTGCGAGTGCTTTATGTCCCTTTAACATTCAGAGCACATTGTTATCCTTTTGAATAAATCTCACACACAGCCAACATTGAGAAGGTCATCATTTCCTTTGTCTTAACCCTTTGAGTGCCAGGTCGATTTTTGTATCAACCCATATACCCTGTGCCAATGCATTCTCTTATATATGCGAGTCGACCATAGGTCGCCTCGCATATATAAGAGAATGCATTGGCCTAACAATTTGTTTTAATTTAATTTAATTTTTTTTTTCAATTTTTTTACAATTTCAATAATTTATTCTTATATTCTTTAACAGACTTATTTTGTAGGTTTAGGGCCGATAAGATCGGCCCCTGGCACTCAAAGGGTTAAAGTCAACATAATTTGTATTGTATTGATAATGGAAGATGAATGGCATTTTTGATATGAAATGTCCACAGAAGCCATTTTATTGTCGCCATAGTAACTAGAATGAATCCAGATAATGAGACAACCACTCAAGTCTTGAAATAGGGTGTCTGTCATTTGCAGAATGAGGTCCCCAGAGGGTGAATTTAGTGATGCTACCCCGCATAGCGGGCTAGCATCACCAAATTCACCCTCTGGGGACCTCATTCTGCTTACACCTCAGCAGAATGAGGTTCCCAGAGGGTGAATTTGGTGATGCTAGCCCGCTATGCGGGGTAGCATCACTAAATTCACCCTCTGGGGACCTCATTCTGCAAATGACAGACACCCTATTTCAAGGCTTGCAACCACTTCTTCTACCACACTGATTCGCTCGACACTGTAACAAGCACAACGAATATATTGAGTAAATTATTTGGTCTGTCTTCAGGGATGCCAGTGCAGGGAGAGGGGAGGCATGCAAAGTCACGGCTCCCCCTCAACCAAAGTTCCGACGTCCCATTCTGTTTTTAACCCTTTCATGACGGGAGCTGCGTTGGAGCAACATTAAAGACCCTGTGCCAATGCATTGTCTTATATATGCGAGTCGACCATAGGTCACCTCAAATATATAAGAGAATACATTGGCCTAACAATGTTTGATAATTTTTTATCAATTTTTCTTACATTCTTTACAATTGTTATTATTTTTTTAGCATTTTTTCTTACATTCTTTAGCAATTTTCATCATTTTTTAAAATTTTTCTTACATTCTATATTAATTTTTATCATTTTTTCTTATATTCTTTAACAATTTCATCATTTTTTATAATTTTTTCTTACATTCTTTAACAATTTTATGAATTTTTTTACCATTTTGTCTTACATTCTTTAACAATTTTTATCATTTTTTCTTACATTCTTTAACAATTTTTATCATTTTTTATAATTATTTCTTATATTCGTTAACAAATTTTTTATATTTGTTCATTTTTCCTACATTCATTAAAATGTTTTTATTATTTTTTTTATTTTTTCTTACATTTTTTAACAATTATAAAAAATAATATAAATTTTTTTAGGACAATGCATCCTCATATATAAGAGAATGCATTGGCACAGGTTTTTCTAAAAAATTCAGGAAGCTCCCGTCATGAATGGGTTATTGGAAGCTGCTAACGTCATGAATGGGTTATTGGAAGCTATCACATAAGAACTGGATGAGGGCCGTATTGTGGCTGGAAAAACATACTCGCCGTTTGCTAGTGACAGTGTTCGTTAATGTCTAATATAGCAGTACGCATCCATCCGAATGCGAAGTAACCAAATCCAGCACCGAGAATAATGGATATACACAGCCAAGCGTTGTACGTCATGAACACAAGCATCAGTAAATAACTAATAAACACTTGTATCATATGCAGTATAGTCTGTATGAAATGCATCACCGAGAAGATCTTCATTCTATAAATAAAAACAACGCAAATTTAGATAGATAATTAATAAAGTCATGAACACAAGCATCAGTAAATAACTAATAAACACTTGTATCATATGTTTATATTATATGGGTGCCCATAAAATAGCGGGAAAATACCGAAACCTAGATAGTTGTATTTATGTCTTAGAAGCCACAGTGAAATACGATGTTGTTATTTCACTCTAGATGACCCTGACTGAACTCAAAATCGCACGTTCCCATGCTGGTTGATATATGTTCCCATGCTGGTTGATATATGTGCCAGGTTCCCATGCTGGTTGATATATGTGCCAGGTTCCCATGCTGGTTGATATATGTGCCACAGGTTCCCATGCTGGTTGATATATGTGCCAGGTTCCCATGCTGGTTGATATATGTGCCACAGGTTCCCATGCTGGTTGATATATGTGCCACAGGTTCCCATGCTGGTTGATATATGTGCCAGGTTCCCATGCTGGTTGATATATGTGCCAGGTTCCCATGCTGGTTGATATATGTGCCACAGGTTCCCATGCTGGTTGATATATGTGCCACAGGTTCCCATGCTGGTTGATATATGTGCCAGGTTCCCATGCTGGTTGATATATGTGCCACAGGTTCCCATGCTGGTTGATATATGTGCCAGGTTCCCATGCTGGTTGATATATGTGCCACAGGTTCCCATGCTGGTTGATATATGTGCCAGGTTCCCATGCTGGTTGATATATGTGCCAGGTTCCCATGCTGGTTGATATATGTGCCACAGGTTCCCATGCTGGTTGATATATGTGCCACAGGTTCCCATGCTGGTTGATATATGTGCCACAGGTTCCCATGCTGGTTGATATATGTGCCAGGTTCCCATGCTGGTTGATATATGTGCCAGGTTCCCATGCTGGTTGATATATGTGCCAGGTTCCCATGCTGGTTGATATATGTGCCACAGGTTCCCATGCTGGTTGATATATGTGCCACAGGTTCCCATGCTGGTTGATATATGTGCCACAGGTTCCCATGCTGGTTGATATATGTGCCACAGGTTCCCATGCTGGTTGATATATGTGCCAGGTTCCCATGCTGGTTGATATATGTGCCAGGTTCCCATGCTGGTTGATATATGTGCCAGGTTCCCATGCTGGTTGATATATGTGCCACAGGTTCCCATGCTGGTTGATATATGTGCCACAGGTTCCCATGCTGGTTGATATATGTGCCAGGTTCCCATGCTGGTTGATATATGTGCCAGGTTCCCATGCTGGTTGATATATGTGCCAGGTTCCCATGCTGGTTGATATATGTGCCAGGTTCCCATGCTGGTTGATATATGTGCCACAGGTTCCCATGCTGGTTGATATATGTGCCACAGGTTCCCATGCTGGTTGATATATGTGCCAGGTTCCCATGCTGGTTGATATATGTGCCAGGTTCCCATGCTGGTTGATATATGTGCCAGGTTCCCATGCTGGTTGATATATGTGCCAGGTTCCCATGCTGGTTGATATATGTGCCAGGTTCCCATGCTGGTTGATATATGTGCCAGGTTCCCATGCTGGTTGATATATGTGCCAGGTTCCCATGCTGGTTGATATATGTGCCACAGGTTCCCATGCTGGTTGATATATGTGCCACAGGTTCCCATGCTGGTTGATATATGTGCCACAGGTTCCCATGCTGGTTGATATATGTGCCAGGTTCCCATGCTGGTTGATATATGTGCCAGGTTCCCATGCTGGTTGATATATGTGCCAGGTTCCCATGCTGGTTGATATATGTGCCAGGTTCCCATGCTGGTTGATATATGTGCCAGGTTCCCATGCTGGTTGATATATGTGCCAGGTTCCCATGCTGGTTGATATATGTGCCAAGTTTTTAAAAATTGACCAGAAAATGACAGAATACAGGCTCGGATAAAAGTTCCAGATGGACGGACGACACACGAGGGTTATTACTATGTAAAGTTCCAGATGGACGGACGACATACGAGGGTCATTACTATGTAAAGTTACAGATGGACGGACGACACACGAGGGTCATTACTATGTAAAGTTCCAGATGGACGGACGACACACGAGGGTCATTACTATGTAAAGTTACAGATGGACGGACGACACACGAGGGTCATAACTATGTAAAGTTCCAGATGGACGGACGACACACGAGGGTCATTACTATGTAAAGTTACAGATGGACGGACGACACACGAGGGTCATTACTATGTAAAGTTACAGATGGACGGACGACACACGAGGGTCATTACTATGTAAAGTTCCAGATGGACGGACGACACACGAGGGTCATTACTATGTAAAGTTCCAGATGGACGGACGACACACGAGGGTCATTACTATGTAAAGTTCCAGATGGACGGACGACACACGAGGGTCATTACTATGTAAAGTTCCAGATGGACGGACGACACACGAGGGTCATTACTATGTAAAGTTACAGATGGACGGATGACACACGAGGGTCATTACTATGTAAAGTTACAGATGGACGGACGACACACGAGGGTCATTACTATGTAAAGTTACAGATGGACGGACGACACACGAGGGTCATTACTATGTAAAGTTTCAGATGGACGGACGACACACGAGGGTCATTACTATGTAAAGTTCCAGATGGACGGACGACACACGAGGGTCATTACTATGTAAAGTTACAGATGGACGGACGACACACGAGGGTCATTACTATGTAACGTTACAGATGGACGGACGACACACGAGGGTCATTACTATGTAACGTTACAGATGGACGGACGACACACGAGGGTCATTACTATGTAAAGTTACAGATGGACGGACGATACACGAGGGTCATTACTATGTAAAGTTACAGATGGACGGACGACACACGAGGTCATTACTATGTAAAGTTACAGATGGACGGACGATACACGAGGGTCATTACTATGTAAAGTTACAGATGGACGGACGACACACGAGGGTCATTACTATGTAAAGTTACAGATGGACGGACGACACACGAGGGTCATTACTATGTAAAGTTACAGATGGACGGACGACACACGAGGGTCATTACTATGTAAAGTTCCAGATGGACGGACGACACACGAGGGTCATTACTATGTAAAGTTACAGATGGACGGATGACACACGAGGGTCATTACTATGTAAAGTTACAGATGGACGGACGACACACGAGGGTCATTACTATGTAACGTTACAGATGGACGGACGACACACGAGGGTCATTACTATGTAAAGTTACAGATGGACGGACGATACACGAGGGTCATTTCTATGTAAATTGAAGGAGAGATGTTTCTTACCTAGCAGACATTTCTATGTAAATTGAAGGAGAGATGTTTCTTACCTAGCTGACATTTCTATGTAAAATGAAGGAGAGATGTTTCTTACCTAGCAGACATTTCAATGAGCACTTCTTTAGACTGTGACTCGTAATCAGTGGTTCGCTGTTTAGCGGCTGCCTTCTGTAGTAGTCGCTCCCGGAATACCTTCATCCCCTCATAGAAGAACGCCAGTACAAACATCACTACACACGCTCCAATCATCCCTGGAACAAATAAATAAAAACATGAAAAACACCATACAAACATCACTACACACGCTCCAATCATCCCTGGAACAAATAAATAAAAACATGAAAAACACCATACAAACATCACTACATATTCACTACATAACCTCTAACTAAATAATAGAATCAGGATATCTTTGAAATAATTCTAAACAAATTTAGTACAGAAATAGGCTTACTTTTTTTCCCGAAAATTAAACAAGCAATATGTACATCTAGAGTAATGCCCTAAATAATCGACTCCTTAACCACAGCAGAATTATGGGTAACTTTTCAGGATTTAGTCGGAAATATGGCTTGTTGCCATTCATCAGAAAACTCATAGTGAGAGCTTTCTGATAAATGGCAACAAGCCATATTTCCGCTAAATCCTGAAAGATTACCCATAATTCTGCTGTGGTTAAAGACATAATAATATGCACTTGTTCGGGTGCGTGAAACTGATCAGTTAGTATCCAGGCACTATGCGAACTGGAGGAATGTAGCATTCTACTAACATCGCCGAAAACCTTAAGCAAATCTACCATATTTAGTCGGAAATATGGCTTGTTTACATTCATCGGAAAGCTCTCACTGAGAGCTTTCCGATGAATGGCAACAAGCCATATTTCTAACTAAATCCTGAAAAATTACCCATAATTCTGCTGTGGTTAAGGAGTCGATTATTTAGGGCATTACTGTACCTCATATGGTATGGAAGTTCATGCAGCATGACGTCAGAATGTTTCTATAGCGGTTCTTGTTTTCAACTGAACAAAGATGGTGGCTTTGTCTCCAATTCTGAAATGTTATCGTTTATTGTTCACCCTGATGTACCCCAATTACACTAATCTCAATGGCGATGAATGGATCAGGGATGTGGCTAGCGGGTCTCCTTTGGAGGGGGGGGGGTGTCCACCTTGGAGATTCTATTTGCATCCTCCCCCCTTTGGGTTGAAAACTAATCTTATGACTGATTAACTTACCACTGTTACTGTCTGTGAGTAGTGTTGTGGGTAGGAGGTTGTGGGTAGGTGTTTTGTGTAGGTGTTGTGGGTAGGTGTTTTGTGTAGGTGTTGTGGGTAGGTGTTGTGGGTAGGAGGTTGTGGTTAGGTGTTGTGTGTAGGTGTTGTGGGTAGGAGGTTGTGGGTAGGTGTTGTGGGTAGGAGGTTATGTGTAGGTGTTGTGTGAAGGTGGTTGTGTGAAGGTGGTTGTGTGTAGGAGGTTGTGGGTAGGAGGTTGTGGGTAGGAGGTTGTGGGTAGGAGGTTGTGGGTAGGAGGTTTTATGTAGGTGTTGTGGGTAGGAGGTTGTGGGTAGGTGTTGTGTGTAGGTGTTGTATGAAGGTGTTGTGGGTAGGAGGTTGTGGGTAGGAGGTTGTATGTAAGTGTTGTGGTTAGAAGTTGGTTGGATAATATATTAACTTACCACCATTACTGTTTGTGAGTAGCGGCTCAAATAGAATGTACTCTGATATACCTGTATGGAAGTACATTTTCTGAAAAAGAAAACAAAATTAAGCTAAAAATAGTACCTTAACACTTTCACGATGGGAGCTGCGCTGGTGAAGCATTAAAGATCCTCCATAGGGAGCCTCGCATATATAAGAGAATGCACTGGCTTACACTCAAGGTATATACCGGTATTGTTAGGCCAATGTATTCTCTTATACATGAGGCGGCCTATGGGAGACTGCATATATAAGAGAACACACAGGCACAGGATCTTTATCACAAGATTTCAGGAAGCTCCAGTCAAGGAAGGGGTAATATAACTAAAGCTCATTAACAAGTTGTTACTTTAGGAAATGTTTAGATAAAAAGTTCAGCAAACGGACATAGGCTGTTTGTTCAACTTACTAAACATTTCCCACTATAAAGTGATGTGAATCACTCCGAAGAATAATCTTGTTCAAAGTAGTAATTTTTGGTATATCCAAATTGACAACACACACCGTCATTCTTATCAAAATCGAAATCAATTTCGTTAGTTTATCGCCGACAGATGCGTCCCGAATCGAGTAGTAAATATTTACAATTGAGCGTAGTTCTGACGACGTTTTCTATGGAGTGGTTCGGTCGATTTGCTTCAAATTTTCGGTGATGTTAGTAGAATGCTACATTCCTCCAGTTGGCATAGCACCTGAGTACTAACTTATCAGTTTCACGCACCCGAACAAGTACATAATATGTCTTTAAATGAATAGATTTGTATTGTCTTCTCTTGTTCACGTACACAGAGCCAGGAACCTACGCCACAAATCAAGTCTCTAACCCAAATCAGAACCTACGCCACAAATCAAGTCTCTAACCCAAAGCCGTTTTGATTTTAAACTTGTTTAAAACATTTATAAACGTTTGTCTAACAGGATAAACTAGTAAATGAACTGTGGAAATGCACATTAAAAACTCATATTTATAACTAAAATTTACAAGGAAATTTAGTATCGATTGTGCCCCAATTTTGAACATCAAACACACCTCAACCATTTAATAAAGGTTCGGAATATGCATGTAACCGTAGCGACAATAACTCATGCAACAAATATCTAGCTCAACCACTGTATGAATTCTGGATAGCAACCACTCTATGAATTCAGGATAGCAACCACTCTATGAATTATGGATAGCAACCACTGTATGAATTCAGGATAGCAACCACTCTATGAATTCTGGATAGCAACCTCTGTATGAATTCTGGATAGCAACCTCTGTATGAATTCTGGATAGCAACCACTGTATGAATTCAGGATAGCAACCACTCTATGAATTCTGGATAGCAACCACTGTATGAATTCTGGATAGCAACCACTGTATGAATTCTGGATAGCAACCACTGTATGAATTCTGGATAGCAACCTCTGTATGAATTCTGGATAGCAACCTCTGTATGAATTCTGGATAGCAACCACTGTATGAATTCAGGATAGCAACCACTCTATGAATTCTGGATAGCAACCACTGTATGAATTCTGGATAGCAACCACTGTATGAATTCTGGATAGCAACCACTGTATGAATTCAGGATAGCAACCACTCTATGAATTCTGGATAGCAACCACTGTATGAATTCTGGATAGCAACCACTGTATGAATTCTGGATAGCAACCACTGTATGAATTCTGGATAGCAACCACTGTATGAATTCTGGATAGCAACCACTCTATGCATTCTGGATAGCAGGGATCTAAATGTCTGAACTCAACTCAACCACTGTATGAATTCTGGATAGCAACCACTCTATGAATTCTGGATAGCAACCACTGTATGAATTCTGGATAGCAACCACTGTATGAATTATGGATAGCAGGGATCTAAATGTCTGAAGCGACGGTTTAGAGATTACATTAGTGACATAGGTTCCTGAATGCCTCAAGCGACGGTTTAAAGATTACACAGTGACATAGGTTCCTGGATGTCTGAAGCGATGGTTTAGAGATTACATTAGTGACATAGGTTCCTGAACGCCTCAAGTGATGGTTTAAAGATTACACAGTGACGTAGGTTCCTGGATGTCTGAAGCGACGGTTTAGAGATTACATTAATGACATAGGTTCCTGGATGTCTGAAGCGACGGTTTAGAGATTACATTAGTGACATAGGTTCCTGGATGTCTGAAGCGACGGTTTAGAGATTACATTAGTGACGTAGGTTCCTGGATGTCTGAAGCGACGGTTTAGGGATTACATTAGTGACATAGGTACCTGGATGTCTGAAGCGACGGTTTAGAGATTACATTAGTGAAGTAGGTTCCTGAATGTCTGAAGCGACGGTTTAAAGATTACACAGTGACGTAGGTTCCTGGATGTCTGAAGCGACGGTTTAAAGATTACACAGTGATGTAGGTTCCTGGATGTCTGAAGCGATGGTTTAGAGATTACATTAGTGACATAGGTTCCTGGATGTCTGAAGCGACGGTTTAGAGATTACATTAATGACATATATTCCTGGATGTCTGAAGCGACGGTTTAGAGATTACATTAGTGACATTGGTTCCTGGATGTCTGAAGCGGCGGTTTAGAGATTACATTACCGGTAGTGACATAGGTTCCTGAATGTCTGAAGCGACGGTTTAGAGATTACATTAGTGACATAGGTTCCTGAAAGCCTCAAGTGACGGTTTAGAGATTACACAGTGACGTAGGTTCCTGAACGTCTGAAGTGACGGTTTAGAGATTACATTAGTGATGTATGTTCCTGAATGTCTGAATCAATGGATTAGGGATTATATAAGTGATGTAGGTTCCTGGACGTCTGAAGCGACGGGTTAGAGATTACATTAGTGATGTAGGTTCCTGGACATCTGAAGCGACGGGTTAGAGATTACATTAGTGATGTAGGTTCCTGGACGTCTGAAGCGACGGGTTAGAGATTACATTAGTGATGTAGGTTCCTGGACGTCTGAAGCGACGGGTTAGAGATTACATTAGTGATGTAGGTTCCTGGACGTCTGAAGCGACGGGTTAGAGATTACATTAGTGATGTAGGTTCCTGGACGTCTGAAGCGACGGGTTAGAGATTACATTAGTGATGTAGGTTCCTGGACGTCTGAAGCGACGGTTTAGAGATTATTTTAGTGACGTAGAATCCTGGACGTCTGAAGCGTCGGTTCAGAGATTACATTAGTGATGTAGGTTCCTGAACGTCTGAATCAATGGTTTAGGGATTATATAAGTGACGTAGGTTCCTGGACGTCTGAAGCGACGGTTTAGAGATTACATTAGTGACGTAAGTTCCTGAACATCTGAAGCGACGGTTTAGAGATTACATTAACTAAAGCTCATTAACAAGTTGTTACTTTAGGAAATGTTTAGATAAAAAGTTCAGCAAACGGACATAGGCTGTTTGTTCAACTTACTAAACATTTCCCACTATAAAGTGATGTGAATCACTCCGAAGAATAATCTTGTTCAAAGTAGTAATTTTTGGTATATCCAAATTGACAACACACACCGTCATTCTTATCAAAATCGAAATCAATTTCGTTAGTTTATCACCAACAGATGCGTCCCGAATCGAGTAGTAAATATTTACAATTGAGCGTAGTTCTGACGACGTTTTCTATGGAGTGGTTCGGTCGATTTGCTTCAAATTTTCGGTGATGTTAGTAGAATGCTACATTCCTCCAGTTGGCATAGCACCTGAGTACTAACTTATCAGTTTCACGCACCCGAACAAGTACATAATATGTCTTTAAATGAATAGATTTGTATTATCTTCTCTTGTTCGCTTACACAGAGCCAGGAACCTACGCCACAAATCAAGTCTCTAACCCAAAGCAGAACCTACGCCACAAATCAAGTCTCTAACCCAAAGCCGTTTTGATTTTAAACTTGTTTAAAACATTTATAAACGTTTGTCTAACAGGATAAACTAGTAAATGAACTGTGGAAATGCACATTCAAAAATCAGTAACCATTCAAAACTCGTATTTATAACTAAAATTTACAAGGAAATTTAGTATCGATTGTGCCCCAATTTTGAACATCAAACACACCTCAACCATTTAATAGAGGTTCGGAATATGCATGTAACCGTAGCGACAATAACTCATGCAACAAATATCTAGCTCAACCACTGTATGAATTCTGGATAGCAACCACTCTATGAATTCTGGATAGCAACCACTGTATGAATTCTGGATAGCAACCACTGTATGAATTCTGGATAGCAACCACTCTATGAATTCTGGATAGCAACCACTCTATGAATTCTGGATAGCAACCACTCTATGAATTCTGGATAGCAACCACTCTATGAATTCTGGATAGCAACCACTCTATGAATTCTGGATAGCAACCACTCTATGAATTCTGGATAGCAACCACTGTATGAATTCTGGATAGCAACCACTATATGAATTCTGGATAGCAACCACTGTATTAATTCTGGATAGCAACCACTGTATGAATTCTGGATAGCAACCACTATATGAATTCTGGATAACAACCACTGTATTAATTCTGGATAGCAACCACTGTATGAATTCTGGATAGCAACCACTGTATGAATTCTGGATAGCAACCACTGTATGAATTCTGGATAGCAACCACTCTATGAATTCTGGATAGCAACCACTCTATGAATTCTGGATAGCAACCACTGTATGAATTCTGGATAGCAACCACTCTATGAATTCTGGATAGCAACCACTCTATGAATTCTGGATAGCAACCACTGTATGAATTCTGGATAGCAACCAAGGTATGAATTCTGGATAGCAACCACTGTATGAATTCTGGATAGCAGCGATCTAAATGTCTGAACTCAACTCAACCACTGTATGAATTCTGGATAGAGATTACATTAGTGATGTAGGTTCCTGGATGTCTGAAGCGACGGTTTAGAGATTACACAGTGATGTAGGTACCTGGATGTCTGAAGCGACGGTTTAGAGATTACATTAGTGAAGTAGGTTCCTGGATGTCTGAAGCGACGGATTAGAGATTACATTAGTGACATAGGTTCCTGAACGCCTCAAGCGACGGTTTAAAGATTACACAGTGACGTAGGTTCCAGGATGTCTGAAGCGACGGTTTAGAGATTACATTAGTGACATAGGCACCTGGATGTCTGAAGCGACGGTTTAGAGATTACATTAGTGACATAGGTTCCTGAACGCCTCAAGCGATGGTTTAAAGATTACACAGTGACGTAGGTTCCAGGATGTCTGAAGCGACGGTTTAGAGATTACATTAGTGATGTATGTTCCTGAATGTCTGAATCAATAGATTAGGGATTATATAAGTGATGTAGGTTCCTGGACGTCTGAAGCGACGGTTTAGAGATTACATTAGTGATGTAGGTTCCTGGACATCTGAAGCGACGGGTTAGAGATTACATTAGTGATGTAGGTTCCTGGACGTCTGAAGCGACGGGTTAGAGATTACATTAGTGATGTAGGTTCCTGGACGTCTGAAGCGACGGTTTAGAGATTATTTTAGTGACGTAGAATCCTGGACGTCTGAAGCGACGGGTTAGAGATTACATTAGTGATGTAGGTTCCTGGACATCTGAAGCGACGGTTTAGAGATTACATTAGTGATGTAGGTTCCTGGACGTCTGAATCAATGGTTTAGGGATTATATAAGTGACGTAGGTTCCTGGACGTCTGAAGCGACGGTTTAGAGATTACATTAGTGACGTAAGTTCCTGAACATCTGAAGCGACGGTTTAGAGATTACATTAGTGATGTAGGTTCCTGAATGTCTGAATCAATGGTTTAGGGATTATATAAGTGATGTAGGTTCCTGGACGTCTGAAGCGACGGTTTAGAGATTACATTAGTGATGTAGGTTCCTGGACATCTGAAGCGACGGGTTAGAGATTACATTAGTGATGTAGGTTCCTGGACGTCTGAAGCGACGGATTAGAGATTACATTAGTGATGTAGGTTCCTGGACGTCTGAAGCGTCGGTTTAGAGATTATTTTAGTGACGTAGGTTCCTGGACGTCTGAAGCGACGGGTTAGAGATTACATTAGTGATGTAGGTTCCTGGACGTCTGAAGCGACGGTTTAGAGATTATTTTAGTGACGTAGGTTCCTGGACGTCTGAAGCGTCGGTTCAGAGATTACATTAGTGATGTAGGTTCCTGGACGTCTGAAGCGACGGTTTATTGTTTACATTAGTGATGTAGGTTCCTGGACGTCTGAAGCGACGGTTTAGAGATTACATTAGTGATGTAGGTTCCTGAACGTCTGAATCAATGGTTTAGGGATTATATAAGTGGCGTAGGTTCCTGGACGTCTGAAGCGTCGGTTTAGAGATTACATTAGTGATGTAGGTTCCTGGACGTCTGAAGCGACGGTTTAGAGATTACATTAGTGATGTAGGTTCCTGGACGTCTGAAGCGACGGTTTAGAGATTACATTAGTGACGTAGGTTCCTGGACATCTGAAGCGACGGTTTAGAGATTACATTAGTGATGTAGGTTCCTGGACGTCTGAAGCGTCGGTTTAGAGATTACATTAGTGACGTAGGTTCCTGGACATCTGAAGCGACGGTTTAGAGATTACATTAGTGATGTAGGTTCCTGGACGTCTGAAGCGTCGGTTTAGAGATTACATTAGTGACGTAGGTTCCTGGACATCTGAAGCGACGGTTTAGAGATTACATTAGTGATGTAGGTTCCTGGACGTCTGAAGCGACGGTTTAGAGTTTACATTAGTGATGTAGGTTCCTGGACGTCTGAAGCGACGGTTTAGAGATTACATTAGTGACGTATGTTCCTGGCCCTGTTATATTTCCTGAACACCCCTCCAGATGAGTAATAGACCAGTCCATTGTAAACTTTTATAACTGATTGGAGAATTTTGAGGCCTGTTAAATACAGGCCTCAAAACACCCCACATAGCAGGCTAGCATCACTAAATTCACCCTCTGGGAACCTCATTTTGCTTAGGCCTCATCTTCTCTGGAAAGTATCTTTATTATCAAATTAACATTTAGTTTTTTTAAGTTTTGTTTTCTTTAGAAACTTATTTAGAAAGTGTAATTTTATTTTTTACCTTAGTTTCTCTATATCCCCAAATTGGCAGATGACACAATGCATAATCAAGGTACCAAATGGGTGCACATCACCATCTGGGAACATATCTGAGTCTATGTCTCCCATAGAAGATGAGGCCATGCAGAATGAGGTCCCCAGAGGGTGAATTTAGTGACGCTACCCCACAGGCATCACCAAATTCACACTCTGGAGACCTCATTCTGCAAATATCCAGCACCATATTTTGAGGCCAAGTATTTAACATAATGAAAGTCTCAATGACACTGTAGCTCAAATTTGAAATCCAAGATGGGTTTCAGTAAAAATAAATGACTCCCATATAGATTGTCACCCCGAAGATCCATATGAAGTTTGAGTGATGTTAGGATGAGAGATGCAAACTGAAGGGACTGCTAATGGAAATTGTTGACGGATCGATGGATTGACAGATAGGCAGACAACAGACGATAACCCATTGTAATAGCTCAAACTTGACTTTGTCAAGTTGAGCTAAAAAGGAATAATGATCGATATTTAGAGAATACATGCACTGGGGAAGCAAAGCAAAACCATTAATATAATAGAGTTATACCCCTTGTACCATTAGCATTACCGGTACTGAGAGCAGATGTCCTCAATTTATGTCCTCAACATGAGAGCAGATGAATGTCCTTAATTTCAGAAGTAATTTATGCAAGTTTGAAATTCAACACGAGACCTTTATACTTTATAACCATATTCAAGGTTTGAAATATGAGGTCACATGGCAATTGACAGGTAGAAACCACAGGAAAGTCGCTGCATACATGTACCTGTCTTAACTCTTATAGGGCCATTACCCACAGGAGCAGTGAGATGGTTCTGAAGTATGCTGATGTGGTCATTGTTACAAGGCAGTGATAAACTTTTTTAGGAGTTTTTTCAAATCGGTCACAAGTTTAGCCAGCTTTTCACTGGTGACAGGGACCAGCCCGGAGGTTTCACTGGTGACAGGGACCAGCCCGGAGGTTTCACTGGTGACAGGGACCAGCCCGGAGGTTTCACTGGTGACAGGGACCAGCCCGGAGGTTTCACTGGTGACAGGGACCAGCCTGGAGGTTTCAAATGAAAAGAGGTCACTTCTCCCTGTTCAGTTATTAGGGAGGAGTGGACTGTTATCAGGGAGAAGTAACAATGGCTGAAGTACAATTTACACCCAGACATTACCCTTCCATGATCCAATAAGTAATTCTGCGACACAAGAGCCCATATATAAACCCATTATACATGTAGTTATATAAATCCATTATACATGTAGTTATATGAATCCATTATACATGTAGTTATATGAATCCATTATACATGTAGTTATATAAATCCATTATACATGTAGTTATATGAGAAAATCATCATAATTAGAAAATATTCTTTAACCCTTTGAGTGCCAGGGGCCGATCTCATCGGCCCTAAACCTACAAAATAAGTCTGTTAAAGAATATAAGAATAAATTATTAAAATTGTAAAAAAATTGTAAAAAAAAAAATAAAAAAAAAATTGTTAGGCCAATGCATTCTCTTATAACTGCATAACTGTAACCATCACAATGTGGTCAATGAACCGTTTCCAATGATATCCATATTTGTATGGTGTTATTGAGACAGACCGAAGATATTTTAGGCTGTTGAAGCTTTATTTGGGCATTTTTGGCCGCTTTGTTGGGTAAAGGGTTAATGACTAGAGTTGTTTTTCATCATTCATAAAGTAAATGAGTGTATTTTGCACGCATCCATGGCTCAAATTCGTTCATTTGTTGCATATATTCTATTGAGTATAAAAGTAGATGGTCCCATAAATGGCCGGATTTAGTGTACAGTCCCATTTTAATGCTTTTGAAAAAAATTTGGGACACAGTTAAAGACAGAGAAATCTCACCATCATATGCATCCCACCAGCTTCCATGTCGTGACCTGGCATTTCATGTCCCGGCATTTCATGACCCGGCATTTCGTGACCAGTTGACATCTGATGACCAGCGTGTGGATCTTGAGTCGTGTGACCCATATGATTCATCGTAGCGTTCATTGGCATTGCCTGCAAGATATACACACAAAAATAATTATTGATCCCTGAAACTGTCCAAGAAACTAATTATATATGTGATTACACCAAACTAAATATATATGTGATTACACCAAACTAATTATATATGTATGGATTATATATGTGATTACACCAAGTCATGTATGGATTACACCAAGTCATGTATGGAATATATATGTGATTGCACCAAGTAATGTATGTGATTACACCAAGTCATGTATGGATTGCTAGTAGTATATAGTAATGCTCTACCTAATCGACTCCTTAACCACAGCAGAATTATGGGTAATTTTTCAGGATTTAGTCGGAAATATGGCTTGTTGCCATTCATCGGAAAGCTCTCGGCAAGCCATATTTCCGACTAAATCCTGAAAAATTACCCATAATTCTGCTGTGGTTAAGGAGTCGATTATGTAGAGCATTACTGTAGCAATTGTGTAACAAAACAAAGAAATTTACCTTGCCGAGAGCTTTCCGATGAATGGCAACAAGCCATATTTACGACTAAATCTATATGATATCATTATTATCCAACATATCATGGGGGTTCTATTCGATACCATATCTATATGATATCATTATTATCCAACACGTCATGAGGGTTCTATTCGATACATATCTATATGTTGTTCATCCATCAATTCAGAAAAATGAGATTAACCCGATCATGTTCATTGAGGCTCGCCTGAATATGAAAAGCTGGCTACAAATGTGATCGCCATAGAAAAGCTGGCTACATTTGTGATCGATTTAAAAAGCTGGCTACGAATGTGACCGATGCCTTGTGACAATGACCCAACCAGCTCTAGTGTCACCCCAAAGTACGGTATGAACTTCATACTATAAAGTTTGGAGGATGAGAGATGCATGTGGCCTGCAGAGAGTGTACCAAAGGATTTAGTCATGCAAAGAGTAAATTCAAGAGGGCCGCTGATGGCCATGTTTTGTATAACCTTGTTTTCATGCCACTCATCACCTTGACATTGATACATACCACTATTGTTATGCCACTCATATGATCTTGATCATATATATGACCTTGATAAATACCACTGTTGTCATGGCACTCATATGACCTTGATCATATATATGACCTTGATACATACTTCTGTTGTTATGCCAATCATATGACCTTGATACATACCATTGTTGTCATGCCAATCATATGATCTTGATCATATATATGACCTTGATACATACCACTGTTGTTATGCCACTCATATGACATTGATCATATATATGACCTTGATACATACTTCTGTTGTCATGGAACTCATATGACATTGATACATACCATTGTTGTCATGCCAATCATACAGGGGTGGCGCCAAGGGGGGGGTCAGGGGGGGCAAAGACGATAAACATTGGAAAATCCGCGACTCGAAACACGTGCACTGGTGATTAACAAATCGACGTGGGCGTGCAGAGTTAATGAATCACATTACCAGAGTGTCCATATATATACAGTCCATATCCGAACTTTGATGTTTGCACGGCTTTATGTCAGTGTGTTAGTTGAGTCGAGTTCAATTAATTGTCAGTGACACATGCCACGTGCAGGAGCAACACTGAGTACCAATCAGATCGCTATTGTGTGGCAACAATAGCAAAGCGATCTGATTGGTAATCAGTGTTGCAATGCTCACACACGTGGCATGTGTCAACAGTTACTGACAATTAATTATCAGATGATTTCAGGTCACATCATGAATTTTATTCTTTGAAAAGATAGTGTTTCGCCTTGCATGCATTATATCATGCTTACTAGTACTTCCCCGGGATAGATTATTACTTGAGAGATTTAAAGAATAATAACACAACATAAATTGTGGACTGGATAGAATTTTAATTCAGTGGATTATGGGATAATCCTCATCCAACTTTGTTCTCTCCTTCAAATAGCTTTCTGCATCAATTTTTCACATCGTATGTTACCTGAACAAATTTACATCTATTATACGCTCCTAAATGATGTTCACGGACTCATGGTTCATCCGTCTTTGTAAGTTGATCCAACTACCTGTGGCGAAAGATTTACGGTGAGTTAACTTAAGATCAATTCCATATTGTCATTACTATTGTATATGCTGATTTTTTTTTCTCCAAATACTCAAGTAAAAGTGACAATTATGATCCCCTAGAACAGTGTGTATGTTGACACCAGAACACTCCAGAATCGATCTCAGGCTATGTATTTTCAAAATTTTCGTGGGGGAAGTTCCCCAAACCCCCCGTGTGAGAGGGGACACCCCTCTCGCGCTCTCCCCGGGGCTGCCTTCGGCAGCCGCCGATGACCTTCGGTCACCGGTCTAGCCCCCCTGTCGGGGACCATAGCCCCTCCGTCGGGGAAATCCTGGCGCCACCCCTGCAATCATATGATCTTGATCATATATATGACATTGATACATACCACTGTTGTTAAGGCACTCATATGATCTTGATACAAACTACTGTTGTCATGGCACTCATTTGACCTTTATACATACCACTGTTGTGATCTTGATCATATATATGACCTTGAAACAAACTACTGTTGTCATATGACCTTGACACATACCATTGTTGTCATGCCACTCATATGACCTTGGCATTGATACATACCATTGTCGTCATGCCACTCACATGATCTTGATCATATATATGACCTTGACACATACCATTGTTGTCATGCCACTCATATGACCTTGATACATACCATTGTATACATAACTTGTATGTAAAACCCTTCGGGTTTTACACAAGTTATGTCCACTTACCTCACCGTTACATCTCCATAAAAACAGTCCACATGACAGTTAATCCTTATATGACAACTACTGTTGTTATGCCACTCATATGACCTTGATACATACCACTGTTGTTATGCCACTCATATGACCTTGACATTGATACATACCACTGTTGTTATGCCACTCATATGACCTTGATACATACCACTGTTGTTATGCCACTCATATGACCTTGACATTGATACATTCCACTGTTGTTATACCACTCATATGACCTTGATACATACCACTGTTGTTATGCCACTCATATGACCTTGACATTGATACATACCACTGTTGTTATGCCACTCATATGACCTTGATACATACCACTGTTGTTATGCCACTCATATGACCTTGACCTTGATACATACCACTGTTGTTATACCACTCATATGACCTTTATACATACCACTGTTGTTATGCCACTCATATAATCTTGATCATTTATGACCTTCATACTAACTACTGTTGTCATGGCACTCATATGACCTTTATACATACTACTGTTGTGCCACTCATATGACCTTGACACACACCAGTTGTTATGCCACTCACATGACCTTGACATTGATACATACCACTGTTGTTATGCCACTCACGTGACCTTGACCTTGATACATACCACTGTTGTTATGCCACTCATATGATCTTGATACATACCACTGTTGTTATGCCACTCATTTGACCTTGATACATACCACTGTTATGCCACTCATATGACCTTGATACATATATATTACCTTGATATATATCACTGTTGTCATGGCACTCATATTACCTTGATACATACCACTGTTGTCATGCCACTCATATGACCTTGATATATATCACTGTTGTCATGCCACTCATTTGACCTTGATACATACCACTGTTATGCCACTCATATGACCTTGATACATATATATGACCTTGATACATACCACTATTGTCATGCCACTCATATGACCTTGATACATACCACTATTGTCATGCCACTCATATGACCTTGATATATATCACTGTTGTCATGGCACTCATATGATCTTGATACATATATATGACCTTGATACATACCACTGTTGTCATGCCACTCATTTGACCTTGATACATACCACTGTTATGCCACTCATATGACCTTGATACATATATATGACATTGATACATACCACTATTGTCATGCCACTCATATGACCTTGATACATACCACTATTGTCATGCCACTCATATGACCTTGATACATACCACTATTGTCATGCCACTCATATGACCTTGATATATATCACTGTTGTCATGGCACTCATATGATCTTGATACATATATATTACCTTGATACATACCACTGTTGTCATGCCACTCATATGACCTTGATACATACCACTGTTGTCATGCCACTCATATGACCTTGATACATATATATGACCTTGATACATACCACTGTTGTCATGGCACTCATATTACCTTGATACATACCACTGTTGTCATGCCACTCATATGACCTTGATACATATATATTACCTTGATACATACCACTGTTGTTATGCCACTCATATGATCTTGATACATATATATTACCTTGATAAATACCACTGTTGTCATGGCACTCATATGATCTTGACATTGATACATACCATTGTTGTCATGCCACCCATATGGCCATCATGTTGCATCTTTGAATGTTGACTGTTTCAGACCCTAAAAATAAAAGAATTTAGATTTAGTAATTATATATACGGTATACCTGGTATGTCAGAAGGTATGATCGAGGCATCAGCTCAGAAATTATAAATACCTGGTATGTTAGAAGGTATGAGGAACCAGCTCAGTTTGATGGACTCATGCAGTATACTACATATGTGCGTGGACAAATGATCAGTTCTCATGGATATGGCCATGTTATGTTCATCATCATATGATCTAATATTTCCCATTCTCAAAGACGTGCATGTTATCATCCCACACATAGCGGCATGAACACAGATGCACTTTGTACCAGGGTTGGGGCGATTACATGCCAATGCAATCGATTATAATTACAATTACATTTGATTTACATTATTACAATTATGATAACTGATTACATTTTTTTCAATGTAATTGATAACAATTACAATTACTTTAGTAAATGTAATCAATTACTTTTCGATTACATCTGATTACAATTGTTAGTTTCCAACCATTTTTAGTGTAAACATATTTTTATTTCCAAATCCAAGCAAATAACATAATATACAGATGCCAAATATATATGCAAACGAGGATCAGACAACAAGGACTTGTATGAAGTCTTCTCCTGTTTGGCTACATGCCCCGTCCCCAATAAGTGAGGGAGGGATATAGGTCAGACGTGAAAGTTGGAAATAATGGTTTTAGGAGAAATGGAGATATGAGTTAGGGATGGAAGAAAAGGGAGAAGATAGTGTTAGGGATAGCAGGAGGCAGAGAGAGAGAGGGGAAAACTAGAATGTGCGTGATAAGAATGATGCTCGTCAACCATTTTTGATCGCATAGGAATAAATAATGAAATAAATCAAATTAAAATATCAAATTTGATTGAATTATAAACATCACTACATAACATGGAAACAAGACACGACTGAAACAATAGAAAGAAGCAAGCAATAAACACATAAACGTTTTACATTTACATCAGGTTTCATCATGAAGTTGTGCACCAAATTATTTTGAATATATTATCATGTTAGTACCCGACATGTGTAAAACAGCCTCCTGTTAGTACCTGGCATGTGTCAGATAGCCTCCTGTTAGTACCTGGCATGTGTTCATGCTTGATTCCAGACGAGCATGTGAATTAATCCTGGGCAAACAAATACAATAGATGATTCCAGATGATCATATGAATTTATCCTGGGCAATCAAATACGATTGATGATTCCACAAAGTCCATGTATGATACTTGTTAACTAAATTGGGGAACCTGTAAAATTTGTTTGCACCAAAGTAAATATAAGCATATGTGGACACAGTATGGTGTCTATGCACTAATCTGATAACTTATCTCGAGATCATTCAGTGTGCGTTAGCAGTAAACAAGCCTTGAAATAGCGTGCCTGTCATTTGCAGAATGAGGTCCCCAGTGGGTGAATTTAGTGATGCTACCCCGCATAGCGGGCTAGCATCACCAAATTCACCCTCTGGGGACCTCATTCTGCTGAGGTGTAAAATATAAAATCAAGCATTGAAATAGGGTGTCTGTCATTTGCAGAATGAGGTCCCCAGAGGGTGAATTTGGTGATGCTTGCCCGCTATGCGGGGTAGCATCACTAAATTCACCCTCTGGGGACCTCATTCTGCAAAATAACAGGCACGCTATTTCAAGGCTTGGCAAAACACTATGTAGAGTATCCTTCAAAACATTACAAACTGCCCTCATTAACCTGTAGTATATTGGGCTAATTAACTCTTTGGATTTTCCCATTCAGTTATAAAAGTATACATTGGAATGGTCTATTTTATACCATAATTGTCTATATTAGAGAGTGACTAACACCTATTTTGTAAACTTCATCTTTACACCCTACTGTGGGTGTGCAGCTTCCTACTGTGGGTATAAATTTCTACTGTGGGTGTAAATGTTCAAATGTAAGTCCATGTGTTAAACGTGTATACCCATAGTAGAACTACATCATTGTTAACCCTTTACCCAACAAACCGGCCATAACCGGCCAAATAAAGCTTCAACAGCCTAAAATATCTTCGGTCTGTCTCAATAAAACCATACAAATATGGATATCATTGGAACCGGCTCCTTGACCACATTGTGATAGTTACAGTTATGCCCTGTGCCAATGCATTCTCTTATATATGCGAGTCGACCATAGGTCGCCTCGCATATATAAGAGAATGCATTGGCTTAAAAAAAATCTTTTTTTAACACTTTTTACCATTTTTTCTTACATTCTTTAACAATTTTATAATTTTTAATGTGTTAAGCCAATGCATTCTCTTATATATGCGAGGCGACCTATGGTCGACTCGCATATATAAGAGAATGCATTGGCACAGGGCCCTTCTGTTGGGTAAAGGGTTAAAATTGGAAGTTGTTACGATATCAATTAAATATGAGGAAAATTGCCTGCATTTCAATCAAACATAGCTTGCTAGTGTTATATGAACTAAGAAACATATGAATGGGATTATCAAGTGACTGATGAGTTAGAAACAGGCTGACATCATGGCGTACAAGTATGTATCACTAGGCGTACAAGTATGTATCACTAGGCGTACAAGTATGTGTCACTAGGCGTATAAGTATGTATCACTAGGCATACAAGTATGTATCACTAGGCGTACAAGTATGTATCACTAGGCGTACAAGTATGTGTCACTAGGCGTACAAGTATGTATCACTAGGCGTACAAGTATGTATCACTAGGCGTACAAGTATGTATCACTAGGCGTACAAGTATGTATCACTAGGCGTACAAGTAAGTATCACTAGGCGTACAAGTATGTATCACTAGGCATACAAGTATGTATCACAAGTATGTATCACTGGGCGTACAAGTAAGTATCACTAGGCGTACAAGTAAGTATCACTAGGCATACAAGTATGTATCACTAGGCGTACAAGTATGTATCACTAGGTGTACAAGTATGTATCACTAGGCGTGATGCACATACCTTATAGCGTCATGTTGAGGATATACATTAAAAGAAAACAGCTTCGTAGTTGAATTGGCAGAACAAATAAAAAGTAATAATTATGGCATAAATAATATACACTCATAGTAGCCGAGAGTACAAAATAAATACATAAATAATATACACTCATAGTAGCCGTACCTATCAAATTTTCACCACTTGTGTGGTAAAAATTTTGTACTCTAGGCTATTATGGGTGCAATTTATATATTCATCTGGAGGTATTTTCAGGAAATATAAGACGACGAAATATAAGACGACAGATAACACAAGCTGAAAATAATTCCTATTCTTTGGTGGGAAATGTGCCGACAATAAGTTCAACAAACAAGCCTTGAAATAGTGTGTCTGTCATTGTGATGGTTACAGTTATGCCCTGTGCCAATGCATTCTCTTATATATGTGAGTCGACCATAGGTCGCCTCGCATATATAAGAGAATGCATTGGCCTAAAAAATTTCTTTTTTAACACTTTTTACCATTTTTTTCTTACATTTTTTAACAATTTTTATAATATTTTTCTACATTCTTTGACAATTTTATCATTGTTAATATGTGTTAAGCCAATGCATTCTCTTATATATGAGAGGCGACCTATGGTCGACTCGCATATATAAGAGAATGCATTGGCACAGGGCCATTCTGTTGGGTAAAGGGTCCCACCAATGCTCTTGTTTTATCATTTCGCTTGTCTGCCGTCTGCTAATGTTATCTAAACACCCCTCTAGATGAATAACAAACCATTCAAGCCTTGAAATAGGGTGTCTGTCATTTGCAGAATGAGGTCCCCAGAGGGTGAATTTAGTGATGCTACCCCGCATAGCACCATCTTGTCTGGAGTCTCTGCGGCCACTTTTTTTTCTGGTTAACGACCGAAAAAAATTAGGAGAAATTAAGAAAGAAAATTAGTGGGGTGAAGTTGAGTCATGGGGGTGCAGAGGTCGACCAATATCTCCTGGACTAGATGCCTCAAATTTGAGCGCCATGTTTACTAAGTTAGATTTTCAAGGTCGCATGTCGAAGTCTCGAAAGCGATCGAGTTATCTCTCGTACTATACATTTTGCGTTCACCGTCTACACTATTGTTGTCATTGTTTCTATTGACGGGTAGGAAAATTAAATATGTTAATTATTAGTTAATTATGAATGCAAAAAACAACACTAAATAATATCTGTCATTGTAATTTCGGCATCCGGAATACGAAATATACAGGTTTCGGCATCCGGCGTACTGACACTCGGCATCCGGAATACTCTATATTAACCCCGGAATCCGGCGTACGAAAAGGGGGTGGTCCCCCTCATAAGTTCAACAAACAAGCCTTGAAATAGTGTGTCTGTCATTTGCAGAATGAGGTCCCCAGAGGGTGAATTTAGTGATGCTACCCCGCATAGCATCACCAAATTCACCCTCTGGGGACCTCATTCTGCTTACACCTCAGCAGAATGAGGTTCCCAGAGGGTGAATTTGGTGATGCTAGCCTGCTATGCGGGGTAGCATCACTATATTCACCCTCTGGGGACCTCATTCTGCAAATGACAGGCAAACTATTTCAAGGCTTGTCAACAAACGACTGTTTGTTAAAACTGTTTGTTGCATTAATTATCTGAACATTTCCTGAGGGATAACTACTCATCAATGATGCTTTAGTATAGAATGGGTTAAACTTATTATCTGAACATCTCCTATGGGATAACTACTCATCAATGATGCTTTAGTATAGAAAGGATTAAACTTATTATCTGAAAATTTCCTATGGGATAACTACTCATCAATGATGCTTTAGTATAGAGTGTTTAAACTTATTATCTGAACATTTCCTATGGGATAACTACTCATCAATGATGCTTTAGTATAGAATGGGTTAAACTTATTATCTGAACATTTCCTGTGGGATAACTACTCATCAATGATGCTTTAGTATAGAAAGGGTTAAACTTATTATCTGAACATTTCCTATGGGATAACTACTCATCAATGATGCTTTAGTATAGAAAGGGTTAAACTTATTATCTGAACATTTCCAATGGGATAACTACTCATCAATGATGCTTTAGTATAGAAAGGGTTAAACTTATTATCTGAACATTTCCTATGGGATAACTACTCATCAATGATGCTTTAGTATAGAAAGGGTTAAACTTATTATCTGAACATTTCCAATGGGATAACTACTCATCAATGATGCCTTAGTATAGAAAGGGTTAAACTTATTATCTGAACATTTCCAATGGGATAACTACTCATCAATGATGCCTTAGTATAGAAAGGGTTAAACTTATTATCTGAACATTTCCAATGGGATAACTACTCATCAATGATGCCTTAGTATAGAAAGGGTTAAACTTATTATCTGAACATTTCCTATGGGATAACTACTCATCAATGATGCTTTAGTATAGAAAGGGTTAAACTTATTATCTGAACATCTCCTATGGGATAACTACTCATCAATGATGCTTTAGTATAGAAAGGATTAAACTTATTATCTGAAAATTTCCTATGGGATAACTACTCATCAATGATGCTTTAGTATAGAGTGGGTTAAACTTATTATCTGAACATTTCCTATGGGATAACTACTCATCAATGATGCTTTAGTATAGAATGGGTTAAACTTATTATCTGAACATCTCATGTGGGATAACTACTCATCAATGATGCTTTAGTATAGAAAGGGTTAAACTTATTATCTGAACATTTCCTATGGGATAACTACTCATCAACGATGCCTTAGTATAGAAAGGGTTAAACTTATTATCTGAACATTTCCAATGGGATAACTACTCATCAATGATGCCTTAGTATAGAAAGGGTTAAACTTATTATCTGAACATTTCCAATGGGATAACTACTCATCAATGATGCCTTAGTATAGAAAGGGTTAAACTTATTATCTGAACATTTCCTATGGGATAACTACTCATCAATGATGCCTTAGTATAGAATGGGTTAAACTTATTATCTGAAAATTTCCTATGGGATAACTACTCATCAATGATGCTTTAGTATAGAATGGGTTAAACTTATTATCTGAACATTTCCAATGGGATAACTACTCATCAATGATGCTTTAGTATAGAAAGGGTTAAACTTATTATCTGAACATTTCCTATTGGATAACTACTCATCAATGATGCTTTAGTATAGAATGGGTTAAACTTATTATCTGAACATTTCCAATGGGATAACTACTCATCAATGATGCTTTAGTATAGAAAGGGTTAAACTTATTATCTGAACATTTCCTATGGGATAACTACTCATCAATGATACTTTAAATTTAGTATAGAAAGGGTTAAACTTATTATCTGAACATTTCCAATGGGATAACTACTCATCAATGATGCCTTAGTATAGAATGGGTTAAACTTATTATATGAACATTTCCAATGGGATAACTACTCATCAATGATGCCTTAGTATAGAAAGGGTTAAACTTATTATCTGAACATTTCCTATGGGATAACTACTCATCAATGATGCTTTAAATTTAGTATAGAAAGGGTTAAACTTATTATCTGAACATTTCCAATGGGATAACTACTCATCAATGATGCCTTAGTATAGAATGGGTTAAACTTATTATCTGAACATTTCCTATGGGATAACTACTCATCAATGATGCTTTAGTATAGAAAGGGTGAAAACTTATTATCTGAACATTTCCAATGGGATAACTACTCATCAATGATGCCTTAGTATAGAATGGGTTAAACTTATTATCTGAACATTTCCTATGGGATAACTACTCATCAATGATGCTTTAGTATAGAATGGGTTAAACTTATTATCTGAACATTTCCTATTGGATAACTACTCATCAATGATGCTTTAGTATAGAATGGGTTAAACTTATTATCTGAACATTTCCAATGGGATAACTACTCATCAATGATGCTTTAGTATAGAAAGGGTTAAACTTATTATCTGAACATTTCCTATGGGATAACTACTCATCAATGATGCTTTAAATTTAGTATAGAAAGGGTTAAACTTATTATCTGAACATTTCCAATGGGATAACTACTCATCAATGATGCCTTAGTATAGAATGGGTTAAACTTATTATCTGAACATTTCCAATGGGATAACTACTCATCAATGATGCTTTAGTATAGAAAGGGTTAAACTTATTATCTGAACATTTCCTATGGGATAACTACTCATCAATGATGCTTTAAATTTAGTATAGAAAGGGTTAAACTTATTATCTGAACATTTCCAATGGGATAACTACTCATCAATGATGCCTTAGTATAGAATGGGTTAAACTTATTATCTGAACATTTCCTATGGGATAACTACTCATCAATGATGCTTTAGTATAGAATGGGTTAAACTTATTATCTGAACATTTCCAATGGGATAACTACTCATCAATGATGCTTTAGTATAGAAAGGGTTAAACTTATTATCTGAACATTTCCTATGGGATAACTACTCATCAATGATGCTTTAGTATAGAAAGGGTTAAACTTATTATCTGAACATTTCCTATGGGATAACTACTCATCAATGATGCTTTAGTATAGAAAGGGTTAAACTTATTATCTGAACATTTCCTATGGGATAACTACTCATCAATGATGCTTAAGTATTGAAAGGGTTAAACTTATTATCTGAACATTTCCAATGGGATAACTACTCATCAATGATGCTTAAGTATAGAAAGGGTTAAACTTATTATGTGAACATTTCCTATGGGATAACTACTCATCAATGATGCTTTAGTATAGAATGGGTTAAACTTATTATCTGAACATTTCCTATGGTATAACTACTCATCAATGATGCCTTAGTATAGAAAGGGTTAAACTTATTATCTGAACATTTCCTATGGGATAACTACTCATCAATGATGCTTTAGTATAGAATGGGTTAAACTTATTATCTGAACATTTACTACGGGATAACTACTCATCAATGATGCCTTAGTATAGAATGGGTTAAACTTATTATCTGAACATTTACTACGGGATAACTACTCATCAATGATGCTTTAGTATAGAATGGGTTAAACTTATTATCTGAACATTTCCTATGGGATAACTACTCATCAATGATGCCTTAGTATAGAATGGGTTAAACTTATTATATGAACATTTCCTATGGGATAACTACTCATCAATGATGCTTTAGTATAGAGTGGGTTAAACTTATTATCTGAACATTTCCTATGGGATAACTACTCATCAATGATGCTTTAGTATAGAATGGGTTAAACTTATTATCTGAACATTTACTACGGGATAACTACTCATCAATGATGCCTTAGTATAGAATGGGTTAAACTTATTATCTGAACATTTACTACGGGATAACTACTCATCAATGATGCTTTAGTATAGAATGGGTTAAACTTATTATCTGAACATTTCCTATGGGATAACTACTCATCAATGATGCCTTAGTATAGAATGGGTTAAACTTATTATATGAACATTTCCTATGGGATAACTACTCATCAATGATGCTTTAGTATAGAGTGGGTTAAACTTATTATCTGAACATTTCCTATGGGATAACTACTCATCAATGATGCCTTAGTATAGAATGGGTTAAACTTATTATCTGAACATTTCCTATGGGATAACTACTCATCAATGATGCTTTAGTATAGAAAGGGTTAAACTTATTATCTGAACATTTCCAATGGGATAACTACTCATCAATGATGCCTTAGTATAGAATGGGTTAAACTTATTATCTGAACATTTCCAATGGGATAACTACTCATCAATGATGCTTTAGTATAGAAAGGGTTAAACTTATTATCTGAACATTTCCTATGGGATAACTACTCATCAATGATGCTTTAAATTTAGTATAGAAAGGGTTAAACTTATTATCTGAACATTTCCAATGGGATAACTACTCATCAATGATGCCTTAGTATAGAATGGGTTAAACTTATTATCTGAACATTTCCAATGGGATAACTACTCATCAATGATGCTTTAGTATAGAAAGGGTTAAACTTATTATCTGAACATTTCCTATGGGATAACTACTCATCAATGATGCTTTAAATTTAGTATAGAAAGGGTTAAACTTATTATCTGAACATTTCCAATGGGATAACTACTCATCAATGATGCCTTAGTATAGAATGGGTTAAACTTATTATCTGAACATTTCCTATGGGATAACTACTCATCAATGATGCTTTAGTATAGAATGGGTTAAACTTATTATCTGAACATTTCCAATGGGATAACTACTCATCAATGATGCTTTAGTATAGAAAGGGTTAAACTTATTATCTGAACATTTCCTATGGGATAACTACTCATCAATGATGCTTTAGTATAGAAAGGGTTAAACTTATTATCTGAACATTTCCTATGGGATAACTACTCATCAATGATGCTTTAGTATAGAAAGGGTTAAACTTATTATCTGAACATTTCCTATGGGATAACTACTCATCAATGATGCTTAAGTATTGAAAGGGTTAAACTTATTATGTGAACATTTCCAATGGGATAACTACTCATCAATGATGCTTAAGTATAGAAAGGGTTAAACTTATTATGTGAACATTTCCTATGGGATAACTACTCATCAATGATGCTTTAGTATAGAATGGGTTAAACTTATTATCTGAACATTTCCTATGGTATAACTACTCATCAATGATGCCTTAGTATAGAAAGGGTTAAACTTATTATCTGAACATTTCCTATGGGATAACTACTCATCAATGATGCTTTAGTATAGAATGGGTTAAACTTATTATCTGAACATTTACTACGGGATAACTACTCATCAATGATGCCTTAGTATAGAATGGGTTAAACTTATTATCTGAACATTTACTACGGGATAACTACTCATCAATGATGCTTTAGTATAGAATGGGTTAAACTTATTATCTGAACATTTCCTATGGGATAACTACTCATCAATGATGCCTTAGTATAGAATGGGTTAAACTTATTATATGAACATTTCCTATGGGATAACTACTCATCAATGATGCTTTAGTATAGAGTGGGTTAAACTTATTATCTGAACATTTCCTATGGGATAACTACTCATCAATGATGCTTTAGTATAGAATGGGTTAAACTTATTATCTGAACATTTACTACGGGATAACTACTCATCAATGATGCCTTAGTATAGAATGGGTTAAACTTATTATCTGAACATTTACTACGGGATAACTACTCATCAATGATGCTTTAGTATAGAATGGGTTAAACTTATTATCTGAACATTTCCTATGGGATAACTACTCATCAACGATGCCTTAGTATAGAATGGGTTAAACTTATTATATGAACATTTCCTATGGGATAACTACTCATCAATGATGCTTTAGTATAGAGTGGGTTAAACTTATTATCTGAACATTTCCTATGGGATAACTACTCATCAATGATGCCTTAGTATAGAATGGGTTAAACTTATTATCTGAACATTTCCTATGGGATAACTACTCACCAATGATGCTTTAGTATAGAAAGGGTTAAACTTATTATCTGAACATTTCCAATGGGATAACTACTCATCAATGATGCCTTAGTATAGAATGGGTTAAACTTATTATCTGAACATTTCCTATGGGATAACTACTCATCAATGATGCTTTAGTATAGAATGGGTTAAACTTATTATCTGAACATTTCCTATTGGATAACTACTCATCAATGATGCTTTAGTATAGAATGGGTTAAACTTATTATCTGAACATTTCCAATGGGATAACTACTCATCAATGATGCTTTAGTATAGAAAGGGTTAAACTTATTATCTGAACATTTCCTATGGGATAACTACTCATCAATGATGCTTTAAATTTAGTATAGAAAGGGTTAAACTTATTATCTGAACATTTCCAATGGGATAACTACTCATCAATGATGCCTTAGTATAGAATGGGTTAAACTTATTATCTGAACATTTCCAATGGGATAACTACTCATCAATGATGCTTTACTATAGAAAGGGTTAAACTTATTATCTGAACATTTCCTATGGGATAACTACTCATCAATGATGCTTTAAATTTAGTATAGAAAGGGTTAAACTTATTATCTGAACATTTCCAATGGGATAACTACTCATCAATGATGCCTTAGTATAGAATGGGTTAAACTTATTATCTGAACATTTCCTATGGGATAACTACTCATCAATGATGCTTTAGTATAGAATGGGTTAAACTTATTATCTGAACATTTCCAATGGGATAACTACTCATCAATGATGCTTTAGTATAGAAAGGGTTAAACTTATTATCTGAACATTTCCTATGGGATAACTACTCATCAATGATGCTTTAGTATAGAAAGGGTTAAACTTATTATCTGAACATTTCCTATGGGATAACTACTCATCAATGATGCTTTAGTATAGAAAGGGTTAAACTTATTATCTGAACATTTCCTATGGGATAACTACTCATCAATGATGCTTAAGTATTGAAAGGGTTAAACTTATTATCTGAACATTTCCAATGGGATAACTACTCATCAATGATGCTTAAGTATAGAAAGGGTTAAACTTATTATGTGAACATTTCCTATGGGATAACTACTCATCAATGATGCTTTAGTATAGAATGGGTTAAACTTATTATCTGAACATTTCCTATGGTATAACTACTCATCAATGATGCCTTAGTATAGAAAGGGTTAAACTTATTATCTGAACATTTCCTATGGGATAACTACTCATCAATGATGCTTTAGTATAGAATGGGTTAAACTTATTATCTGAACATTTACTACGTGATAACTACTCATCAATGATGCCTTAGTATAGAATGGGTTAAACTTATTATCTGAACATTTACTACGGGATAACTACTCATCAATGATGCTTTAGTATAGAATGGGTTAAACTTATTATCTGAACATTTCCTATGGGATAACTACTCATCAATGATGCCTTAGTATAGAATGGGTTAAACTTATTATATGAACATTTCCTATGGGATAACTACTCATCAATGATGCTTTAGTATAGAGTGGGTTAAACTTATTATCTGAACATTTCCTATGGGATAACTACTCATCAATGATGCTTTAGTATAGAATGGGTTAAACTTATTATCTGAACATCTCATGTGGGATAACTACTCATCAATGATGCTTTAGTATAGAAAGGGTTAAACTTATTATCTGAACATTTCCTATGGGATAACTACTCATCAACGATGCCTTAGTATAGAAAGGGTTAAACTTATTATCTGAACATTTCCAATGGGATAACTACTCATCAATGATGCCTTAGTATAGAAAGGTTAAACTTATTATCTGAACATTTCCAATGGGATAACTACTCATCAATGATGCCTTAGTATAGAAAGGGTTAAACTTATTATCTGAACATTTCCTATGGGATAACTACTCATCAATGATGCCTTAGTATAGAATGGGTTAAACTTATTATCTGAAAATTTCCTATGGGATAACTACTCATCAATGATGCTTTAGTATAGAATGGGTTAAACTTATTATCTGAACATTTCCAATGGGATAACTACTCATCAATGATGCTTTAGTATAGAAAGGGTTAAACTTATTATCTGAACATTTCCTATTGGATAACTACTCATCAATGATGCTTTAGTATAGAATGGGTTAAACTTATTATCTGAACATTTCCAATGGGATAACTACTCATCAATGATGCTTTAGTATAGAAAGGGTTAAACTTATTATCTGAACATTTCCTATGGGATAACTACTCATCAATGATGCTTTAAATTTAGTATAGAAAGGGTTAAACTTATTATCTGAACATTTCCAATGGGATAACTACTCATCAATGATGCCTTAGTATAGAATGGGTTAAACTTATTATATGAACATTTCCAATGGGATAACTACTCATCAATGATGCATTAGTATAGAAAGGGTTAAACTTATTATCTGAACATTTCCTATGGGATAACTACTCATCAATGATGCTTTAAATTTAGTATAGAAAGGGTTAATCTTATTATCTGAACATTTCCTATGGGATAACTACTCATCAATGATGCTTTAGTATAGAATGGGTTAAACTTATTATCTGAACATTTCCTAAAAGATAACTACTCATCAATGATGCTTTAGTATAGAATGGGTTAAACTTATTATCTGAACATTTCCTATGGGATAACTACTCACCAGTGATGCTTTAGTATAGAGAGTGCTAAACTTATTATCTGAACATTTCCTATGGGATAACTACTCATCAATGATGCTTTAGTATAGAAAGGGTTAAACTTATTATCTGAACATTTCCTAAAAGATAACTATAAAAATGTTTTGATTTCATGAGAATTTATGTGACCCATCGCCACATATGAATTTTGGTAAAGGTAATTAGCTGATGTAGTTGACATGATAATAAACCAGGATATTATCTGTATAAAAGAATCGTGGGGGAATTCCTCATGCATATCAGTGAACTGTAATGACGTCTTATTAAACATATTTGGCCGGTAAAGTACATCACCGATAATGGATAAGTAAGGTAATTTATGCAGCATAAGATAACATAATATACCTGCTACCTATACTAGGTTATAGATCACTCACTTGTTACAGGTAAACATCATATACATGTACCTGCTACCTATACTAGTTTATAGATCACTCGCTTGTTACAGGTAAACATCATATACATGTACCTGCTACCTATCAAATTATACTAGTTTATAGATCACTCGCTTGTTACAGGTATAATGCAATGTGTGCAACCAGAACCGGATTTAAATGACAGTGTGACAGAATCCGTTGTGGTTTATTATGACATACAGTGACGCCCTAATTAATTGACTCCTTAACCACAGCAGAATTATGGGTAACTTTTCAGGATTTAGTCAGAAATATGGCTTGTGACTGAGAGCTTTCTGATGAATGGCAACAAGCCATATTTCCGACTAAATCCTGAAAAGTGACCCATAATTCTGCTGTGTTTAAGGAGTCGATTACTTAGGGCATTACTGTAGGTCAAAATTTCCAACAGTTGGAAATTGCATAACTGGCACGACATTAGTTGCATGGAAATTTCATATCAAGAAGAGGTTTAATTTGTTCTCGTGGTTTGATTTTCCAACAATTTATCAGTGGGGAATTTGTTATTTTTAAACCAGCATTTGCACCTTTTACTACTTTTGGTCAATATTTTGGATTGAAATGGTCATTAGTTGAAATTTTCAAACTGTAGCGGGTGACAGGTTGGAAATTTCCAACAACTTGACGACGGTCTAGGTGCCATATGGCCTTGCAATTTTCATGTACAGATTAAAAACTTTTTCTCACACCTGGCCAAACCATTATCGGCCCAATGGATTTTGTTACTTCCCCAGGCCAGTGGCCAGTCAAAGGGGGTGGGGCTAGCATGTGGATATAAGCAAACTTGTGAGTTTGGGTCTGGTTCAGGGTTCAGTGGGGGTGCAGTCTGAAATCCCCCCCAGTGGAGACTCCAGCCATGTCCCCGAATGTGATCCAACAGCTTCGACTCTGCAATAGTGTGATTATAATAAACAAGCTTCGTACATCTCACCGTGAGTAAATGCCGTGGATACACGCGTGAATATAATACACCAGCTTTGTACATCTCACCGTGAGTATATGCCGTGGATACGTGTGAATATAATACACAAGCTTTGTACAAATCGCTGTGAGTATATATCGTGGATACACGCGTGAGTATAATACACAAGCTTTGTACATCTCACCGTGAGTATATGCCATGGATACATGCGTGAATATAATACACAAGCTTTGTACATCTCACCGTGAGTATATGTCGTGGATACATGTGTGAGTATAATACACCAGCTTTGTACATCTCACCGTGAGTATATGCCGTGGATACGTGTGAATATAATACACAAGCTTTGTACATCTCACCGTGAGTATATGCCGTGGATACACGCGTGAGTATAATACACAAGCTTTGTACATCTCACCGTGAGTATATATCGTGGATACACGCGTGAATATAATACACAAGGTTTGTACATCTCACCGTGAGTATATACTGTGGATACACGCGTGAGTATAATACACAAGCTTCGTACATCTCACCGTGAGTATATATCGTGGATACACACGTGAATATAATACACAAGCTTTGTACATCTCACCGTGAGTATATGCCGTGGATACGTGTGAATATAATACACAAGCTTTGTACATCTCACCGCGAGTATATGCCGTGGATACGTGTGAATATAATACACCAGCTTTGTACATCTCACCGTGAGTATATGCCGTGGATACGTGTGAATATAATACACAAGCTTTGTACATCTCACCGCGAGTATATGCCGTGGATACACGCGTGAATATAATACACCAGCTTTGTACATCTCACCGTGAGTATATGCCGTGGATACGTGTGAATATAATACACAAGCTTTGTACATCTCACCGTGAGTACATGCCGTGGATACACGCGTGAGTATAATACACAAGCTTTGTACATCTCACCGCGAGTATATGCCGTGGATACGTGTGAATATAATACACCAGCTTTGTACATCTCACCGTGAGTATATACTGTGGATACACGCGTGAATATAATACACCAGCTTTGTACATCTCACCGTGAGTATATGCCGTGGATACACGCGTGAGTATAATACACAAGCTTTGTACATCTCACCGTGAGTATATACCGTGGATACGTGTGAATATAATACACCAGCTTTGTACATCTCACCGTGAGTATATACCGTGGATACACGTGTGAATATAATACACCAGCTTTGTACATCTCGCCATGAGTATATACCATGGATACACGTGTGAATATAATACACAAGCTTTGTACATCTCACCGTGAGTATATACCGTGGATACGCGTGAATATAATACACCAGCTTTGTACATCTCACCGTGAGTATATACCGTGGATACACGCGTGAGTATAATACACAAGCTTTGTACATCTCACCGTGAGTATATATCGTGGATACACGTGTGAGTATAATACACAAGCTTTGTACATCTCACCGTGAGTATATACCGTGGATACACGTGTGAGTATAATACACAAGCTTTGTACATCTCACCGTGAGTATATACCGTGGATACGCGTGAATATAATACACCAGCTTTGTACATCTCACCGTGAGTATATACCGTGGATACACGCGTGAGTATAATACACAAGCTTTGTACATCTCACCGTGAGTATATACCGTGGATACGCGTGAATATAATACACCAGCTTTGTACATCTCACCGTGAGTATATACTGTGGATACCCGCGTGAATATAATACACCAGCTTTGTACATCTCACCGTGAGTATATACCGTGGATACGCGTGAATATAATACACCAGCTTTGTACATCTCACCGTGAGTATATACCGTGGATACACGCGTGAGTATAATACACAAGCTTTGTACATCTCACCGTGAGTATATATCGTGGATACACATGTGAGTATAATACACCAGCTTCATACATCTCACCGTGAGTATATACCGTGGATACACGTGTGAGTATAATACACAAGCTTTGTACATCTCACTGTGAGTATATGCCGTGGATACACGCGTGAGTATAATACACAAGCTTTGTACATCTCACCGTGAGTATATGCCGTGGATACACGTGTGAGTATAATACACAAGCTTTGTACATCTCACCGTGAGTATATGCCGTGGATACACGTGTGAGTATAATACACCAGCTTCATACATCTCACCGTGAGTATATACCGTGGATACGTGTGAATATAATACACCAGCTTTGTACATCTCGCCGTGAGTATATACCGTGGATACACGCGTGAATATAATACACCAGCTTTGTACATCTCACCGTGAGTATATACCGTGGATACACGCGTGAATATAATACACCAGCTTCATACATCTCACCGTGAGTATATACCATGGATACACGTGTGAATATAATACACCAGCTTTGTACATCTCATGTGAGTATATGCCGTGGATACACGCGTGAATATAATACACAAGCTTTGTACATCTCACCGTGAGTATATACCGTGGATACACGTGTGAGTATAATACACAAGCTTTGTACATCTCACCGTGAGTATATGCCGTGGATACACGTGTGAGTATAATACACCAGCTTTGTACATCTCACCGTGAGTATATACCGTGGATACACGTGTGAGTATAATACACAAGCTTTGTACATCTCACCGTGAGTATATGCCGTGGATACACGTGTGAGTATAATACACCAGCTTTGTACATCTCACCGTGAGTATATACCGTGGATACACGCGTGAATATAATACACCAGCTTTGTACATCTCACCGTGAGTATATACCGTGGATACACGCGTGAATATAATACACCAGCTTTGTACATCTCACCGTGAGTATATACCGTGGATACACGCGTGAATATAATACACCAGCTTTGTACATCTCACCGTGAGTATATACCGTGGATACACGCGTGAGTATAATACACCAGCTTTGTACATCTCACCGTGAGTATATGCCGTGGATACACGCGTGAATATAATACACCAGCTTTGTACATCTCATGTGAGTATATGCCGTGGATACACGCGTGAATATAATACACCAGCTTTGTACATCTCACCGTGAGTATATACCGTGGATACAGGCGTGAATATAATACACCAGCTTTGTACATCTCACCGTGAGTATATGCCGTGGATACACGCGTGAATATAATACACCAGCTTTGTACATCTCACCGTGAGTATATGCCGTGGATACACGCGTGAATATAATACACCAGCTTTGTACATCTCATGTGAGTATATGCCGTGGATACACGCGTGAATATAATACACAAGCTTTGTACATCTCATGTGAGTATATGCCGTGGATACACGCGTGAATATAATACACCAGCTTTGTACATCTCATGTGAGTATATGCCGTGGATACACGCGTGAATATAATACACAAGCTTTGTACATCTCACCGTGAGTATATACCATGGATACACGCGTGAATATAATACACCAGCTTTGTACATCTCACCGTGAGTATATGCCGTGGATACACGCGTGAATATAATACACCAGCTTTGTACATCTCACCGTGAGTATATACCGTGGATACACGCGTGAATATAATACACCAGCTTTGTACATCTCACCGTGAGTATATACCGTGGATACACGCGTGAATATAATACACCAGCTTTGTACATCTCACCGTGAGTATATGCCGTGGATACACGCGTGAATATAATACACCAGCTTTGTACATCTCACCGTGAGTATATAACGTGGATACACGCGTGAATATAATACACCAGCTCTGTACATCTCACCGTGAGTATATGCCGTGGATACGTGTGAATATAATACACAAGCTTTGTACATCTCACCGTGAGTATATGCCGTGGATATGTGTGAATATAATACACACGCTTTGTACATCTCACCGTGAGTATATACCGTGGATACACGCGTGAATATAATACACCAGCTTTGTACATGTCACCGTGAGTATATGCCGTGGATACACGCGTGAATATAATACACCAGCTTTGTACATCTCACCGTAAGTATATACCGTGGATACGTGTGAATATAATACACCAGCTTTGTACATCTCACCGTGAGTATATGCCGTGGATACGTGTGAATATAATACACAAGCTTTGTACATCTCACCGTGAGTATATACCGTGGATACACGCGTGAATATAATACACCAGCTTTGTACATCTCATGTGCGTATATGCCGTGGATACACGCGTGAATATAATAGACCAGCTTTGTACATCTCACCGTGAGTATATACCGTGGATACACGCGTGAATATAATACACCAGCTTTGTACATCTCACCGTGAGTATATATCGTGGATACACGCGTGAATATAATACACAAGCTTTGTACATCTCGCCATGAGTATATACCGTGGATACACGTGTGAGTATAATACACCAGCTTTGTACATCTCACCGTGAGTATATACCGTGGATACACGCGTGAATATAATACACCAGCTTTGTACATCTCACTGTGAGTATATATCGTGGATACACGTGTGAGTATAATACACCAGCTTCATACATCTCACCGTGAGTATATACCGTGGATACACGTGTGAATATAATACACCAGCTTTGTACATATCACCGTGAGTATATATCGTGGATACACGCGTGAGTATAATACACCAGCTTCATACATATCACCGTGAGTATATATCGTGGATTCACGTGTGAATATAATACACCAGCTTTGTACATCTCACCGTGAGTATATGCCGTGGATACACGCGTGAGTATAATACACCAGCTTCATACATATCACCGTGAGTATATATCGTGGATTCACGTGTGAATATAATACACCAGCTTTGTACATATCACCGTGAGTATATATCGTGGATACACGCGTGAGTATAATACACAAGCTTTGTACATCTCACCGTGAGTATATGCCGTGGATACACGCGTGAGTATAATACACAAGCTTTGTACATCTTGCCGTGAGTATATGCCGTGGATACACGCGTGAGTATAATACACCAGCTTTGTACATCTTGCCGTGAGTATATGCCGTGGATACACGCGTGAGTATAATACACCAGCTTCGTACATATCACCATGAGTATATGCCGTGGATACGTGTGAATATAATACACAAGCTTTGTACATCTCGCCATGAGTATATACCGTGGATACACGCGTGAATATAATACACCAGCTTTGTACATCTCACCATGAGTATATATCGTGGATACACGCGTGAATATAATACACCAGCTTTGTACATCTCACCGTGAGTATATACTGTGGATACACGCGTGAATATAATACACAAGCTTCGTACATCTCGCCATGAGTATATATCGTGGATTCACGTGTGAATATAATACACCAGCTTTGTACATCTTGTCGTGTGTATATATACCGTGGTTCACACATTATATAGAAATATGTTATGAGTTCATGTATTTTGCAATGAATGCTCAATATGTATGGACATGTTGGTAAAAAAATACCAAAATAATTTTGAAAAAAAAATGCAAACTAAATTTGTTTTTGTTTTGTTTACTTTTCTTGGTTATAATATGAACAAATTAAATAAAATGACCAATGTAAGGCCATTTATTTCAATTCGGCGGTGTCTGAGACTCAAACAATTTTTCTTATTTAGCGTTATATTGAAATTTCTCTGTAATGAACCAGGTAAGTTAAGGTCTTTAATGCATAAATAGAAGGTGTTTATGAGAAAATTTATCATTGGAAATGTGGGAAATTGTGAATTTCTTTGAACAATCATATAATAAAAAGAAAATCTTGCGTTTTGTGACCGGATTCCGAAAATTTTCCGACAAATGACCAAGACAAATGCATCAGTCATGAGCCTGAATATACTATGTCCTCTATGCAACAATACAATACAATACAATATGAGTGTACATGTCGTATGACTTTAACATTACCTGTAGGAGTTTGGTGTATATCCGTAATACAATACAATACAATATGAGTGTACATGTCGTATGACTTTAACATTACCTGTAGGAGTTTGGTGTATATCCGTAATACAATGCAATACAATAAGAGCGTACATGTCGTATGACTTTAACATTACCTGTAGGAGTTTGGTGTATATCCGTAATACAATGCAATACAATAAGAGCGTACATGTAATATGACTTTATTACCTGTTAGGAGTTTAGTATATCCGTACTGTGACGTGGATGAAGGATGTAAACATATGGCTACAAACACCAGGTGTACTGATGAATAGAATGCTTGTTACAGGTGTAACTGGACCCGGATTTCAATAAAAGGATGTTTAGAAAATAATTGTTTGTGAAATGGGTGGTGGCGGTATGGATAAAATAGTAATCTCACATGAAGGAAGCAGTGAAGCTGGAGGTACAGAACATAATGGAAAGAGCTAGTAATTTTCCGTTATGTTGTGTAAATCCTGTTTCATTCAGTGTTTCATTGTTAAAAATGAGAATACTTCTGTACTGAAATTATTCATCAAATTTTATGCCCAGTGTCACTTAGCCAGTTCAGTAAAATTCATCTTTGTATATATGTATATATATTATCGACTAATGTATGTTATATTCATATTATGTACTATGTCTTATACCATGTGTTATTGGTGGAACAATAAATCAATCAATCAATCTGTAATGCCTGAAGTATAATGGCAGAATTATGGGAATTTCTTTCAGAATTTAGTTGGATATATTGCTTATTGCCATTCATCAGTTAGCTCTTAGCAACAAATTATTCATTTTTGCAATCAAAATAACGAGCTATGGTACTACTATGTCTTAATGTGTGCTTAATAGGGGCTTTTACTTGCCAAAACTAAACCTTGTCCTCCTATTAGATATAAGGGTGCGTTCACACTGAGTGCCTGATACCTGCGCTTTGATGTAGATTATCGAGGAACAAAGAAATATATTTCCTGCATTGTTTGTTCAATGTTATAGAGTTTCCTGTCAGAAGGGGCCACTTTTTTCGAAAGTGGCCACAAAACATTTCATTTGGTCAAACCTTTTTTTCACTACAAATGGATATAAATCTAATTAAAAAAGCACTGAATAGATCGACGAAGTGTGCGACAAAATATCGCTGGATTTGGAAACGCAGGTTTCGTACTTCGAATTAATTTATTTTGTAAGGGGAGCATTGATTGAATGGTGATGGTTGTACAGAATCGATTACTAATCGTCAAAAACCTTAATCTCTGCACTGGTTGTATCATAGTTTGTTGATAATGCAGTCTGTCAGGGTCTGTAAGATGAAATACGTAAATGCATAGTTCTATAATTTGATGTAACTGCAATGGCATGTCAATTATGTAATGTGTCGTAAACTGCCTCCCATCTTATAACAACCGGGCATCACACCTTAAAGGTTCTTAATACAACAATAGTTATTCAACACCTCACGATAATAAGAAACAGAACTGTTGTTTTATTTTGCAGCGATTATAACTAACATACCCCATTGCTTGATTAGTTGGTGAACATGGTGTCAGTGATGCGACATAGAGTCAGAGAGTTATATATTAAAAAAATATAATTGAGTCATCAATTGTGAGCCCATAAAATGAGGATTTAATTTGGCCAAAGATTTTTATAATTTTGGCCAATTTTATTTTTTGGCCACTTTTTCGGTCAGAAGATTTTTCGGTCCAGCGCGATCACTGAGAAGAGGTCAGGACATCAAAAAGTTCTCAAGTTTTCTATTGGAGGAATATGATTTTCACAGGCATTAGCAAGAGTAGAAATTCATGGCATGATCTACCAAATATGATGAACACATCATGAGTAAATTCATAGAGAAAAGTGGGGTACTGTTTGTTAACATTAGGCCTATTACCTGAACTTCCCTATAAATGAATGAATGGGACACAAGAGTATCTAGTTAACAACTGGTAGCAAACCTAATGCTAGTAAATGTGACACTGGTGGTAGGAGATCATACCTCTTATACCATGTAATCCTGTGCTAATCCCATGCAGCCAGGAAGTAAACACCTGGTCACAACATGTTTACTCGGGCAGACATTAAACTTAATAACACAGAGATTTACCTGTACAATAATCTACAGTAATGTCCTAAATAATCCACCACTGAACCACAGCAGAATTATGGGAAATTTTTCAGGATTTCGTCAGAAATATGGCTTGCTCACCGAGAGCTTTCTGATGAATGGCAACAAGCCATATTTCCGACTAAATCCTGAAAAATTTCCCATAATTCTGCTGTGGTTAAAGGGTCATATACTTTGAGCATTACTGTATGGTACTCAATGAACAAGGAGTCGTGATCCAGAAAGACAACATCCGGCCACAACACATTTAAAATAGGTGCACAACAGCAGGCGGATTTCAATCAAAATCCTCTTAATAATTTTATTTTTGAAGGTTGGTTAAAATCTAAACCTGGAGGTGGAACGTGAGTGAGGTGATTCTTGAGCAAACATTTAGCTGGTTTGACTGACAATAAACATCCTGATAGCTAACAGTAAATAAAGTTATAATATTAAAAACAAGACCTCTCAATCACAAATAAAAGTTATAAACCCCCATATTTAAAACATTTTTTTTTAGAAGAGTGCACAACATTTTAAGAAATTATAGAACAAACAGTCATAGTTTATTTAGGTGTGTTTGGTCAAAGAAACTCACTTCATAAAATTACACAATATTAATCTAAAAATTCAAAGTTCTATCGATCGGACGCACATCAATAACCTTTAAAAAAAAAAACGATAAATAAAAAAATATATTTAAATAAATAATACTTTGGTATACACATATATCAAATTGATCTATTAACAACATTGAAAAGCCTTTAGGGTGATATTGCTCTCTAACCATTTACTATTTTTGCAATGAATTGTAATATACACCATGTTCCATGCTTATGACCTTAACCCTTTACCCAACTAAACAGCCAAAACCGGCCAAATAAAGCTTCAACAGCCTAAAATATCTTCGGTCTGTCTCAATAACACCATACAAATATGGATATCATTGGAACCGGCTCCTTGACCACATTGTGATAGTTACAGTTATGCCCTGTGCCAATGCATTCTCTTATATATGCGAGTCGACCATAGGTCGCCTCGCATATATAAGAGAATGCATTGGCCTAAAAAAAAAATCTTTTTTTAACACTTTTTACCATTTTTTCTTACATTCTTTAACAATTTTATAATTTTTAATGTGTTAAGCCTGCATTGGCACAGGGCCCTTCTGTTGGGTAAAGGGTTAATAAAAATTATTTTAAAAAAAAACACACATTTTGCTGGTTTGATTGAATAAACATCCTGCTAACTACGATTTTTGTAAGATTGTACAAAGGTATTAATTAGTCTTGGAGTCATATCCTATTTGTATTGATTAAATTAGGCTGAACTTTATGGAGCTAAATTTACTGTAATTTGCACAGGGACGCTGGAGAAGGGGGGCATGCAGAGGCACTTGCCCCCCTTGCCCATACCCAGGGGAGACCAGTGGACACCCGAAAAGTGCCCACCTGAATGGTTTGTCCCCTTGCTCTTTGGTGCTTGCGGCGTCCCTGGTAATTTGTTTGAAGTGACATACAGTAATGCCCTAAGTTCCCCAAGAGCTTTCTGATGAATGGCAACAAGCCATATTTCTGACTAAATCCTGAAAAGTTACCCATAATTCTGCTGTTGTTAAGGAGTCGATTACTTAGGGCATTACTTTAACAGGACCTTAACCCGTACTTTACTAAATACTCATTGACAAATAGTTACCTTAAAATAATCACTGATGAGTAGTTACCTTATTAACCTGTTCTTTACTAAATACTCATTGACGAGTAGTTCCCTAAGGAATTGTTCAGATAATAAGATCAACAAACGGCCAAAAGCTACTTTGTTGAACATATTATCTGAACATTTCCCACTAATGAATAGGAATCCTTATAGACTCATATTATCTGTTTGTCTATCTTTATATATTTCAAGAACATCCCTCCAGTTGAATAAGACCATTCCAAATCATACTTTTATACCAGGAGTTTATAAATAACAACATAATAATAGGTGTATTCTGTGCTCGGTTAAACTGTAATAACAGAATTTTAATTGATGAGACATTCAATTTACCATTTTGTTTTATTTTTATTAATTGTCAAACTGAGAACAGACTTGTGATAACTACAATATTTTTAAGATTGTACAAAGATATCACCATCGGGAGTCATATGACTCATATCCCATTTGTACGGATTAAATTAGGCTGAACTTAATGCAGCTAAATTTATTATAATTTGTTAACAGCTAGTGACATGACCAGATTTTAATCATATATATCCTTTTAGATATTAGATGTGGTAATCTGTTTAATCTGGTGTAATTCACTTAGGATATAAGAATAGAATTTTAATTGATGAAATTTTCACATTGACATATTGTTATTTCTTTAATAACAATACTGAAAACTGTAGAGGTCTTTATAATTTTCTATATGGCTTCAATTTTTAACTGTGACATGGTTAAATACCCTCATCTGCCTACCTTTGGATGCATAGAAACTTGTACGTATCAAAAAGGCCACTATGTGTATTTATACCCCGCAAGAAAATATCCTATATTGTGATAAAATTGATATCTGAGAATTCGTGAATTAAAAAAAATTATTATGAAATTTTAATTTTCATTTATACCAATCAAATTAATCGCTGTCAATAAACTCAATTCAGTTAATCAGTTAATCTCAATTTAATCTCACGTGGGAGAATGTGTATCCACACCGAGAGACACAAACATGACGCTATAAGGAATGTGTATCCACACCGAGAGACACAAACATGACGCTATAAGGACTGTGTATCCACACCGAGAGACACAAACATGATGCTATAAGGACTGTGTATCCACACCGAGAGACACAAACATGACGCTATAAGGACTGTGTATCCACACCGAGAGACACAAACATGACGCTATAAGGACTGTGTATCCACACCGAGAGACACAAACATGACGCTATAAGGAATGTGTATCCACACCGAGAGACACAAACATGACGCTATAAGGAATGTGTATACACACCGAGAGACACAAACATGACGCTATAAGGACTGTGTGTCACGCGTAGTGATGCATACAAATACGTTATGACATCAGCCTGTTTCTGAGCGATCAGTCACTTGGAATTATCATTCATATGTTTCATATAGTTAATATGCTACTAGCAAGCTACAATGCTACAATGCTACATTTGATTGAAATGCAGGCAAGTTTCCTCATATCTAATTTATATCATGACAACTTCCAATTTTAAATGAATTTGACATAGGAACTATCTTGGTCACTACGATATAGTTCTACTATGGGTATAAACGTTTAACACATGACATTAAGTTTGAAGCTACAATGCTACATTTGATTGAAATGCAGGCAATTTTCCCCATATCTAATACATTGTATATATCTTCCAATTTTAAATGAATGTGATATAGGAACTATTTTGTTAACTATGATGTAGTTCTACTATGGGTATAAACATGTAACTCATGACATGTTTGAACATTTACACCCACAGTTGAAATTTATACCCACAGTAGGAAGCTGTACACCCACAGTAAAGATAAAGTTTACAAAATAGGTGTTATACCTGGTTATACACACAATAGAATAGGCAATTATGGTATAAAAAGTTGCAACCCCTCCCCATCCTTTGATCAACATGTTCTGTACAAACCTTCTCACATTCCGAACAAATATCTGTCTGCCACAAGAACTTCACTCACAATTTAATAAATGGAATGAACCAGTCCAACATGCATTTATGAGGATGTAAATATTGTAGAAGAGTATAATTTTTATCCCTTACACAGTCTCTTATACATAGAACTGTGTCAATGGTCCTGTTGGCACACAGCCATGAGAGACTCCTCAGTATAGGTGCTCTTGTTAACTGTTAGCCTCGGGGCAGAGTACAGTAATGCCCTAAATAATCGACTCCTTAACCACAGCAGAATTATGGGTAACTTTTCAGGATTTAGTCGGAAATATGGCTTGTTGCCATTCATCGGAAAGCTCTCGTCGACAGCTTTTCGATGAATGGCAACAAGCCATATTTCCAACTAAATCCTGAAAAGTTACCCATAATTCTGCTGTGGTTAAGGAGTCGATTATTTAGGGCATTACTGTAGTGCTCTTATTAACTGTTAGCCTCGGGGCGGAGTAAGACAATAACTGCAATCCCAGATCAAAACAAGAAATCTACCATGACCACAATGCAAGCCTTGAAATAGTGTGCCTTTCATTTGCAGAATGAGGTCCCCAGAGGGTGAATTTGGTGATGCTAGCCCACTATGCGGGATAGCATCACTAAATTCACCCTCTGGGGACCTCATTCTGCAAATGACAGGCACACTATTTCAAGGCTTGACCACAATGGTTCATATACATGACCCCCAATTAATATGTAATATGTGCGTGTCATATGGGGCCTTTGGAGACCCGGCTATTAGCCACACATCACTTGTTAAATTAATTCATACAGTATTGTTTGTTTGGTGAGCCAATAGAGGGTGGCCTGAAGCTGGGGGTGGCCTGAAGCTGGGATTAATATAATAATATTAGTCGCAGCCTCAATGATGTGCCTGGGGGGTTGTTGTTAGGGGGGGGAGGTTTCTAATTTCCACCTGCACACCTCTCTGAACCAGACCATCATTTGCACCCCTCATATTCAGGGGGGGGGTTAAAATCCCACCACCCTGGGAATGCAAATTATTTCCTGGCCAATCTAGACACCCACCCCTTCAACACAAGGGACCCACCCCAAAGTTTGATGAAAAACGGTGACAATGGTGTTGAGAGCAGCGTATTGTCTCACTTGGTGACTAGCACTGGCTAGATAACTAACAAGTCACCCAGTCAGTTTTAATTATATAATTTTCCATCTGCAGTCTGTTCCTTTAACCAATATCAAGCAAATGAATAATTAGCATATTAAGTTCAATTACTCAGCTTTTCATTATATCGGTATAGGTCTCAGAAATCCAAGGTTCCATCTACCCAATGATGAACTCCATACAATGATACGGGTCATTTGTATATCTTTCAATATTTATACTACAGTAATGCCCTAAGTAATCGACTTCTTAAACACAGAAGTATTATGGGTAACTTTTCAGGATTTAGTCGGAAATATGGCTTGTTGCCATTCATCGGAAAGCCCTCAGTGAGAACTTTCCGATGAAGGGCAACAAGCCATATTTCCGACTAAATCCTGAAAAGTTACCCATAATTCTGCTGTGGTTAAGGAGTCAATTACTTAGGGCATTACTGTATTTAAATTAAGAAGAATTAAATGAGCTGATATTGCCATCACAGGGATAATTTAAGGTAAAAAACATCAATGAAAACCTGTGAGAACTGATGGAATTGACTGCTTTGGCATAAAAATATCTAATTAGCAGAACAGAGATCATATATTCCTTTAATTGTAATTGATAACCTTTCAACTGAACGCTCACAGGTACTCATAAGGTAGCTAACAATATAATTTGCGTCCTAAATCCAAAATGGATGGAATTTTTCCAACCAACAGTGTAAAATTTTACTGAAAGTATTGAACATTCTAAACTCTTAGCCTAAAGTAAAGAATATTTTAAATTCTTAGCCTAAAGTACTGAACATTCTAAACTCTTAGCCTAAAGTACTGAACATTCTAAACTCTTAGCCTAAAGTACTGAACATTCTAAACTCTTAGCCTAAAGTACTGAACATTCTAAACTCTTAGCCTAAAGTACTGAACATTTTAAACTCTTAGCCTAAAGTACTGAACATTCTAAACTCTTAGCCTAAAGTACTGAACATTTTAAACTCTTAGCCTAAAGTACTGAACATTCTAAACTCTTAGCCTAAAGTACTGAATATTTTAAACTCTTAGCCTAAAGTACTGAACATTCTAAACTCTTAGCCTAAAGTACTGAACATTCTAAACTCTTAGCCTAAAGTACTGAACATTCTAAACTCTTAGCCTAAAGTACAGAATATTCTAAACTCTTAGCCTAAAGTACTGAACATTCTAAACTCTTGGCCTAAAGTACAGAATATTTTTAATTCTTGGCCTAAAATAATGAATATTCTATACTCTTAACCTAAGAATAACTTTTCACAAAAATATTAGTTGGGAGAATCAATCTGTCAGAATTTTCCATATTTTCAAATCTCAAACTATTGATAATTTTGACCAAAGTTGCCAAACTATGCCAGCACTAATACCCTCCCCTCCTCCCATTGTTACGTCCCTGACTGGCATAACCCAAGGCCAAGGAAAGCAGAAATATTTTATCTCTTTACTAACTTATAGTATGTGAAAACAATTTGTCATATATGGACGCAGGTCCCAAGTTTATGAGTTATTATACAAATTTATATACTAAATATGACCAAGCCTTGAAATAGGGTGTCTGTCATTTGCAGAATGAGGTTCCCAGAGGGTGATTTTAGTGATGCTACCCTGCATAGCAGGCTAGCATCACCAAATTCACCCTCTGGGAACCTCATTCTGCTGAGGTGTAAGCAGAATGAGGTCCCCAGAGGGTGAATTTGTTGATGCTAGCCCGCTATGCGGGGTAGCATCACTAAATTCACCCTCTGGGGACCTCATTCTGCAAATGACAGACACCCTATTTCAAGGCTTGAATATGACCTAACTGATGCAGTCGTAGAGATTCTTGTATTCCACTAAAGTGTTTATTCTGTAACCTACTAAGCTGTTTATGGTCTATGTTGACAATGCATGACCATAATTCAAGTAATTTATAATTTCATGAAAGTTTTGTTCTTTTCTCTGACTGAATATTCATCTTCTCATTAAACCCAGGACGTTATGAAAAATTAAACCCAGGACGTTACGAAAAATTAAACCCAGGACGCTATGAAAAATTAAACCCAGGACGCTATGAAAAATTAAACCCGGGATGTTACGAAAAATTAAACCCGGGACGTTACGAAAAATTAAACCCAGGACGTTACGAAAAATTAAACCCAGGACTTTACGAAAAATTAAACCCAGGACGTTACGAAAAATTAAACCCAGGACGTTACGAAAAATTAAACCCAGGACGTTATGAAAAATTAAACCCAGGACGCTATGAAAAATTAAACCCAGGACGCTATGAAAAATTAAACCCAGGACACTACGAAAAATTAAACCCAGGAAGCTATTAAACCCAGGAAGCTATTAAACCCAGGACGCTATTAAACCCAGGACGCTATTAAACCCAGGACGCTATTAAACCCAGGAAGCTATTAAACCCAGGACGCTATTAAACCCAGGACGCTATTAAACCCAGGACGCTATTAAACCCAGGAAGCTATTAAACCCAGGACGCTATTAAACCCAGGACGCTATTAAACCCAGGACGCTATTAAACCCAGGAAGCTATTAAACCCAGGATGCTATTAAACCCAGGAAGCTATTAAACCCAGGAAGCTATTAAACCCAGGAAGCTATTAAACCCAGGAAGCTATTAAACCCAGGACGCTATTAAACCCAGGAAGCTATTAAACCCAGGACGCTATTAAACCCAGGACGCTATTAAACCCAGGAAGCTATTAAACCCAGGACGCTATTAAACCCAGGACGCTATTAAACCCAGGACGCTATTAAACCCAGGACGATATTAAACCCAGGACGCTATTAAACCCAGTACGCTATTAAACCCAGGATGCTATTAAACCCAGGACGCTATTAAACCGAGGACGCTATTAAACCCAGGACGCTATTAAACCCAGGACGCTATTAAACCCAGGACGCTATTAAACCCAGGACGCTATTAAACCCAGGACGCTATTAAACCCAGGAAGCTATTAAACCCAGGACGCTATTAAACCCAGGACGCTATTAAACCCAGGACGCTATTAAACCCAGGACGATATTAAACCCAGTACGCTATTAAACCCAGGATGCTATTAAACCCAGGACGCTATTAAACCCAGGAAGCTATTAAACCCAGAGCGCTATTAAACCCAGGACGCTATTAAACCCAGGACGCTATTAAACCCAGGACGCTATTAAACCCAGGAAGCTATTAAACCCAGGACGCTATTAAACCCAGGACGCTATTAAACCCAGGACGCTATTAAACCCAGGACGATATTAAACCCAGTACGCTATTAAACCCAGGATGCTATTAAACCCAGGACGCTATTAAACCCAGGAAGCTATTAAACCCAGAGCGCTATTAAACCCAGGACGCTATTAAACCCAGGACGCTATTAAACCCAGGACGCTATTAAACCCAGGACGCTATTAAACCCAGGACGCTATTAAACCCAGGAAGCTATTAAACCCAGGACGCTATTAAACCCAGGACGCTATTAAACCCAGGACGCTATTAAACCCAGGACGATATTAAACCCAGTACGCTATTAAACCCAGGATGCTATTAAACCCAGGACGCTATTAAACCCAGGAAGCTATTAAACCCAGAGCGCTATTAAACCCAGGACGCTATTAAACCCAGGACGCTATTAAACCCAGGACGCTATTAAACCCAGGACGCTATTAAACCCAGGACGCTATTAAACCCAGGACGCTATTAAACCCAGAGCGCTATTAAACCCAGGACGCTATTAAACCCAGGACGCTATTAAACCCAGGACGCTATTAAACCCAGGACGCTATTAAACCCAGAGCGCTATTAAACCCAGGACGCTATTAAACCCAGGACGCTATTAAACCCAGGACGCTATTAAACCCAGGACGCTATTAAACCCAGGACGCTATTAAACCCAGGACGTTATAAAATATTAATAATTTTAACTATGGTATGTTTTGAGATATGACATAATTTTGGGGGTCGAGCAATTAGCGAGTGTTTAACCCTCTCTTTAGTAAATACTCAGCGGTTAGTAGTTACCTTATTAATCCCTTCTATAGTAAATACTCAGCGGTGAGTAGTTACCTTATTAATCCCTCATTGGTGAGTAGTTCCCTCAGGAATTTTCAGAAAGGTCTTTTGTTGAACTTATTATCGGAATATTTTCCACCAATGAATATTAATCCTTCTGCACTTCTACTATATTTCTGTCTGCCTGTCGTGTGCTCATGTTTCCTGAACACCCCTCCAAATGAATAATAGACCATTCCAATATATAATGTTACTGGTGGGTGGGATAATCCATTTAGTATAGAAATCTTGAACAAGAATCACTAATAAAACCTGCTTATTGAATATATAACCAATCAGGAATAATCCTAAGAAACTAATATTTATTTATTCACATCTTATCCAATAGCAAAGATGGACAGAAACAAAAGAATTATCACACAAAATATTAAACATATCTCAATTATTTACTGTAAGGACATCAGTCACATCACTCCCAATGTTCCATCAAACGTAAACAGTCCAGAGGATTGTCAGAACTCGTGAGCCGGCATATAATCAATGAATAAATTAGATTTATTTATCATTACAGATGAGCTGACCGATCAGTAGTCACAGCATTCGGTGGCAGTTATTGAATTCTGATGGCGTAAATCATTGTAATTACTGTCATTGCTTTCACCAGATATTTTGATTACTTCCATAGTTTTAATGCAATGCAATATTGTGGCAATTTACAAGTGTACTGTCATAAGAGGCATGATTATTTTTGATTTTTGTGGTATATAAATTGTCCGGGGGTGGGGGAGGGGAAGGTGGGGTGGAGGAGGTAGGGTGGTGGGGGGGTCGAGGTGGTGTGGGGGAGTGGGTATGGGGGGGGGTAAATGGATGCCAATAAATGATACGGAGTGATATGCAGTTACATTCAATGTTAGGTATTTGGGAGCACTGAATACAGTAATGCCCTAAATAATCGACTCCTTAACCATGGCAGAATTATGGGTAACTTTTCAGGAATTAGTCGGAAATATGACTTGTTGCCATTCATCGGAAAGCTCTCAGTTTACCCATCTTTCTTCTGTGGTTAAGGAGTTAATTATTTAGGGCATTTACTGTAGTTGTTCCTTCACTTATGAAATATGAAATTTACTTATATCACTGTCCAGGCTTTTCTCATTCAAGTAGGCAACATCAAGTTTATGATAGGACTATACACTAATGCCCTAAATAATAGACTCCTTAACAACAGCAGAATTATGGGTAATTTTTCAGGATTTAGTCGGAAATATGGCTTGTTGCCATTCATCGGAAAGCTCTCACTGAGAGCTTCACACTTCACATGAACCCACTACACATGAACCCACTACACTACACGTGAACCCACTACACGTGAACCCACTACACGTGAACCCACTGCACGTGAACCCACTGCATGTGAACCCACTACACGTGAACCCACTACACGTGAACCCACTACACGTGAACCCACTACACATGAACCCACTTCGAGTCTGGAGTCACCTGGAGTCCCTTTAACCCTTTCTATACTAAATCATCATTGATGAGTAGTTACCTTATTAACCCTCTTTCTATACTAAATCATCATTGATGAGTAGTTACCTTATTAACCCTCTTTCTATACTAAAGCATCATTGATGAGTAGTTACCTTATTAACCCTCTTTCTATACTAAATCATCGTTGATGAGTAGTTACCTTATTAACCCTCTTTCTATACTTAAGCATCGTTAATGAGTAGTTACCTTATTAACCCTCTTTCTATACTAAATCATCATTGATGAGTAGTTACCTTATTAACCCTCTTTCTATACTAAAGCATCGTTGATGAGTAGTTACCTTATTAACCCTCTTTCTATACTAAAGCATCGTTGATGAGTAGTTACCTTATTAACCGTCTTTCTATACTAAATCATCATTGATGAGTAGTTACCTTATTAACCCTCTTTCTATACTAAAGCATCATTGATGAGTAGTTACCTTATTAACCCTCTTTCTATACTAAATCATCATTGATGAGTAGTTACCTTATTAACCCTCTTTCTATACTAAAGCATCGTTGATGAGTAGTTACCTTATTAACCCTCTTTCTATACTAAATCATCATTGATGAGTAGTTACCTTATTAACCCTCTTTCTATACTAAAACATCGTTGATGAGTAGTTACCTTATTAACCCTCTTCTATACTAAATCATCATTGATGAGTAGTTACCTTATTAACCCTCTTTCTATACTAAATCATCGTTGATGAGTACTAGTTACCTTATTAACCCTCTTTCTATACTAAATCATCATTGATGAGTAGTTACCTTATTAACCCTCTTTCTATACTAAATCATCATTGATGAGTAGTTACCTTATTAACCCTCGTTCTATACTAAATCATCGTTAATGAGTAGTTACCTTATTAACCCTCTTTCTATACTAAATCATCGTTGATGAGTAGTTACCTTATTAACCCTCTTTCTATACTAAAGCATCGTTGATGAGTAGTTACCTTATTAACCCTCTTTCTATACTAAATCATCGTTGATGAGTAGTTACCTTATTAACCCTCTTTCTATACTAAAGCATCGTTGATGAGTAGTTACCTTATTAACCCTCTTTCTATACTAAATCATCATTGATGAGTAGTTACTTTATTAACCCTCTTTCTATACTAAAGCATCGTTGATGAGTAGTTACCTTATTAACCCTCTTTCTATACTAAATCATCATTGATGAGTAGTTACCTTATTAACCCTCTGTCTATACTAAATCATCATTGATGAGTAGTTACCTTATTAACCATCTTTCTATACTAAAGCATCGTTGATGAGTAGTTACCTTATTAACCCTCTTTCTATACTAAAGCATCGTTGATGAGTAGTTACCTTATTAACCCTCTTTCTATACTAAAGCATCATTGATGAGTAGTTACCTTATTAACCCTCTTTCTATACTAAATCATCATTGATGAGTAGTTACCTTATTAACCCTCTTTCTATACTAAATCATCATTGATGAGTAGTTACCTTATTAACCCTCTTTCTATACTAAAGCATCATTGATGAGTAGTTACCTTATTAACCCTCTTTCTTTACTAAAGCATCGTTGATGAGTAGTTACCTTATTAACCCTCTTTCTATACTAAATCATCATTGATGAGTAGTTACCTTATTAACCCTCTTTCTATACTAAAGCATCATTGATGAGCAGTTATCCCATAGGAAATGTTCAGATAATAAGTTAAACAAACGACAATAGTTGAACTAATATTATCTGAACATTTCCCTCAATAAATAGAACTCCTTCTTAGGGTCCTACGAATATTCGATTCGAGATTCGATTCGAAATTGCCAACTCGAAATTTCGAATATACACTGATGGGAAAGTAGGCTGTTTACGGACAGGAACACACGTCGATCTTAGCTGTTTTGTGCCATTTAATTACAGAAAATTATGTATATATGTACTTTATAATTCTTATTGTACATCGCGATTATATATATTAAATATAAGTATAGACAGCAATTAGCCACTATAGGACTACTAAATACGTCTGATTTCTATCTTTGAACATGGTAGCCAAAAGCTCGGAGATCGCCGATGGACACACGACGCGCGTAAATTATAATAGCTATGAGACTGATCAACCGCTAGCCTTATCCGCGGTCTATCCGTCTCAGATTCCGCGTTATGTAATATAGCTCAGAATTTAAACAACACGTGTTCCCGGCAACAAAAACTGCATTTTGGCGGTGTTTTCTTTTGAAGTTTACTCTCAATTTCGGAGCGCTCTTTGACACTTGACAAAACGACATCCGTTATTCATGTTTATTTTAAACATGGTAAAGCTGCAGGCTTACACATGTGATGAATGCAACATGGTGTATAAATCGCAAGCATCTGGGACAACGACCCACCTATGGAATCATCTGTCCAAGAAGCATTCAGCACTCACATAAACAGGCTACACTGCGACCGTTGTTGCATCTTCAAGTTTATAACAACGGGTGATTCCGAATGTTGATTTGCAATTTTACATGCACATGCAATCTGTACAAATTTTGCGTGATTTTAGTTCCAATAATCCGTTTAGTGGTTATATATTAATCATCGTGACGGCTGACCTGTGTACACGCCTCGGTGTGTGCACGTTAAAGAACGTTACTGGAGTCACCACAGGGTTATAAAGTTACTCGGCCGTGGTAGCACCTGGATCGGTTCATAATTGTCAGTAAATGACAGCGAGCTGTAATGTGAAGAAGAAGAAGATAGCATCACTAAATTCACCCTCTGGGGACCTCATTCTGCAAATGACAGGCACAATAAATTCAGGCTTGGTTGACAGCTAAACTTATTTTTGCTCAAGCCTTGAAATAGTGTGTCTGTCATTTGCAGAATGAGTTCCCCAGAGGGTGATTTTAGTGATGCTACCCTGCATAGCGGGCTAGCATCACACAATTCACCCTCTGGGAACCTCATTCTGCTGAAGTGTAAGCAGAATGAGGTCCCCAGAGGGTGAATTTGGTGATGCTAGCATGCTATGTGGGGTAGCATCACTAAATTCACCCTCTGGGGACCTCATTCTGCAAATGACAGACACCCTATTTCAAGGCTTGGCTAAACTTATTTTTGCTTACATATTGTTTACCTTTCACATGCACAAACTGACTGGCATACAGCAAAGATTTATATCACAATTCAGTTTCAAAGTCCAAATCTTACAATCTATTCTATTTTCAAGGGAACAGAACAGTGATATATAAAAAAATTTACTGCTGTCCACAATTAGGTATCATGCAGTCAGCTTTCTTTTCCTTGTGATCAAATAAAGTTCAAAGTGTCTGTAATCTTTTGTATTTAGCTATACTGTACATAAACAGTGCAGCTGCACAAACCAGGTGCATACAGCTACATGTACTTAATGACATAACAATCCGATGGTCCAAGAAACTACATGTAGGGGCCAGCCTAGTTGTTTCACATGTCAGTAAACATTAAGTTAAAATAATAAAATAACAGATTCCCAGGTCAGGTGCAAAATCCTAACCCTAATCCTAAACCTATTGACCATAAAATGTACAAAATAAAAGCTCGGATAAAATTATGCATGTTGCGAAAATGTTCCAAGTTGAAAAAGGGGAATAACTCCCCAAACAACGTTGGACAGACGTCATAATCGCAGGTGCACAGGTTCCCATGGTAGTAAATATCTGTGCCAAGTGTAAAAAATATTGACCTAAAAATGTAGGAATAAAAGCTCAGACAAAATTATACATGTTAAAAAAACTTTCAAAGTCGAAAAAGGAGGATAACTCCACCAAAAAAAGTCTGACATCATAATCGCAGGTGGTTGATGTCTGTGCCAAGATTCACAGAAAATGATTAAAAAACGACTTGGGGGGAAAAACTCCGGACAAATTTGTTCCATAGACGACGGACGAACAAGCTGATTCCAGTATAACCCCCCCCCCCCCCCACATTTGCGGGGCATAACAAGAGATTGCGCTGGTGGTGCTGGTGGTAACTTCGAAACGATATAGTATGGTTGAGATATCTGCTCTGATGGGGGGAAATCCAACAGTTTCATATAAACAAACGAACAAAACAATTGAACACTCAATTAATCGCCATCATAGTAGTGAACATCCGTACCAAATTTCATTGAGATCCATCAACTGGTGGTGGATATACAGACAAAAACCAACACTTCAAATAAACCAAGATGAACTAGAGGTGTGACTGTCCCAATGGGACTACGGATACCCCCCTGTTTTTAAAATACTAAGATGTTTCACATGTCAGTAAACATTTAGTTAAAATAATAAAATAACAGTTCCCATTGCAGGTGTACAACCATAACCCTAATCTTAAACCTATTGACCGAAAAATGTAGGAATAAAAGCTTGGACAAAATTATGTATGTTGCGAAAAAATTTCTAAGTCGAAAAAGGGGAATAACTCCACACAAAAAATGTCGGACAAACGTCATAATCGCAGGCGCATAGGTTCCCATGGTACTAAATAACAGTGCCAAGATTAAAAAACATTGACCGAAAAATGTAGGAATAAAAGCTCGGACAAAATTATGCATGTTGCAAAAAAAGTTTCTAAGTCAAAAAAGGGGGATAAATCCACCAAAAAATGTCGGACAGACGTCATAATCGCAGGTGCACAAGTTCCCATGGTACTAAATATCTGTGCCACGTTTTTAAAAAATTGACCGAAAAATGTAGGAATAAAAGTTCGGACAGAAGTATACATGTTGCGAAATATTTCTAAGTCGAAAAAGGGTGGATAACTCCAAAAAAAAAAGTCCGACAGATGTCATAATCGCAGGTGCACAGGTTCCCATGGTGGTTGATGTCTGTGCCAAGTTTCACGGAAATTGATCAAAAAACGACTGAGAAAAACTCCGGACAAATTTGTGTCCACGGACGGACGACGGACGGACGGATGACGGACAAGCTGACTCCAGTATACCCCCCCTAACTTCGTTGCGGGGGGTATAATAACTCTAGAATGGAAAACCAGAAAAAAAACTAATGATTGAACACTAAATTGATTGCCCTCATAGCAGAATGAGGTCCTCAGAGGGTGAATTTAGTGACGCTACCCCGCATAGCGGGTTAGCATCACCAAATTCACCCTCTGAGAACCTCATTCTGCTGAGGTGTAAGCAGAATGAGGTCCCCAGAGGGTGAATTTGGTGATGCTAGCCTGCTATGCGAGGTAGCATCACTAAATTCACCCTCTGGGGACCTCATTCTGCAAATGACAGACACCCTATTTCAAGGCTTGGTTCAGAGATTATAAGAAATAGGTCCCCTTTTAGAATAGAGAAATTACCAGAATGTCGAAGAAAGTAAGAAATTAAATTTTTTTAAATTGGAAAAATTGAGAACTTTTAATAGATACATGTACGAAGAGAACTTTTGAAGTAAACAAAAGTTTTCTTAAGTTCTTACTAAATATATGTAGGGGTTGTAGGTTCTTACTAAATATCTGTACATGTTAAATGTATGATTTTCTTGAGCATTTGAATTGCAGATGATAAATTTTTTCCTAAATTTTGAAATAACATACAAGTAATTTAATGCAGAATCTGATACGCTGAACTATTTAAAGCTAACCATGGCCACGCTCCACAGCTTGAATCTGATACGCTGAACAATTTAAAGCTAACCATGGCCATGCTCCACAGCTTGAATCTGTGAAGAATTTTTAATTTGTGTAGAGGTGTTACATGATACAATCCCTTTTATTGCACATACCTGGAATAATCAGTTTATATAATCCATCCGTCACCCACGGAAAGCAAGTCACATCTCTAACATACATGTAAGCCACGGTTAGCCACGATGAGAGTAATTTAGGATATTATCCTCTTACTATAAGATGATGTGTACCTGTCATTTACATTTAAATTTGACTAAATATAATTTTTGGGAACATGATTTGGCCACAATGGCTTAGAGCTTACAAAATATGGGTACCTCTTTTAGAATAGAGAAATTAACATAGTGCCTTCAATTTTACCCAAGAAAGTGAAAAATTAAAAAATTAAATGGGGGAAAATGAGTTCTTACTATGGTAAATACATACAGTAATGCCCTAAATAATCGACTCCTTAACCACAGCAGAATTATAGCTAATTTTTCAGGATTTAGTTGGAAATATGGCCTGTTGCCATTCATCAGAAAGCTCTCACTGAGAGTTTTCAAATTAATGGCAAGCAATATTTCCGACTAAATCCTGAAAAATTAACCATAATTCTGCTGTGGTTAACCCTTTGAGTGCCAGGTCCGATTTTTGTATCAACCCATATACCCTGTGCCAATGCATTCTCTTATATATGCGAGTCGACCATAGGTCGCCTCGCATATATAAGAGAATGCATTGGCTTAACAATTTTTTTTTTTTTTTTTTTCACAATTTTAATATATTTTATTATATTCTTTAACAGACTTATTGTGTAGGTTTAGGGCCGATAATATCGGCCCCTGGCACTCAAAGGGTTAAGGAGTCGATTTTTTTAGGGCAATACTGTATATATATACTGGTTATACTATGGTTTTCTTGAGTATTTGAAGTACAGACAATGGATTTATTGGATAGTATAGAATAAAATGACATCTTTCCTAAATTCTGACATGACATAAAATACTAGTTATTTATAGCAAAATCTATGTGCTGATATAATTTTAGTCTGTCACGACGACAGCTGGTAACTGAAGAATTCTCAATTTATTTCTCAGCACATGAGACAGTGCATTTCAATGAACACACTGGAATAATCAGTTTATCTGTCACCAATGAACATACTGGAATAATCAGTTTATCTGTCACCAATGAACATACTGGAATAATCAGTTTATCTGTCACCAATGAACATACTGGAATAATCAGTTTATCTGTCACCAATGAACATACTGGAATAATCAGTTTATCTGTCACCAAAGGAAAGCAAGTCACATCACTATCGTAATTCACATTGAGAACTTGAGAATAAGTTAGGATTTTAACGTTTACTATAAAACGATGTGCACATGTCATTTGACCAAATATTACTTTAGGAACATGATTTGGACACATAAAGGCTTATGGACATACCTGGAATAATCAGTTTATATAATCCACCTGTCACCGACAGAAAGCAAATCACATCACTAAAGTAAGTCGCATTGAGTGGGGTACAATCACTTCTAACTATAAAACGTAGTGTGACAGTATACTATAGACAAGCGGTGGTGTGTGTAAGAGCAGATCGACTCGATATAGACTGATAGGTATGCTGATTATTAGAGGTAATATACAGGTGCAAAAATGATAGAAAGTCTATAATCTATATCGGCGGACAATGACAGTCAAGAGCAAAACCAATTAGTGGGCGGAGCTTTATTCTTTACTCATAATCGTCTTATCTATACAGTATTCAATGTAAAAGTTCGCTTCATACAATACACAAAAAAAAGAATTAATGAAGTCCAGTGCATAGATTTGAATGCTAATTCTTCATCAAAAGTTATAAATGAAGAACATATGTAGTTATCCCAGCAGAGATATATCTGCAATTTTTTGGGGGGCACCTGTTTCTCCTCTGGGGACCTCATTCTGCATTCACCCATTAGTCACCTCAATTATGCATTTTATCTTCTGCAGATTAGGGGATATAGAAACTGAACAGAAGGAAAAAAGTAACTGAAAACATTGTTAATTTGAGACTAGATACTTCCCAGAAGATGAGGCCTAAGCAGAATGAGGTCCCCAAAGGGTGAATTTCGTGTTGATAGTCCACTGTGTGGGATAGCATCACTAAATTCACCCTCTGGGGACCTCATTCTGCAAATGACAGACACACTATTTCAAGGGTTGACTTCGTGTAAAATAAACATTTATAAAGGCTAAATTATTTAAGCCTTAATCCACAATCGCCCAGAGCTGCCTTTTTGTCACAAACAAAATACAGGATGTGTAAAAATAATTGGAATTTCTCGTGTTACCATGTTATAGGAACGAGAGGCCGATCACGATCGGCAGATGTTTAACCCATACCTTGGCGATAGCGACTAGCCATAACTGATAATTTGTCAAAGATATGATCACAGGAATTAATCCATATATCAGTACCCAACTTGAAATCAAAAGCTCAAATAATTTGTCTTAAGAAAAGGTTAAAGTATTTGGGTTGGGGAGGAGTAGTTTTAAATCTCATAACTCTGTCCCTATTCACACAAGGACCTCTCACTGTGAGATCCAATGGTTTAGTGATTTCGGAGGACATGTTTAGGAGTTTAAGTTAACTCATTGGAAGCAAAAGTGATAAATCCCTAACTTTGCCACTTTTGACATGCCAGATATTCAAAATTTATTATTCACTTCTAAAGAGAAATTATAATTGTTGACTGCTTAGAACGACATATATGTAGGGGATTCCATCTCGTATTTAAATGGTACTTTAATTACTCCCCCCCCTTCCCCCATTCTCCCCAGTTATTTTGTTTATCAAACATGGACAGATATAAGATCAGATCTGACCTGTGTATTAAATAAGATTAAGTGTTTCATAACAGGGGTGTATGGTTTTCAAAAATATATGTAGTTTATACAATTCAAAAGTATTATCTATATAATGTTATACAGACATAATATGATGGGGATGCTGGCCCCTATGACCACTAAATCGTTCATATAAAAGAAAGTAAGTTAGCCCTCATTTGAATGGTTTCACACATTACAATGTTTTACAAGTAGCTTGGGCACTAAAAGCCACAACCTTCAATGTTAATCTTCTAAGTGCTCTGTGGCCCCTAAAATTCAATCAACCATGAAAATGTGAACAAATGGGAAAATAAGGTTCCTGGAAATACTAACATCTACCAAATTGATTTTCAAAACAAGTCATCACTTGCAATAGTCATGTATATTTATCTTCCCATTGCATAGATAAATCATATTGGCTATCAGCTGTTGTTTTAATTTCAAATTGAAAGCACGTGTCTGAAGGGTTAATATATTTTTCAAAAATCAATTAATCAGTCAATACCAAAATTGATAGAAGTGAATAGTGTGCCAAGATACCCAATAGATATTAAGAGATATGAGGAAGAGTCCATGTACATTATAGCATGTGTCTATGGAAACCTTGGAAAGGGTTAATTATTTTTGAAGCAAATTAATGGAATTTAGAAGACACTTATATAGGTGAGGGGTGCCCTTATCTCACCCTGTAATGAAATTTCAAGAATAGGAAAAACACCAGTCTTGTGCTGCCATTAATCAATTTGACAGTTAGAATAAACAAACAGCCAACCACCAGTGTTGTTTATCTTGCTTGACCCACCAGAGCTCTGTATCATATGTCATCACTCATTTCATAACAGATTTCACTTGCAATGACAACATCTATAAAAATCCTCTCATATACTCTGGATGTTGGATGATCACATGGTAATTTATTGATATCATTATATTACATGAAACTATTGCAATAAAATCTTCATATTTTCAAAACAGGATATCACACCTAATTAATCGTAAAAAACTAAAATAAATGAAAGCGTCAATTTTTGTTATTATTTAAAAAAAAAATTTATTGTTATTATTAGTTCAAACAAAATTTAATATTTGTATATGCTAAATTTAGCAAGGAGCTAAATCTAAAAAAAATTAATTTAAAAAAACAAAAAAACAATTCTCAATTTTTGTTCTCGAAAAAGGGTCGTAACTCCTTTAAAATTAATCGGATCCAACCCATATTCGAACTCGATCTGTATTTTCGGCTGTGAAACTCACATACCAAATTTGGTTCCAATCAGATAAAAAATGTTTGAGTTATGGCAGAATGCGTGAATTCTAAGTTGAAAAAGGGCCATAACTCTGTAACAAAATCTCGGATCAAACCCAAATTCGAACTCGATCTGTATTTTGGGCTGAGAAACCCATATACAAAATTTGGTTTCGATCGGATACAAAATCTACTGTTAACAGCATGTGATGTGTATTGTTTTTTTTTGTTATTTATTTATTTATTTATTTTTTTGTTAAATTGAACAAGGAATTAAATCCTTTTTTTTTTAAGAGTGATTATTTTTTCGAAAAAGGGCCATAACTCAGTTAAAAAATAGTCGGATCAAACCCATATTCGAACTCGATCTGTCTTTTGTACTCAGAAATTCATATACAAAATTTGGTTCCGATCAGATAGAAAATGTTTGAGTTATTGCACCATGTGTAAAGTGTCTACAGACAGACGGACGGATGGACGGACTAACGACGAGTGGTCAATCCAGACGTTGACACTATGTTTACCATACTATGGTATGGGTAAACATAAAATACACTGATGTAGAGATATTGTACTACAAAAATGTATAATTTCTGTACAAAAATGTATAATTTCTGTACCCAAGAGCAACAAAAAAGAAGAAATAATATTTATAATTTCTTTTGGTCATATATCGTCCATATAAATTGAAAGTTACCGAAGTCAGGCACACTTTTGAAACTGTCAGACAGCCTCTTGTTAGTACCTGACATGTGTTAGAAGTCCCTAAGAAATTAAACCCCACCTGGCTCAGGGGGGGGGGATTTTTTTCGGGCACGTATGCCGGGGTGGGTGGGTGGTCGATGGAACCAACAAACAATTTTTTTTGTAACTAAATTTTTTTTTTCCAGCAAGTCTTTTTGACTTGCTTTTGCAATGAGTTTGGCCGAAAACACATTAGAATGTCAATATTAACATAAATGAAAAATTTCATGATGATCAGACCAACAATTTTGACTGTAGCCCATGCTAATCGATTGAATTTTGAAATCCAAGATGGCCACTGGCAGCCATGTTTTTTTGGCTGAATGACCCCAAATTGATTCGTCCTATTTACATGTCAATGTTAACATCCATGACAAATAGTATTCATAGAAATTCATGTACAGCTGTTTACAGTGAATTTCCGCTGCAAATCTCTGTTTTAGTGTTAAAAGGGGGGGGGGGGTGGGCATCCAAAAATGGTCGGGGGAAAAAAACTGCCAAAAACGGAAACATTTTGAATGCGTGGGTCCCAACAAGGGTCGAAAGGAAAAAATCAGCATACATGCCTGAAATTTTTTTACTGACTGACCGACTGTCCGCTGTATGCAGGGACTGACCCCGAGGGGCTCTTTGACCATGCTCGTAAGCAATGTGTAGGAACGGAAGTGAACGATGTATCGCGTTAATCGAACATAAGGGTGGCCTTGTTTTTTGGCCGAATGACCCCAAAATGACTCGTTCCCATCTACCATACATGCCTGAAATTTTTTCCGACCCCCCCACGCCTGGCTTAGAAAAATTAATTCAGCTGAATGTATACAAAACTAGTACACAAACGATAGGTTTAATAGGTAACCATTATAGGTAAGTTGGTGTCTGACCAGGTGTTTTATATATAGGTAACCATTATAGGCAAGTGAGTGTCTGACCAGGTGTTTTATATATAGGTAACCATTATAGGTAAGTGGGTGTCTGACCAGGTGTTTAAAGGTAACCATTATAGGTAAGTGGGTGTCTGACCAGGTGACAAATCTGACAGGGTCAGTGAAGATCACACCTAGTCCTCCGAAATGACAGTAACAATTAAGTCACGATGTAAGATGGGCTGACAGACTATAACGGCTTTCCATTTTTCAACTTGTGAAAGACATAATGGCTTAACCCTTTACCAAACAGAACGGCCCTGTGCCAATGCATTCTCTTATATATGCGAGTCGACCATAGGTCGCCTCGCATATATAAGACAATGCATTGGCTTAACACATATTAAAAATGATAAAATTGTCAAAGAATGTAGAAAAATATTATAAAAATAGTTAAAAAATGTAAGAAAAAATTATAAAATTGTTAAAGAATGTAAGAAAAAATGGTAAAAAGTGTTAAAAAAATATTTTTTTTAGGCCAATGCATTCTCTTATATATGCGAGGCGACCTATGGTCGACTCGCATATATAAGAGAATGCATTGGCACAGGGCATAACTGTAACCATCACAATGTGGTCGATGAACCGGTTCCAATGATATCCATATTTGTATGGTGTTATTGAGACAGACCGAAGATATTTTAGGCTGTTGAAGCTTTATTTGGGCGTTTTTGGCCTTTTGTTGGGTAAAGGGTTAAAACCTATCTGTCATTTAATTTCCCCACACGATGAAGGTGGTGCACAATGTATGGATGACATGAGAAATGGGTTGATGTCACATTAAAGAAGAAGCTACAGTAATACCCTAAATAACCCGTATGGTGCCCCTCACAGACGACAGTCAGTAATAGATCCTTCTATCTGTGTGGGGCTCTCTATGGGAGTTAGCCATATATAGTACAGATTCATAGGATGATGTACAGTAATACCCTAAATAATCGACTCCTTAACCACAGCAGAATTATGGGTAATTTTTCAGGAATTCATATGGCAACAAGCCATATTTCCAAACTAAATCCTGAAAAGTTACCCATAATAAGGATTCGGTACGCGGGATTCAGGGTGTTTTGAAGCCGTACGTGGGGTTCATACCCCCGAATTAACTGGTATTCGGGTTCAAGCAAAACATCTTGGACGCAGGTTTTGATGGCGCAAAGTAATATTTTGTGCTAGTTATCTGTATGAATGAGTTGGTAGAATAGCTTCTTGGGCATATTCGACCACCATGCCATCATAAAGTATCATTTTGTCGTATCATAACGGCCTCATAACATGACCGGCATCATATCACCCCCCAAAATTAACTGGTATTCAAGGATTCAAGGGGGAGGCAAGCCTGCAAATAGCGTGTCTGTCATTTGCAGAATGAGGTCCCCAGATGGTGAATTTAGTGATGCTATCCCGCACAGCGAGCTAGCATCACCAAATTCACCCTCTGGAGACCTCATTCTGCTTAGGCCTCATCTTCTGGGGAGTATCTATAGTATTAAATTAACATTGTTTTTAGTTACATTTCCTTTCTAGGAAGTTTCTATATCCCCTAATTTGCAGAAGATAAAATTCATAATTGAGGTGCCCAATGGGTGAACATCACCAACTTCAACTGGGAAACTTCAATCTGATAGTAGTTCTGCCATAGCAGTTGAGGGCCTTAGCAGAATGAGGTCCCCAGAGGGTGAATTTAGTGATGCTAGCCCGCTATGCGGGATAGCGTCACTAAATTCACCCTCTGGGGACCGCATTCTGCAAATGACAGACACGCATTTGCAGGCCTGGGGGGAGGGGGTTGATACCCTCATTTCATTTAGGGTATTACTGTATAAAGACCAAGGTCCCAATTTTTTGCAGATAATGGCTCCTCCTTGTCATGACATAAATTTTGAAGTCGAAGCAGGATCCTGGAGCGGTTTAACCCTTTCAGTGCCAGGTCCGATTTTTGTATCAACCCATATACCCTGTGCTAATGCATTCTCTTATATATGCGAGTCGACCATAGGTCGCCTCGCATATATAAGAGAATGCATTGGCCTAACCATTTTTCATCATCTGTTATTATGTTTTACAATTTTTTACAATTTTAATAATTTTTTCTTATATTCTTTAGACTTATTTTGTAGGTTTAGTGCCAGGGAATCTTATGTCTTTTATGGGCATCAAAATTATTACTATGAATACTTGGTGATAGTTTTGAGTTATAACATGCTCCTAAGGTTTTATCCAGTTTGTTTTTAAATTCGCTATAGCATGCTTAAGCATACCCAAAAACAATTCAACCCAATTTTATTTTTTTTAGGGCCGATTTCATAGACCGTAAAATAGGGCCGATGAGATCGGCCCCTGGCACTGAAAGGGTTAACAGGTATATTTAGTAGGTTTAGTGCCAGGAAATCTTATGTCTTTTATGGGCATCAAAATTATTACTATGAATACTTGGTGATAGTTTTGAGTTATAACATGCCCCTAAGGTTTTATCCAGTTTGTTGAGCAGTGATAGTGAACGAGGTGAACATAAACTATGCAACAAAACGGCGACCGTAATTCAGTGATAGCGACAATTGGCGAAGATATTAGCGTAAAATGAGAGAGTTCTAGCAGAAGTTATAAAAGCGAGTGACTGACTAAAGCAGTAGCTTCAGTGTTGAGTGACAATAAATAATGGCGTCATCAGTGAACTATAAGGTACCTCCTGCCTTTACTACAAAGAAACCTTACAATCGATGGGTGTAGGAGTTAAAAGCATGGCAGACTATAACGGATCTGAAAAAAAAAAGAAGCAAGGGGCGGCGGTAGCATTGGCTTTACCTGAAAAAGAGAGCAGTTCTATTAGAGACAAAGTGTTCAGCCAGATAGGTATTGCTGACTTGAATAAGGACAAGCGTGAAAAAGGAACTTAGGGACATTGGGTGCAAACAGTCAACACTTGATCCGGCTTAACCCTTTACCCAACAAACCGGCCAAAACCGGCCAAATAAAGCTTCAACAGCCTAAAATATCTTCGGTCTGTCTCAATAGAACCATACAAATATGGATATCATTGGAACCGGCTCCTTGACCACATTGTGATAGTTACAGTTAGCCCTGTGCCAATGCATTCTCTTACATATGCGAGTCGACTATATATAAGAGAATGCATTGACCTAAAAAAAATCTTTTTTTAACACTTTTTACCATTTTTTCTTACATTCTTTAACAATTTTATAATTTTTAATGTGTTAAGCCAATGCATTCTCTTATATATGCGAGGCGACCTATGGTCGACTCGCATATATAAGAGAATGCATTGGCACAGGGCCCTTCTGTTGGGTAAAGGGTTAATGCATGTCGACAATTTTTTAGTGGGCAGGAACAGACCTTTTCAGGAACAAATTGTCCCGGACAATGTGATAAATTCGATGACACAAAGATTTCAGTGTGGCAAGAAGATGGACAACAATTTTCGATATATTGGATTAAATATCACACATGATGAAAAGCACATCACATTGGAACAGCATGAATATACCGCTGAGTTAGAACAGATTACCCAGGGTGAATCACTCCGAGAAGTGATAGGACAGTTACATTGGATTGCAACACAGAGTCAACCAGATTTGAGTTTCGATGTGCTAGACCGTTCAACCTCGACAGAAATGAATGATTCAAGGATTAGTTCAAAGGTCAATAAAGTGGTGAGGAAAGCTAAAAACAATGTGTTTGTGATTGTGTTTCCTAGTTTAGATGAATTGTGTGAGATGGAAATTGTCATGTAATTCAGAAGCTTCTCATGCTAATCTATCAGACAGAGTATCAAGTGCTGGAGGACATTTAATATTTCTCAGAGGAAACAATGGCAGATGGTGTCCTATATCTTGGGCAGCAAAGAAAATTAAAAGAGTGGTTAACCCTTTACCCAACAGAAGGGCCCTGTGCCAATGCATTCTCTTATATATGCGAGTCGACCATAGGTCGCCTCGCATATATAAGAGAATGCATTGGCTTAACACATTAAAAATTATTTTAAAAAAATGTGGTCAAGGAGCCGGTTCCAATGATATCCATATTTGTATGGTTCTATTGAGACAGACCAAAGATATTTTAGGCTGTTGAAGCTTTATTTGGCCGGTTTTGGCCGTTTTGTTGGGTAAAGGGTTAAGAGCACACTTGCAGCATAAACCCTGGCTTTGTTCTTTCTTGCGAAGTATTTTTATTCCTGCCAAAACTCTTGGAAACATACCAATAATGTGTTTCACAGACAATAAGTCTTTGTCCCAGAATGCCCACTCCACCAAGTTAGTTGTGGAAAAAAGGCTTTGTTTAGATCTGGCGAGTATCAAAGAAAGTATTGACCAAGGGAATGTGCGACTTCAAGCCTTGAAATAGGGTGTCTGTCATTTGCATAATGAGGTTCCCAGAGGGTGAATTTAGTGATGCTACCCCGCATAGCGGGCTAGCATCACCAAATTAACCCTCTGGGAACCTCATTCTGCTGAGGTGTAAGCAGAATTAGGTCCCCAGAGGGTGAATTTGGTGATGCTAGCCCGCTATGCGGGTAGCATCACTAAATTCACCCTCTGGGGACCTCATTCTGCAAATGACAGACACCCTATTTCAAGGCTTGTACGACTTCAGTGGATAAAGGGTAGCTGTCAGATATCGGACTGCCTCACTACAGTGGATAAAGGGTAGCTGTCAGATATCGGACTGCCTCACTACAGTGGATAAAGGGTAGCTGTCAGATATCGGACTGCCTCACTACAGTGGATAAATGGTAGTTGTCAGATATCGGACTGCCTCACTACAGTGGATAAAGGGTAGCTGTCAGATATCGGACTGCCTCACTACAGTGGATAAATGGTAGTTGTCAGATATCGGACTGCCTCACTACAGTGGATAAATGGTAGTTGTCAGATATCGGACTGCCTCACTACAGTGGATAAATGGTAGTTGTCAGATATCGGACTGCCTCACTACAGTGGATAAAGGGTAGCTGTCAGATATCGGACTGCCTCACTACAGTGGATAAATGGTAGTTGTCAGATATCGGACTGCCTCACTAAATCTGGTGCGAACTTTCACAATCTCATCAAAGCAATAAACACTGGAAGTGTACAGTAAATATCTAACAACAAATTATGATCATCTGGATTAACCCTTTACCCAACAAACCGGCCAAAACCGGCCAAATAAAGCTTCAACAGCCTAAAATATCTTCGGTCTGTCTCAATAAAACCATACAAATATGGATATCATTGGAATCGGCTCCTTGACCACATTGTGATGGTTACAGTTATGCCCTGTGCAAATGCATTCTCTTATATATGCGAGTCGACCATATGTCGCCTCGCACATATAAGAGAATGCATTGGCCTAAAACATTTTTTCTTACATGCTTTAACAATTTTATAATTTTTAATTTGTTAAGCCAATGAATTCTCTTATATATGCGAGGCGACCTATGGTCGACTCGCATATATAAGAGAATGCATTGGCACATGGCCGTTCTGTTGGGTAAAGGGTTAACATTTTCTGTTCACACGGACAAGGATGAACTTTCCAGTGCTAACTTATTATAAAGACATGGGAGTGTGTTATATATGTAATATATGTTATCATTTATGTCTACTCCACAGATAGCTGGGGTCTTATATATAATTATAATACATCAATGTGACAAACTCTACAGGGCGCACTACATGCCGCTCTCCAATGAGTTGGCCTTTCAAAGAGACAGGTGAGGGAAGTGCAATCATAGACCTGCACATATAACATGAACACGATCTGACAATAATAATTGGGGAATGCTGGACCTGCACATATAATATGAACACGATCTGACAATAATAATTGGGGAATGCTGGACCTGCACATATAATATGAACACGATCTGACAATAATAATTGGGGAATGCTGGACCTGCACATATAATATGAACACGATCTGACAATAATAATTGGGGAATGCTGGACCTGCACATATAATATGAACACGATCTGACAATAATAATTGGGGAATGCTGGACCTGCACATATAATATGAACACGATCTGACAATAATAATTGGGGAATGCTGGACCTGCACATATAATATGAACACGATCTGACAATAATAATTGGGGAATGCTGGACCTGCACATATAATATGAACACGATCTGACAATAATAATTGGGGAATGCTGGACCTGCACATATAATATGAACACGATCTGACAATAATAATTGGGGAATGCTGGACCTGCACATATAATATGAACACGATCTGACAATAATAATTGGGGAATGCTGGACCTGCACATATAATATGAACACGATCTGACAATAATAATTGGGGAATGCTGGACCTGCACATATAATATGAACACGATCTGACAATAATAATTGGGGAATGCTGGACCTGCACATATAATATGAACACGATCTGACAATAATAATTGGGGAATGCTGGACCTGCACATATAATATGAACACGATCTGACAATAATAATTGGGGAATGCTGGACCTGCACATATAATATGAACACGATCTGACAATAATAATTGGGGAATGCTGGACCTGCACATATAATATGAACACGATCTGACAATAATAATTGGGGAATGCTGGACCTGCACATATAATATGAACACGATCTGACAATAATAATTGGGGAATGCTGGACCTGCACATATAATATGAACACGATCTGACAATAATAATTGGGGAATGCTGGACCTGCACATATAATATGAACACGATCTGACAATAATAATTGGGGAATGCTGAGATAATAAATCCTGAAAAGTTACCCATAATTCTGCTGTGTTTAAGGAGTCGATTACTTAGGGCATTACTGTATGACTGAATATATATCACATGTCTTCTGCATATGTATTATCAAAACCCCTCCAAATGAATAACAGACTATTCCAATGCATACTTTTATAACTGAATGGAAGAATCCGATCATCAATGATTGGGTTAACCCTTTCTATACTAAATACTCATTGATGAGTAGTTCCCTTATTGACCCTTTCTATACTAAATACTCATTGATGAGTAGTTCCCTTATTGACCCTTTCTATACTAAATACTCATTGATGAGTAGTTCCCTTATTAACCCTTTCTATACTAAATACTCATTGATGAGTAGTTCCCTTATTGACCCTTTCTATTCTAAATACTCATGACGAGTTGTTCCCTTATTGACCCTTTCTATACTAAATACTCATTGACGAGTAGTTCCCTTATTAACCCTTTCTATACTAAATACTCATTGATGAGTAGTTCCCTTATTGACCCTTTCTATTCTAAATACTCATGACGAGTTGTTCCCTTATTAACCCTTTCTATTCTAAATACTCATGACGAGTTGTTCCCTTATTAACCCTTACTATACTAAATACTCATTGACGAGTAGTTCCCTTATTAACCCTTACTATTCTAAATACTCATTGATGAGTAGTTCCCTTATTGACCCTTTCTATTCTAAATACTCATGACGAGTAGTTCCCTTATTAACCCTTTCTATACTAAATACTCATTGACGAGTAGTTCCCTTATTGACCCTTTCTATTCTAAATACTCATGACGAGTTGTTCCCTTATTAACCCTTACTATACTAAATACTCATTGACGAGTAGTTCCCTTATTAACCCTTTCTATTCTAAATACTCATGACGAGTTGTTCCCTTATTGACCCTTACTATACTAAATACTCATTGACGAGTAGTTCCCTTATTAACCCTTTCTATTCTAAATACTCATGACGAGTTGTTCCCTTATTGACCCTTTCTATTCTAAATACTCATGACGAGTTGTTCCCTTATTAACCCTTACTATACTAAATACTCATTGACGAGTAGTTCCCTTATTAACCCTTACTATTCTAAATACTCATTGATGAGTAGTTCCCTTATTGACCCTTTCTATTCTAAATACTCATGACGAGTTGTTCCCTTATTAACCCTTACTATACTAAATACTCATTGACGAGTAGTTCCCTTATTAACCCTTTCTATTCTAAATACTCATGACGAGTTGTTCCCTTATTAACCCTTACTATACTAAATACTCATTGATGAGTAGTTCCCTTATTGACCCTTTCTATTCTAAATACTCATGACGAGTTGTTCCCTTATTAACCCTTACTATACTAAATACTCATTGATGAGTAGTTCCCTTATTAACCCTTTCTATTCTAAATACTCATGACGAGTTGTTCCCTTATTAACCCTTACTATACTAAATACTCATTGATGAGTAGTTCCCTTATTAACCCTTTCTATTCTAAATACTCATTGATGAGTAGTTCCCTTATTAACCCTTTCTATTCTAAATACTCATTGATGAGTAGTTCCCTTATTGACCCTTTCTATTCTAAATACTCATGACGAGTTGTTCCCTTATTAACCCTTACTATACTAAATACTCATTGATGAGTAGTTCCCTTATTAACCCTTTCTATTCTAAATACTCATTGATGAGTAGTTCCCTTATTGACCCTTTCTATACTAAATACTTATTGATGAGTAGTTCCCTTATTGACCCTTTCTATACTAAATACTTATTGATGAGTAGTTCCCTTATTGACCCTTTCTATACTAAATACTCATTGATGAGTAGTTCCCTTATTAACCCTTTCTATACTAAATACTCATTGATGAGTAGTTCCCTTATTGACCCTTTCTATACTAAATACTCATTGATGAGTAGTTCCCTTATTGACCCTTTCTATACTAAATACTCATTGACGAGTAGTTCCCTTATTAACCCTTTCTATACTAAATACTCATTGACGAGTAGTTCCCTTATTAACGCTTTCTATGCTAAATACTTATTGATGAGTAGTTCCCTTATTAACCGTCTCTATACTAAATACTCATTGATGAGTAGTTCATTACTAGCCCTTTCTATACTCAATACTCATTGACGAGTATTTCCCTATTAAACTTCCCTTATTAACCCTTTCTATGCTAAATACTCATTGACGAGTATTTCCCTATTAAACTTCCCTTATTAACCCTTTCTATTCTAAATACTCATTGACGAGTAGTTCCCTTCTTGACCCTTTCTATGCTAAATACTCATTGATGAGTAGTTCCCTTATTGACCCTTTCTGTGCTAAATACTCATAGACAAGTAGTTCCCTTATTGACCCTTTCTATAATAAATACTCATTGACAAGTAGTTCCTTATTGACCCTTTCTATGCTAAATACTCATGACGAGTTGTTCCCTTATTAACCCTTACTATACTAAATACTCATTGATGAGTAGTTTCCTTATTAACCCTTTCTATACTAAATACTCATTGATGAGTAGTTCCCTTATTGACCCTTTCTATACTAAATACTCATTGATGAGTAGTTCCCTTATTGACCCTTTCTATACTAAATACTCATTGATGAGTAGTTCCCTTATTGACCCTTTCAATGCTAAATACTCATTGATGAGTAGTTCCATTACTAGCCCTTTCTATACTCAATACTCATTGACGAGTATTTCCCTATTAAACTTCCCTTATTAACCCTTTCTATGCTAAATACTCATTGACGAGTATTTCCCTATTAAACTTCCCTTATTAACCGTCTCTATGCTAAATACTTATTGACGAGTAGTTCCCTTATTAACCGTCTCTATACTAAATACTTATTGATGAGTAGTTCCCTTATTAACCGTCTCTATGCTAAATACTCATTGATGAGTAGTTCCCTTATTAACCGTCTCTATACTAAATATTCATTGATGAGTAGTTCCCTTATTAACCCTTTCTATGCTAAATACTCATTGACGAGTTGTTCCCTTATTAACCCTTTCTATACTAAATACTCATTGATGAGTTGTTCCCTTATTAACCCTTTCTATACTAAATACTCATTGATGAGTAGTTCCCTTATTAACCCTTTCTATACTAAATACTCATTGACGAGTATTTCCCTATTAAACTTCCCTTATTAACCCTTTCTATGCTAAATACTCATTGACGAGTATTTCCCTATTAAACTTCCCTTATTAACCCTTTCTATTCTAAATACTCATTGACGAGTAGTTCCTTATTGACCCTTTCTATGCTAAATACTCATTGACGAGTTGTTCCCTTATTAACCCTTACTATACTAAATACTCATTGATGAGTAGTTTCCTTATTAACCCTTTCTATACTAAATACTCATTGATGAGTAGTTCCCTTATTGACCCTTTCTATACTAAATACTCATTGATGAGTAGTTCCCTTATTGACCCTTTCTATACTAAATACTCATTGACGAGTATTTCCCTATTAAACTTCCCTTATTAACCCTTTCTATGCTAAATACTCATTGACGAGTAGTTCCCTTCTTGACCCTTTCTATGCTAAATACTCATTGATGAGTAGTTCCCTTATTGACCCTTTCTATGCTAAATACTCATTGATGAGTAGTTCCCTTATTGACCCTTTCTGTGCTAAATACTCATAGACAAGTAGTTCCCTTATTGACCCTTTCTGTGCTAAATAGTCATAGACAAGTAGTTCCCTTATTGACCCTTTCTATACTAAATACTCATTGATGAGTAGTTCCCTTATTAACCCTTTCTATGCTAAATACTCATTGACGAGTAGTTCCCTTATTAACCCTCTCTATGCTAAATACTCATTGACGAGTAGTTCCCTTATTAACCCTTTCTATGCTAAATACTTATTGACGAGTAGTTCCCTTATTGACCCTTTCTATACTAAATACTCATAGATGAGTAGTTCCCTTATTAACCCTTTCTATGCTAAATACTCATTGACGAGTAGTTCCCTTATTAACCCTCTCTATGCTAAATACTCATTGACCAGTAGTTCCCTTATTGACATTTTCTATGTTAAATACTCATTGACGAGTAGTTCCCTTATTAACCCTTTCTATGCTAATTACTCATTGCCGAGTAGTTCCCTTATTGACCCTTTCTATGCTAAATGCCAAAACTCTTGGAAACATACCAATAATGTGTTTCACAGACAATAAGTCCCTTATAATAAGGGTCACAAAACATGCATTTATTAATATTCTTTATACATATTCGATGTCATATTGGCATGATATGGAATTTGAGTCAATGGTTTTTGCGGTTTCCTTTGGATTGTTCGGTTTATTTCTGCTCGAAATGTGGAACTATATTTTCATGGAGCACAATTTCGAGGAGCAAGTGATATTGATTGTCAACCATGTCCTGTTCAGTAACTCATTGGCTGATTCTTGTGTCTATAGCATGATTTTTCGGTCCATGTGAATTAGAATGGGATAAATAAACCTGCTGTCTGGTGTGATTTGGGACGTTTATAGGTGGGTTTTCCAATGAAAATATCTGTTTTACCGGTTCCTCGCATGCCTTTAACCCTTTACCCACAAAGCGGCCAAAACCGGCCAAATAAAGCTTCAACAGCCTAAAATATCTTCGGTCTGTCTCAATAGAACCATACAAATAAGGATATCATTGGAACTGGCTCCTTGACCACATTGTGATAGTTAGTTAGCCCTGTGCCAATGCATTCTCTTATATATGCGAGTCGACCATAGGTCGCCTCGCATATATAAGAGTATGCATTGGCCTTAACACTTTTTACCATTTTTTCTTACATTCTTTAACAATTTTTTAATTTTTAATGTGTTAAGCCAATGTATTCTCTTATATGTGCGAGGCGACTTATGGTCGACTCGCATATATAAGAGAATGCATTGGCACAGGGCCGTTCTGTTGGGTAAAGGGTTAAAACTGCATTTTCCATCGTAAAACCCACCGATTAACGTCCCAAAATTACACCAAACAGCATGTTTATCCCCTAAGTTAACATGACCTTCAATGTTTATAAAAAGTCATATTCATGAGTCGAATCACCTTGAATCTCAAATGCACTAATATTACACGAGATAAAAGTCTCCCGAGTTTTAAGTGTCCACAAATTATGTCAGTCTTTCAATAGGGAAATAATTTTCAAAAGCCTCGATACAACTTTAGGTTTAACAAGACACTCATGTGAAGAGTCTTCTTTCTAAATGCATCCACTTCTCATTTTTGATCTTTAAAAGGAACAAAAAAACTAGAAATGTCTAGTTAACCCTGTTCAGTAGTCCCCGATGACTGTAAAGGCTCAAAATAAGTTTTTTTTTAATGAGAGTCAAAATAAATTTTCAGATGTACTGTATGAGACAGTATTTAAATTTCCAATTGACTTATTATTCGTCAATGATGCGAACATTTTAGTCAGCATCCAATCGCCACCCAGGAAAAAAACATGTTATTTTTTTTCTCAAAAGTAAAAAAACTTTACGTTGATTAATAAATACACATGCAATTCACAAACGACATAATTATATTCACTCTGAATTGATCTGAAATTTAAAAAAGAACTTTTTTTTTTTCAATGTCCGATTTGGCCAGCAGTGGCTACTTGGATGTACACAAACTGACACAGATTGTTTAAAAATTTGCATTGGACAAAATGTCCGACAGACACAGAAGTGCACTGGACATAAGCAGTTTTTCGTCGCACAATGACCTTGACCGGCCACTTATTTTGAGCCTTGATGACTTTCTAATTAATTCCGTTCAGCAATCCCCAAGGAGTGTCTAATTAATCATGTTCCCCCATGCCTGAGGACTCGACAGACGAAAATAAAAATTATTTTGGGAAAAAAAAATAACTTTACTTAACTTTTTTTTCTATGAAACACCATATGATGAAAGAATAACTGATCAAGCTTTGAAATAGTGTGTCATTTGCAGGATAGCAGCCTAGCATCACAAAACTCACACTCTGAGAACCTCATTCTGCTTAAAGGATTTCACCAGTGTAGTTATTCTCAGTCATTATCAATGCCCGCTGATCCACTGAGGTCGTTGTTATTCTCAGTCATTATCATTGCCGAAAAGATTTTTGTGACAGGCCGCCTTGTAAGCCAGAGCATTCTCTTATATATGCGAGGCTCACTATGGGAGACTCGCATATACAAGAGAATGCACTGGCACAGGATATTTAATGCTGTACCAGCGCAGCTCCCATCATGAAAGTGGCTCCCTATGGGAGACTCGCATATACAAGAGAATGCACTGGCACAGGATATTTAATGCTGCACCAGCGCAGCTCCCGTCATGAAAGTGGCTCCCTATGGGAGACTCGCATATACAAGAGAATGCAATGGCACAGGATATTTAATGCTGCACCAGCGCAGCTCCCGTCATGAAAGTGGCTCCCTATGGGAGACTCGCATATACAAGAGAATGCACTGGCACAGGATCTTTAATGCTGCACCAGCGCAGCTTCCGTCATGAAAGTGGCTCCCTATGGGAGACTCGCAGATATAAGAGAATGCACTGGCACAGGATCTTTAATGCTGTACCAGCGCAGCTCCCGTCATGAAAGTGGCTCCCTATGGGAGACTTGCATATACAAGAGAATGCACTGGCACAGGATCTTTAATGCTGCACCAGCGCAGCTTCCGTCATGAAAGTGGCTCCCTATGGGAGACTCGCAGATATAAGAGAATGCACTGGCACATGATCTTTAATGCTGCACCAGCGCAGCTCCCGTCATGAAAGTGGCTCCCTATGGGAGACTCGCATATACAAGAGAATGCACTGGCACAGGATATTTAATGCTGCACCAGCGCAGCTCCCGTCATGAAAGTGGCTTCCTATGGACGACTCGCAGATATAAGAGAATGCACTGGCACAGGATCTTTAATGCTGCACCAGCGCAGCTCCCGTCATGAAAGTGGCTCCCTATGGAAGACTCGCAGATACAAGAGAATGCACTGGCACAGGATATTTAATGCTGCACCAGCGCAGCTCCCGTCATGAAAGTGGCTCCCTATGGGAGACTCGCATATACAAGAGAATGCACTGGCACAGGATCTTTAATGCTGCACCAGCGCAGCTCCCGTCATGAAAGTGGCTTCCTATGGGAGACTCGCATATACAAGAGAATGCACTGGCACAGGATATTTAATGCTGCACCAGCGCAGCTCCCGTCATGAAAGTGGCTCCCTATGGAAGACTCGCAGATATAAGAGAATGCACTGGCACAGGATCTTTAATGCTGCACCAGCGAAGCTCCCGTCATGAAAGGGTTAAGTGATTGTTTTTGGTTTCTCCCGAGTACAGTAATGCCCTAAATAAACGACTCCTTATCCACAGCAGAATTATGGGTAATTTTTCAGGATTTAGTCGGGAATATGGCTTGTTGTCCTTCATCGGCAAGCCATATTTCCGACTAAATCCTGAAAAATTACCCATAATTTTGCTGTGGTTAACCCTTTGAGTGCCAGGTCCGATTTTTGTATCAACCCATATACCCTGTGCCAATGCATTCTCTTATATATGCGAGTCGACCATAGGTCGCCTCGCATATATAAGAGAATGCATTGGCTTAGCAATTTTTTTTTTTACAATTTTTTACAATTTTAATATATTTTATTATATTCTTTAACAGACTTATTGTGTAGGTTTAGGGCCGATAATATCGGCCCCTGGCACTCAACAGGTTAAGGAGTCGATTATTTAGAGCATTACTGTACATCATGTCGACATTGTAAGAAATCTCCCAGGCTCACCTATGGGAGACTCGAATATACAAGAGAATGCACTGGAACAGGATCTTTAATCCTGCACCAGTGTAGCTCATGTGATGAAAGGGTTAATAACTGAGGTGATATATAAAGTTTAATGTTAAACCCCACAGGGAGCCTCACACAGATGGAAGCATGCATTGCAGAGTGTCGTCTGATGCAGTCTATGTGGGGCTCTCTAAAGGGTTAATAACCGAGGTGATATATAAAGTTTAATGTATAACCCACAGGGAGCCTCACACAGGTGGAATTATGCACTACATGGTGTCGTCTGCTGCAGTCTATGTGGGGCTCTATAAAGGGTTAATAACCGAGGCGATATATAAAGTTTATTGTTTAACCCACAGGGAGCCTCACACAGATGGAAGCATGCACTGCAGAGTGTCGTCTGCTGCAGTCTATGTGGGGCTCTCTAAAGGGTTAATAACAGAGGTGACATATAGGGTTTAATGTATAACCCACAGTGAGCCTCACACAGATGGAAGCATGCATTGCAGAGTGTCGTCTGCTGCAGTCTATGTGGGGCTCTCTAAAGGGTTAAGTTATTGTTATTGGTTTCTCCCGAGTATCTCATGTAAGACATCTCCCAGGCTACCTGGCTAATAATCAAATACATTGTTCTTATTGAATCGAGAACATCATATTCATTTATTATACTTCAAAACATGTATACAAATGTACATCAGCCACAACAAAGTTCACAATTAGCACCGGTGTGGTGTGACACCCTCCCCACACCAGTGTGGTGTGACACCCTCCCCACACCAGTGTGGTGTGACACCCTCCCCACACCAGTGTGGTGTGACACCCTCCCCACACCGGTGTGGTGTGACACCCTCCCCACACATCTCCAGGGCTTGAAATGTAGAATTATTTTTAACTCAGTCAGTTGCTTGTGTATACTAATATCTTCTTGTCAATTAGGAACAATGAATTTTCAGTGACATGAGGACAGGTGTACATTTCAAACCCTGCACATGTTACATTTACACATACTGTATGTCTTAATATTCTGCGATTCAATAAAGGCATGACTACCAATGAGATATTTACAAATGAATTTTGAAGCCGAGTAATGTAGAACCATGAAGCCGACAATATGTCATGACAGCACCATCTCAAGTTATTCTTCTTTCTAGTATAAAGAGAATGTCAATTTCTACATTTCGCCCTTCTAATATCTGACTTCCAGTATATAGGGTGCATGAAATTGTCCTTTGCGTACATGTTGATAAATTCTGTGTTAAAGTGTGTTAAAAAGAGAATTTTTAACCAATTATTCTGGTTCCCCTCAATTCTTTCACTTCCAAGCATGGATTTAAAATTTTAGGGACAGTCTGACACATGTCAGGTACTAACAGGAAGCTGTCTGACATTCAAAAGAGTGTCTGACTTTGGTAACTGCGAATAAAATTTCAATTTCTATGGACGGAATATGACCAAAAAAAACTGATTATGTCTCTTATTTGATGTTCTTTTTTGTAGTACCCCGCTGGACAAAACAAGTGTCAATTGCCACCGCGGTGTATTTGTCGTTCAGCCGCAGTCTTAGAGTTTGTAACTGCAGTTGAGCACCACGACCGAACGGCAAGAACACCGCGGCCGAACGGCAAGTACACTGCGGCCGAATGGCAAGCACACCATGGCCGAACGGCAACTATGCCGCGGCCGGACGGCATGTACACCATGGTTAGATTTCTGGTTTGTATCATCTTTTTTCAGTTTAACCCTTTACCCAACAGAAGGGCCCTGTGCCAATGCATTCTCTTATATATGCGAGTCGACCATAGGTCGCCTCGCATATATAAGAGAATGCATTGGCTTAACACATTAAAAATTATAAAATTGTTAAAGAATGTAAGAAAAAATGGTAAAAAGTGTTAAAAAATATTTTTTTTAGGCCAATGCATTCTCTTATATATGCGAGGCGACCTATGGTCGACTCGCATATATAAGAGAATGCATTGGCACAGGTCATAACTGTAACTATCACAATGTGGTCAAGGAGCCGGTTCCAATGATATCCATATTTGTATGGTTCTATTGAGACAGACCGAAGATATTTTAGACTGTTGAAGCTTTATTTGGCCGGTTTTGGCCGGTTTGTTGGGTAAAGGGTTAATGAACGTACAGTACACAGCGGCAAATACATCATGGGCGAACGGCAAGTACACGGCGGCCCAACTGTAGTTAGCCGGTGGAGCCACGGTGTAGTTGCATTTCAGCCGCGGTGGCAATGCTAACCACACCACGGTTAAGTGGACACTTGTTTTGTCCAGCAGGGTACGTGTAAGTTTGAGTTTAGTGTGCCTGTTATTTGCAGAAAGAGGTCCCCAGAGAGCGAATTTAGGGACGCTATCCTGCATAGCGGGCTAGCATCAATAAATTCACCCTCTGGGGACCTCATCTTCTCAGGAAAGTTTCTTTATTATCAAATTTCAAAAGAAACTTCTTCACATAAATTCTATTTTTTTTTAGTTTAGTTTCTCTATATCCCAAATTGGCAGACGATACATTGCATAATCGAGGTTCCCAATGGGTGTACATCACAATATTCACAATTTGGAAACTTCAATCTGAGTCTAATTCTCCCATAGAAGTTGGGGCCTAAGCAGAATGAGGTTCCCAGAGGGTGAATTTAGTGATGCTAGGCAAGTAGCCCACTATGCAGGATAGCATTACTAAATTCCCCCTCTGGGGACCTCATTCTGCAACGGACAGGCACACTATTAGTGTTTAAAACTCAGGCTTAGTGTACCATATCTCTAGATCAGCATTTTATTTCCTCCACAGTTCCAGCATTTATACTGAATCGTGTTCCATTTATAACATGAGAATATCAAATTATTTTAACCCTTTGAGTGCCAGGGGCCGATCTCATCGGCCCTAAACCTACAAAATAAGTCTGTTAAAGAAAATAAGAATAAATTATTAAAATTGTAAAAAAAAATAATTTGTTAGGCCAATGCATTCTCTTATATATGCGAGGCGACCTATGGTCGACTCGCATATATAAAAGAATGCATTGGCACAGGGTATATGGGTTGATACAAAAATCGACCTGGCACTCAAAGGGTTAACACATCTCGTATCTTGTTCTTGACCAAAATTGCATTAGTTTTTGTTTATTATCCAATTTCATAGCCTGTGCTAAGTATACAAACCAAAGTAGTGAGATATTACTGACAAATATAAGAAATGTGGCTATGTTCACAAAATTACTGTCAAACATAATGTCAGGCTCAAATACAACCGACCAGACATTTGGCTATTTTGCATCTGACAATGTCCGATGTTAGGTGGTTAATTGTTGGTACAGTAATGCCCTAAATAAGCGACCCCTTAACCACAGCAGAATTATGGGAAATTTTTCAGGATTTAGTCAGAAATATGGCTTGCTGCCATTCATCGGAAAGCTCTCACTGAGAGCTTTCCGATGAATGGCAACAAGCCATATTTCCAACTAAATCAGGGGGGGGGGGTCGGAAAAAAAATTCAGGCACGTATGGCATTTTTTCCCTTTCGATAATTTTTTGTACCCACCCACCCCCATCGCCATATTTTTTTCCGTTTTCGGCAGTTTTTTCCGACCATTTTTTGACACCCACCCCCCTTTTAACACTAAAACAGAGATTTGCGGGGGGAATTCACTGTAAACAGCTGTATATGAATTTCTGTGCATACTATTTATCATGGATGTTAACATGGACATGTACTAGTAAATAGGAATGAGTCATTTTGAGGTCATTCGGCCAAAAAAACATGGCTGCCAGTGGCCATCTTGGATTTCAATATTTGCAACAAAATACAACACGATAACTGCCTGCAGTCAGTTTACCAGTTAGAATTACATTATTTCTCTCATTCAAAGTGGTTTTGAAGCCCAACTCATTGCCAAAACACTGAAAAACAAGCAGGAAATTTTTTTTTAGTTGCGGAAAAAATTGCTTGTTGGTGGCTTTGACCACCCACCTACCCCGGCATATGTGCCGGAATTTTTTTTCTTCACCCCCCCTGACTAAATCCTGAAAAATTACCCATAATTTTGCTGTGGTTAAGGAGTCGATTATTTAAGGCACTACTGTATGTTCATTTCCTTGGAATATCTGGCTAAATTGGCTTCCAGTTTAAACGTCAATTCAATTAACATGTATTCATCCTCCTTACGCATGTTAATATTCTACAAATCAATGTCCTGATTAATTCATACAAATTTTGGATTTATGCAGCCAATTTTGGAACCAATTTGTCCAACATATTTCAGGTTCCACCTCAATATTTCCGCTTCCTCAGAATATCTGGCTTCCAGTTTAGAGGGTGCGTCTCTTCGGTGGCCGTTTCGTCCTCTTTGTATATTTTTATTGTCTTATCCGCCTCGCATGTAATTAACCTACTACTGCTATGATCGAAAGTCATTGCGAATATTCCCGCTTCTGAATCAATCGATCCGGGTTGAGCTGCTGCCTGCGTTCTCTGAAAATTATAACCAGTTCTCCAGTCCCAAAAATGCATGCTGCCATTATCTCCGCCCGACACCAAGACGTTATCGGAATTCATCGCAAGTGCATTTAGGATTGAGTTGTGGCCGGGGAGATTTTGGATGAAGTTACCGTCAGGAAATTTCCACTGCTTGATGTTATCTGGCGAAGCTGATGCGAATGTGTACTGTGTCGGATGAAGCGCTAGAGCACGGACGCTCTTCTTATGATTTGTTAAGGTGACGAGAGACCGTCCCGCAGCGAGATCCCATAATCTTATCGTACAATCATGACTTCCTGTTATGATTTGTGGATCGGCTGCTTGACATCTGATGGACGCGACGGTATTCTGGTGCCCTGCTAATGTGTGGACGCATGCTTTCGTTCTCATATCCCAAACTCTCGCCGTTGAATCTCTTCCACATGTCACCAATACATCGATTGTCGGATGAACGTCGAGAGCGTAACACGCACTCAAATGTCCGTGATAGTGACGAATTACTTTGTTGTATTCGAGGTCCCAGCATTTGACTTGTTTATCTTCACCGCACGAGAATAAATATGGATTTCGTGGGCTTACGGCGAGACCGCGAACCGAGCTGACGTGACCAGTCAGAGATAATTTGAGCGTGCCCGTTGCTAGGTCCCATATCTTAATCATGCGATCGGCCGATCCAGTGCAGAACCATTCATTACCCGGCTCCACCGCCAAACATCTCACCCACCCAGAATGGCCACTGATAACGCGATATAACTTCCACGGAGGATGCCAATTCGGTTTAGGCATTGTGGGAGCTTTACGTGGGACGATAGCCTGCTGTTGACCGATCGTAACGACAATACTTTTCGACGTTGGATCCATTCTCTCTGGATGCCCAGCTTTTCTTCGGATATCAGCGACGCTGGCACCGGTTGGGATTTCAGGAACGCGGTTTCTATCATACAGCATCAGCTGACCTTCCTCGCTTGGAGCCGTCTGCTGTGAGCTTCCGTCGTTAAGTCTCATCCCCGGCCCCGACGGATACGGATGCGTTCCTTTTATCTCCACTTTCTCGCCGGCTTTCCAATTCTCGTCTCCATAGTGTCCAATGACATCATTCTCCGACTTCTGTTCGCTGTTTTCTTTCGGCATGTCTTTAATGTGACGGTAATCTGATTTGACCTTGACATTCTTTTTCAGTTGTTCGGCCTTCGAGTCACGCTCCAGTGGGTTCTCCCGGTCCGATATGAACATGTCGTGCGTTCTTTTAAGTGATCTGAACACCAGCGTGTGAACAGAGTGTTTCTGTACCTCCTCCGTCATCGTTATTATTCTTCTGATTTATCGTCAGTGAACCTGATGAAAAGAATCAAAGAGTTAGTCAAGGACAAGAGAGATCCATAACCCTTTGAGTGCCAGGGGCCGATATTATCGGCCCTAAACCTACACAATAAGTCTGTTAAAGAATATAATACAATATATTAAAATTGTAAAAAATTGTAAAAAAACAAAAACAAAACAAAATTGTTAAGCCAATGCATTCTCTTATATATGCGAGGCGACCTATGGTCGACTCGCATATATAAGAGAATGCATTGGCACAGGGTATATGGGTTGATACAAAAATCGGACCTGGCACTCAAAGGGTTAATAGATTGAACAGAGCGAAGGGATGTGTAACTCTAAAATCAGACCATGTGACAATACCCTCCTTTATAAGAGTGCGGGTTTATGTATACTTGTAGACATGGGGTGTAATTCTATTTTAAATAACATAATGCTAACTATGCGATTGTGTATTATGTTGACAAAAGGCTCTTATAATTAACCCTTTAGAGAGCCCCACATAGACTGCAGCAGACGACACTCTGTAGTGCATGCTTCCATCTGTGTGAGGCTCCCTGTGGGTTAAACATTAAACTTTAATATCACCTCGGTTATTAACCCTTTAGAGAGCCCCACATAGACTGCAGCAGACGACACTCTGTAGTGCATGCTTCCATCTGTGTGAGGCTCCCTGTGGGTTAAACATTAAACTTTATACAGTAATGCCCTAAGTAATCGACTCTTTAACTACAGCAGAATTATGGGTAACTTTTCAGAATTTAGTCAGAAATATGGCTTGTTGCCATTCATCGGGGAGAGCTTTCCGATTAATGGCAACAAGCCATATTTCCGACTAAATCCTGAAAAGTTACCCATAATTCTGCTGTAGTTAAAGAGTCGATTACTTAGGGCATTACTGTATATTGCCTCAGTTATAGGAAGTCTAGCATATATAAGAGAATGCTCTGGTTTACAAGGTCAAGGAAATATTGTTAGGCCAATGTATTCTCTTATATAAGAGAATGCATTGGCACAGGGTTTTCGCAAAATTTCAGAAAGCTCCAACCGAAGGCTCTTTAAATAACAGCGTTTCGAGATATGAGCATGTTTATGTCCAAAATGAGGGTGTCTTGGACTACAGTAATGCCCTAAGTAATCGATTCCCTAACCACAGCAGAATTATGGGCAACTTTTCTGGATTTAGTCGGAAATATGGCTTGTTGCCATTCATCAGAAAGCTCTCGAGGAGAGCTTTCCGATGAATGGCAACAAGCCATATTTCCAACTAAATCCTGCAAAATCACCCATAATTCTGCTGTGGTTAGGAAGTCGATTACTTAGGGCTTTACTGTAACTGACAAAAGTTTGTGATGTAGCAGTAGCAACATGTAGAACACCCCATTAGGGTTAAATATAATCATAAAACGTGCAAAATTTTATTAAATTAATGTCGCATCTTCTTACAGTAATGCCCTAAATAATTGACTCCTTAACCACAGCAGAATTATGGGTAACTTTTCAGGATTTAGTCGGAAATATGGCTTGTTGCCATTCATCAGAAAGCTCTCACTGAGAGCTTTCCGATGAATGGTAACAAGCCATATTTCCGACTAAATTACCCATAATTCTGCTGTGGTTAAGGAGTTGATTATCTAGGGCATTACTGTATAATCAACAGTCGTGGAGGCATACAAAATGGCTTTCAGTCAATAATTCAACATTTGATTGCTTTCATCCAACTTTGCCGTTCACATGTATTAATACACATAACATTATCATCATCTAGCCCCAAACACATGATACACTGGAATATCTTACCGATTACCAAGGATACACACGTAGAAACCCTACACAGTACAGTCGCTAGAGGCCGAATCTATCCAGTAATAACACTATTTAGCATCATAAATTTATTCAAAGTTTTATTCATGGTTACAACATTATTACTGTCACTCGGAATGATGAAAAATAAATGGTTAGAGAATTCAAACAAAACTGTGTTTTAAGCATCATTTCTCAGCAGGGTTCGCGCTGCCACTTGCCAAATTTGCCAATGGCAAAAATAATTCACATTTGGCAAAAAATATTTTCAGTTGGCAAAAGTTTTGGCAAGTCACTTACTAATTCCTGAAGAAAGTTGAAAAATATTGGTCAATCAATACCATTCATTTCAGGAAACTCTTATTGTTGTATGATAAACCACAATCGAGATGCGAGTATAACTAATTATTAACTAACTGTTTTTCTATCGATATCAAAAGTCGTCCAAACCGCGAGTGTCAAAACATAAGACTTCAGGTTGTCGAAAATGATACTATCAGGATAGCATTTGGCAAATGCTAAATTAATTTGGCAAAAAAATGTTTCATTTGGCAAATTATATGGCAAAAGTAAATTTCGGTCCAGCGCGGACCCTGCTTCTCAGTCCATAAAAGTTAAATTTTATATTATATTATTTTATATTAGATTTAAATATAAATTTAAAGTTTTTGAATGCAGCATCCAAGTTATTCTATTTTTTTATTTTTTGGCCCTGGAGATTTGTGGTATAAAATCTTGAGTTATATTTCTACGATCATTATAACTTTTAACTAGGGTGTGAATTATCAGGATTTTGTTGATCTTTTTTGGTATGGCTAGATTCACCACTTACATGTAGCATTGTTGCTCTGAAAAGACCAACAACTGAGATTCGAATATATTTTGGTATAGGGGTCGTATAGGGGTCGTATAGGTGTCGATTAATACGAGAGAAATAATACCTATATCCAGTGAGTTTCACAAGAGTTGCGGGCCTTTTTGAACTCGGAAAGAGCCAAATTGTTCTTCATAGAAACATTCAGAATGTCCCGCTCTCTAAACAGATTGTTGGGGGTTATCAAAGGTTATGTTCCGCTCTCTAAACAGATTGTTGGGGGGGGGCATAAAATGTTACCAGTACCGCAGTACGTCCCGGACACTCTCTAAACAGATTGTTGGGGGCCTTCAAAGGTTACACAAATTGACCTTGCAAGGCTTTGGCTATGTTGACAACAGTGTAATTCAAAATGTTCATTCATCTGCTTGCATGCCACTATTTATGCAAACAATACCTATTCCTGTAGTCCTCATACATTGCATACACACCATTATTTATGTAAACACAAACTCTTCCTGTAGTCCACTTATTTTTGATCAATTCAAGGATAATTTAAAAACATTTCTAAAGTAAATGAAACATATCCAAACTAGCATATCTCATTCATTCAATGAGATACTATGGACAAGGTAGATTTGTGTAATTTTGAGAACACAGGTCGATTTCTAAGATCATAGAATGTCGCCAAATTCCATTCTGTGTACGAAGAGCCCATTGACCCTTTCTCCACTAAATACTCATTGACGAGTAGTTACCTTATTAACACTTTCTCTACTAAATACTCATTGACAATTAGTTACCTTATTAACCCTTTCTATCTAAATATTAATTGACGAGTAGTTAACCTTATTAACCCTTTCTATCTAAATACTCATTGACGAGTTGTTACCTTATTAACCCTTTCTCTACTAAATACTTATTAATGAGTAATTACCTTATTAACCCTTTCTATCTAAATACTAATTGATGAGTAGTTACCATATTAAACTTTCTATCTAAATACTCATTGACGAGTGGTTACCTTATTAACCCTTTCTCTACTAAATACTCATTGATGAGTAGTTCCCTTATTAACCCTTTCTCTACTAAATACTCATTAACAAGTAGTTACCTGATTAACCCTTTCTATACTAAATACTAATTGATGAGTAGTTCCCTTATTAACCATTTATACACTAAATACTAATTATATATATATATACCTTTATTTCCTCTGTAATACAGAGAGCTTACATATAATGAACAGGAACACAATACAATGATAATTAGTATTTACAGACATTTAACACGAAGAAAATCAAACGTATATACATGTACACCACGCATAAATAGCACACATGCACACACCCTAACACACTACAACCGCTCTCAAATACTCACACACACGCACCCTTGTAGACACAACCATACATACACACATACATACACATATACATACACACGTGTACATTTCCCTTATTAACCCTTTATATACTAAATACTAACTGATGAGCAGTTCCCTTATTAACCATCTCTATACTAAATACTAATTTATGATGAGTTCCCTTATTAACCCTTTATATACTAAATACTAACTGATGAATAGTTCCATAATTAACACTATCTATACTAAATACTAATTGATGAGTAGTTCCCTTAACCCTTTCTATACTAAATACTAATAGATGAATACTTCCATAATTAACACTATCTATACTAAATACTAATTGACAATTAGTTACCTTATTAACCCTTTCTATCTAAATATTAATTGACGAGTAGTTACCTTATTAACCCTTTCTATCTAAATAATCATTGACGAGTAGTTACCTTATTAACACTTTCTATCTAAATACTCATTGATGAGTAGTTACCTTATTAACCCTTTCTCTACTAAATACTCATTGATGAGTAGTTCCCTTATTAACCGTCTATATACTAAATACTAATTGATAAGTAGTTCCCTTATTAACCCTTTCTATATTAAATAATCATTGATGAGTAGTTACCTTATTAACCCTTTCTATACTAAATACTAATTGATGAGTAGTTCCCTTATTAACCCTTTCTATCTAAATATTAATTGACGAGTAGTTACCTTATTAACCCTTTCTATCTAAATACTCATTGACGAGTTGTTACCTTATTAACCCTTTCTCTACTAAATACTTATTAATGAGTAATTACCTTATTAACCCTTTCTATCTAAATACTAATTGATGAGTAGTTACCTTATTAAACTTTCTATCTAAATACTCATTGACGAGTAGTTACCTTATTAACCCTTTCTCTACTAAATACTCATTGATGAGTAGTTCCCTTATTAACCCTTTCTCTACTAAATACTCATTAACAAGTAGTTACCTGATTAACCCTTTCTATACTAAATACTCAATGATGAGTAGTTCTCTTATTAACCTTTTCTATACATACACACGTGTACATTTCCCTTATTAACCCTTTATATACTAAATACTAACTGATGAGCAGTTCCCTTATTAAACATCTCTATACTAAATACTAATTTATGATGAGTTCCCTTATTAACCCTTTATATACTAAATACTAACTGATGAATAGTTCCATAATTAACACTATCTATACTAAATACTAATTGATGAGTAGTTCCCTTAACCCTTTCTATACTAAATACTAATATATGAATACTTCCATAATTAACACTATCTATACTAAATACTAATTGACAATTAGTTACCTTATTAACCCTTTCTATCTAAATAATCATTGACGAGTAGTTACCTTATTAACCCTTTCTCTACTAAATACTTATTAATGAGTAGTTACCTTATTACCACTTTCTATCTAAATACTCATTGATGAGTAGTTACCTTATTAACCCTTTCTCTACTAAATACTCATTGATGAGTAGTTCCCTTATTAACCGTCTCTATACTAAATACTAATTGATAAGTAGTTCCCTTATTAACCCTTTCTATATTAAATACTCATTGATGAGTAGTTACGTTATTAACCCTTTCTATACTAAATACTAATTGATGAGTAGTTCCCTTATTAACCCTTTCTACACAAAATACTAATTGATGAGTAGTTCCCTTATTAACCATTTCTACACTAAATACTTATTGATGAGTAGTTCCCTTATTAACCATCTCTATACTAAATACTAATTGAAGAGTAGTTCCCTTATTAACCATTTCTATACTAAATACTTATTGATGAGTAGTTCCCTTATTAACCCTTTCTATACTAAATACTTATTGATGAGTAGTTCCCTTATTAACCGTCTCTATACTAAATACTTATTGATGAGTAGTTCCCTTATTAACCTTTTCTATTCCAAGACGAGTAGTTCCCTTAGGAAATGTTCAGATAATAAGATCAACAAACGACCTATGCTTATCTGAACATTTCCTTTCCAATAAATAGGACTCCTTCTGTACTACTATTATCTGCCGTCTGCCTATTTAACCTGAACACCCCTCCAGATGAATAATAGACCATTCCTATGTATACATTTATAACTGAGTGGGAGAATCCTTTAGTATAGAAAGGCAGGGTTTCCGTTGGAGGTCCGGGAATGGGGCCGGTAGCTGCTAAGGAGAAAATCAAGTAAATAATTTCAATGTAGGAACACCAATTTATCTACATGTACTTTCACAATATACATGTAAGTCTATAATCTAGAAGTGTAAGATATTGTAATTGTCAGATCGTTTTACCTGCAATATATTTTCTACCAAAGTTGTCAAGCTATCAAAGCCTCTACCTTCAAAGCAATAGAAATGTATTGTGATCATAAAAAAATACAATGGAGTCTATAAATAAATAATCCACAGACGCTAACTGTATATGTACCCATTCAGACGCTAACTGTATATGTACCCATTCAGACGCTAACGGTATATGTACCCATTCAGACGCTAACGGTATATGTACCCATTCAGACGCTAACGGTATATGTACCCAGTCAGACGCTAACGGTATATGTACCCATTCAGACGCTAACGGTATATGTACCCATTCAGACGCTAACTGTATATGTACCCATTCAGACGCTAACGGTATATGTACCCATTCAGACGCTAACGGTATATGTACCCATTCAGACGCTAACGGTATATGTACCCATTCAGACGCTGACGGTATATGTACCCATTCAGACAGGGGGGGGGTGAAGAAAAAAAATTCCGGCACATATGCCGGGGTAGGTGGGTGGTCAAAGCCACCAACAAGCAATTTTTTCCGCAACTAAAATAAAAAATTCCTGCTTGTTTTTCAGTGTTTTGGCAATGAGTTGGGCTTCAAAACCACTTTGAATGAGAGAAATAATGTAATTCTAACTGGTAAACTGACTGCAGGCAGTTATCGTGTTGTATTTTGTTGCAAATATTGAAATCCAAGATGGCCACTGGCAGCCATGTTTTTTTGGCTGAATGACCTCAAAATGACTCATTCCTATTTACATGTCCATGTTAACATCCATGATAAATAGTATGCACAGAAATTCATATACAGCTGTTTACAGTGAATTCCCCCCGCAAATCTCTGTTTTAGTGTTAAAAGGGGGGTGCATGGGTGTCAAAAAATGGTCGGAAAAAACTGCCGAAAACGGAAAAAAATATGGCGGTGGGGGTGGGTGGGTACAAAAAATTATCGAAAGGGAAAAAATGCCATACGTGCCTGAAATTTTTTTCCGACCCCCCCCCTGATTCAGACGCTAATGGTACATGTACACGCTAATGGTATATGTACACGCTAACGGTATATGTACACGCTAATAGTATATGTACACGCTAACGGTATATGTATATGCTAACATATTTATGGATGTGTAACAACCAGAAATTTTGGAATATACAGTCGCAAAGAAAAGTAAATAATGCCTTAACCGTTTCAGTGCCAGGGGCCGATCTAATCGGCCCTAATTTACAGTCTGTAAAATCGGCCCTATAAAAATTTGATTTTTTGGGATTGAATTTTTTTTGGGTATGCTAAATTAAGCATGCTATAGCGAATTTAAACTGGATAAAACCTTAGGGGCATGCTATAACTCAAAACTATCACCAAGTATTCATAGTAATAATTTTGATGCCCATGAAAAACGTAAGATTCCCTGGCACTAAACCTACAAAATAAGTCTGTCAAAGAATATAAGAAAAAATTATTAAAATTGAAAAAATTGTAAAAAATAATAACAAATGATGAAAAATTGTTAGGCCAATGCATTCTCTTATGGCCGACTTGCATACATAAGAGAATGCATTGGCACAGGGTATATGGGTTGATACAAAAATCGGACCTGGCACTGAAAGGGTTAATTTTAACACACCGAGATATGAAATTAAACCTAAATTATTGTAGAACCTGTGCAAAAATATGAATTGTATTTCGCGACATAAAACATAGAGACAATCGCCAAGTACAATTAAACTGTGGACGCTTTTTTGTAACCTAGCTGCAACGTACATGTAACTAGCTCAACTCCAAACAGATGTATTCTAGTGATTTTGGTCCTGGTATGCACTTTCGTTCAGCGTCTGTATTCTTTATATCAAATAAGTTGTCCTCTAAAATTCCATATTGATATCCCAACAAGATGGAGAGAAGTTTTACACATCTCTATAATGCACAATATGTGTGTCCTGAGGTATGGTAGCAGGGGAAATCTGGGCTGGGGAATGGGACCCAAAAAATTTAAATCAACTGGTGGTTCAACATGGGAAAAATTGGCTAGGGGAACAGGGCCGTTGAGGGGATCCCATGCCGGTAGAAACAATGAGAAAGGGTTAACCTAAGTATGATGGTAGCAAATGAATCAGACATCAAACTTCTATTTTCTGCAGATTAGAAATAAGATATCGAATCAGGATACTGATGACAATATTGAATCGATTCTCGAATCAAATTGGCTAGCTGCTGGTACATATGATATGCATGATCACACCCCCCCACAAAACATACTGTGTATATGTGACATATGAAATGTGTGTCATTTGATGCCCCCCACCCCCGCCCATATATACTGTGTGTACATGTATGTAACATGAAATGTTTATCATATGAATAGTGTGTCTGTCATTTTCAGAATGAGGTCCCCAGAGGGTGAATTTAGTGATCATATCCAACACTGTGGGGTAGCATCGCCGAAGGCACCCTCTGGGAACCACATTCTGCTTAGGCCTCATAATCTGGGAAGTATCTATAGTCTCAAACTAACATTGTTATTAGTAAAATACATTTCCCTTATTGAAAGTTTCTATATCCCCTAATTTGCAGAAGATAAAAAGCATAATCGAGGTGCTCAATGGGTGAACATCACCAACTTCAACTGGGGAACTTCAATCTGATCCTAGGACTCCCCTAGCAGTTGAGGCCTAAGCAAAATGAGGTTCCCAGAGGATAAATTTGGTGATGCTAGGCCACTTTGCGGGATAGCGTCACTAAATTCACCCTCTGTGGACCTCATTCTGCAAATGACAGACACACTATTTGCAGGTTTGATGGAGTTACCCATAATTCTGCTGTGGTTAAAAAGTCGATTATTTAGGGCATTACTGTAATTACATTAGGGCGGAAGTGAATGTTGAGTATAGGAATTTTGTCACCGAAAAATGTGACGTCACCAAGCCTTGAAATAGGGTGTCTGTCATTGCAGAATGAGGTCCCCAGAGGGTGAATTTAGTTATGCTACCCCGCATAGCGGGCTAGCATCACCAAATTCACCCTCTGGGAACCTCATTCTGCTGAGGTGTAAGCAGAATGAGGTCCCCAGAGGGTGAATTTGTAGATGCTAGCCCGCTATGTGGGGTAGCATCACTAAATTCACCCTCTGGGGACCTCATTCTGTAAATGACAGACACACTATTTCAAGGCTTGGACGTCACAGCAACATCACTATACAGTTCTCAATTTTTACTAGTATTTTGACTCCAATGGCATTTTCATGTTGATATTTGTCACCGATATGTAATTAAAAGTAATAATCTCACCCTCTAGGGCCCTCATGTTGATATTTGTCACGGATATGTGACTAAAAGTAATAATCTCGATGTCCTAATCTAATATATATTATACAGTTTAAAAGCATTGTGCCAAAATGTCTTAGCGATTTATAAGTTTGTGAATCGGCATGATTCTGATAACCCTTTCAGTGCCAAGTCCGATTTTTGTATCAACCCATATTTCCTTGATCATTTTTCAAATTTATTGATTATAATAATGTGATACATTGATGGAAAGAGCTCTTGAAAAATGAGAGCTCTTTCCATCAATGTATCACATTACTATAATCAATAAATTTTAAACTTCGGGGTTCATGCAGTTTGCTGATTTTTTCTCGCGGCCATGACCACATTGAAACCGCCGTTCATTTGTTATATAAATATGTTTGTACAGTCATGATTGATACAGTTTATCGAGTGATGCCAAAAAATTAAGTATCTTAATAGTCCTTAAACTTTATAATTAAATTGATTATCTATAGTCCTTAAAACTTTGTAATTACATTAGGAAACTGAGATTAGTAATTAAGGATGGACTATCTCTTTAACCCTTTGAGTGCCAGGTCCGATTTTTGTATCAACCCATATACCCTGTGCCAATGCATTCTCTTATATATGCGAGTCGACCATAGGTCGCCTCGCATATATAAGAGAATGCATTGGCCTAACAATTTTTCATCATTTTTTTTTTTTTTTTTTTTTTAGGGTCGATTTTACAGACCATAAATTAGGGCCGATGAGATAGGCCCCTGGCACTGAAAGGGTTAACCCTTTACCCAACAAACCGGCCAAATAAAGCTTCAACAGCCAAAAATATCTTCGGTCTGTCTCAATAGAACCATACAAATATGGATATCATTGGAACCGGCTCCTTGACCACATTGTGATAGTTACAGTTATGCCCTGTGCCAATGCATTCTCTTATATATGCGAGTCGACCATAGGTCGCCTCGCATAATTTTATATAAGAGAATGCATTGGCCTAAAAAAAAACTTTTTTTAACACTTTTTACCATTTTTTCTTACATTCTTTAACAATTTTATAATTTTTAATGTGTTAAGCCAATGCATTCTCTTATATATGCGAGGCGACCTATGGTCGACTCGCATATATAAGAGAATGCATTGGCACAGGGCCGTTCTGTTGGGTAAAGGGTTAAGGATGGATTATCTCTTTAAATAATTTTTTTTAGATACTTTCCTGGGTATGAAATAATATGAATGAGATGGAAATCCCTGCCTGGAAATGATTCTATCAATTAATATTGATTTATTTCATTATAATGTTCTAAATATAGTATCAATGTAACACTTCTTTGTTCTGTATATAATATAGTACTTTTATATAGAGTCCTTCAGAGTCATGGACCGAACGAATGCAAGCCACAAACTGTATCCAATTGATTGTATTTATTGTAATATTGAGTGCGAATCAAGTACAGTAATGCTCTAAATAATCGACTCCTTAACCACAGCAGAATTATGGGTAACTTTTCATGATTTTGTCGGAAATATGGCTTGTTGCCTTTGGACAGCATAATACATGTATATGCATTATTAGTTTTTGGCCCAAGCCCTAGAGTGTAGTATATGCTTAGTTTCCATACATAAAATAACCAATAAATGCAAATATAAAAGACGGTCCTGAATATCACGGATCATTATTGCACGGCTTTAAGTGTTATTTTATTCAAAATAAAATTTGAAATAAAATCAATATTAATTGCTAGACACGTTTCCGGACAGGGGTATTCAATTCATAAGTATTATTTCATACCCAGTAAACTATGTAGATCATGTTGCGGAAGAGATAATACACCTTTAATTTATTTTGGGCAAGTATTTACTGTCACCAGTGAAGACTTACCATTCCTGCTTCAGAAGCCGGGTCAAGTGTCAAAAATTGTTCCATTCTTCAAATAGGTATATCCTCCATGTCACATTCTACGTTCTCCAGATCAAAAGCCGGTCGATGTAATCACCAGAGAATTCTGGACATGACAAAAAATAGTCCCGATTGAATTAATAGTGCAATCATTGTGCAAAACTCAATTATGCAGCTTATGTATTTATCGAAATTTGGAATCCACATGTTGGATTACATACTAGATATATTAGATAGTCATAGTTTTTATGGAAAACATTTAATGTTTTTATTAATTTTTTAAAGCTGTATTAAGATTTCAGACTTAAATGTGTAACATGAACAACCCCATGCTGCAAAACATGCTAATTAGCTTGGCATTCCATGCTAATTAGCTTGGCATTCCTATCTAAGAAGAAATCGTGTTAATGGTCTTCCATCATAAAGATCACCATAAATTCCCAGGAATACTAAATGTATTACTATAAAAGATCATTTATAGTTTAAATTTTTAAAGAGGTATATGACTGTGTCAAGTTCATAAAATTGTTAAGATTTATAGTAAACAGACATGTATCTTGCTGCATGGTATATGGTACAGGCATATGCACTCAAGCTGACATCTCAGTTTTCATAGGGAATGTACTGGTAGTTAAACATAAATTTGGTAATTAATGTCAGAGTAATCTATATAATAGCAGGTGTGTCCTATACATCTTTAATTATCAGTGAAATGTGTTTGGATAAATTGTAACTGATAAGCAGAAACAGCAAAGGTCAGTGGTGAAAATAATAAAAACAAATATAATTGATAATTATCTCCTTGTTGGGCCATGTATAATTTAGTCGCTTTTTAACCCTTTCAGTGAGTGCCAAGTCCGATTTTTGTATTAACCCATATTTCCTTGATCATTTTTCAAATTTATTGATTATAATAATGTGATACATTGATGGAAAGAGATCTAAGAGCTCTTTCCATCAATATATCACATTATTATAATCAATAAATTTGAAAAATGATCAAGGAAATATGGGTTGATACAAAAATCGGACTCGGCACTGAAAGGGTTAAGGACATGCCTCTGTGGATCATGTCATAAATGGAGTTTAATCGTGGGAACGGGAATATCCCGGTTCCTGGTTCCCATACTCATTCCCGTTTTTCAGGAATATGATTTGTTGGACCGGGAACGGAGTGCATTGTTGATATTTGGTATATCATACATCAGTGGACACCAATGACACATAATTTTGTTTACTTCATCCACAGCAAGATGTATGTTATATATCTGCAAATGATACATGAAGTGTGAATAGAATTGACCATGCTATCATCTGATAGTTAAGGACTTAAGGTTTGGTTTGGTGACCCATGGACAGCCGTGACATCACAACACAGGTCACAACATAGTGACATGCACCTTTCGTGGGAAACAAGACTTACAACATATATAAAATTATCAATCGCGGTGATGTCGCATCAGCAATATCAGGCTATTCTAGTGACAAATGCACGGACTGTGCATGCGGTACTCTTATGCAGTTGCTTGAATATATAGATAGAACCGCATGAGTGTCTGGATTTTGACGAAATTATTGCACGAGATTTGTTGGCGGAGCGATACCTGGAGTGCGGGACGCAGTCCCGCACGAGAGGTATCGCGTTCCGCCAACAAATCGAGTGCGATAATTCGTCAAAATCCAGACACTCATGCGGTTCTATTTTTATTACATATCTCCGTATCATAGTAAGTTGACTCATAGTCGTTCATCTCCAGTACAAAAAATGTGAATTTAATTAAGTTTTAACACTGAATGAAATAGTTCAGTCGACAGATTGCACTAGTGCGATTCTGAGAATTATCACACGCCTGGAAACTCGTGCGATCATCCGAATTACGTTGATAGATATGTAATAAATAGGCCGAGTGTGTATTGTGAATAGACCATGATGCACATGCATTTTCTGCTGATATCGCATTCTAATTGTGACAGTGCTATTTTATATACCAAAACAGTATATGCCTTTATTGTTGTAGCATGTATACTAACTCAGTTATAAAACCTAACTAACTAATATACATCTTATAGCTGCATCATAATCATTTCATTTCGTGTGCTTGGCTCTGTGTTCTATCTTGCGCGATCCTGCCTATCTCAAATCCCGTAATACCTTTAACCCTTTGAGTGCCAGGGGCCGATCTCATCGGCCCTAAACCTACAAAATAAGTCTGTTAAAGAATATAAGAACAAATTATTAAAATTGTAAAAAAAATTAAAAAAAAATTAAAAAAAAATTGTTTAGGCCAATTTTTAATGCATTCTCTTATATATGCGAGGTGACCTATGGTCGACTCACATATATAAGAGAATGCATTGGCACAGGGTATATGAGTTGATACAAAAATCGACCTGGCACTCAAAGGGTTAATAACTATCCTAAATTGCCGCCCACTCATTTCTTACTTCGCCCAAGATCTTATCCGCTCACTCATTCTTCTGTCTATGTTAACACCCAATCTGAGACCTAACTGTCGGAGACTAAAGTGTGTTAGCCAATCGGAGGTAATGTTATTTTGCCCGTTTTCTCATTCCGTATTTCGTCACCAAGGTGTACACATCGCTATATCGTATTACACTCTCAGTGTTATCCTAATTTCTTCATGCTCGAAGAATGTAATAAGTTTAAGAAGCGGGGACCAGCCTAGGGTCAAAATATAGGGAGAAGTGACTTCTCCCTCTTGGAAAAATAAGGAGAAGTGGGGGCTTACCAGGGAGAAGTGGAGTGTTAGTGCGACTATTTGTCGCTAGTAACTATTTATTAGAACTGATTGTTTTAGCTGTTATTATTGTCCACAATAGATTTTCTACATGGGTGAGGATAAACTGGAAGTGTTAAGCTGAGCAGTAGATCATCCAGTCACCAATTCTTCAGGGAGATTACAAATTTAACTAAAAAAATGTTTTTTTTAGTTGTTTTTTTTAGGGAGACTTGCGGCCACACAGGGCGACTATTTCGCCCACGTCGCCCCCTAGGTTGGTCCCTGTTAAGAAGTAATACTACGAAATGACATCATGACCTATGCTTCCCCAGGATGGGTCATCGCGTCATCTGGTCATCTCTTCATAAGTTCATCTCTGATGTTTGATGTTGTGATGTGATGTTTTGATGTTGGAAGTCAAGCTACATGTACCTGTATAGATGTGTGTGATGTCGTCCATGTGTCTTGTGATGTGATGTTGGATTGTGTTCCGTTTGCTATTGCATGAATATTCAAAATAAATGTATAGAAGACTAAAGGTAGGCTTAGTGTTCCATAGGCCCTGCCTAATCAGACTCGGAGCCTTTACAAATACTTTGTGTTAGCAATGGATGGCTTTCCTTAAGACCCACCCCCGTGCTCTACAACATAATTTCCGCGAGAGCAAATTATTTAATGCAAGTTGTGAACTTGTAAGCATTGTGCATGTCAGTGTAGAGTCCAGTTCGGAAATAATGTCAGTGTAGAGTCCAGTTAGGAAATATGGCTTGTTGACATTCACTGGAAAGCTCTTACTGAGAGTTTTCCAATGAATGGTAACAGGCCATATTTCTGAAATTTTTTCCATAATTCTGCTTTGGTTAAGGAGTCGATTATTTAGGGCATTTACTGTATGTGAGTTTGCTGAGCGATTTGGCTTTGTGTCACTTACAATCATGGAATTTCTCCCGGGTATTCAATATATTCAATGTTTATTGCGATATTGCCTTCCAAAATTCTCTAAAAATTATGCAATATCAAGCTGGGACCACCCCCCTACTGTGAAATTCATTGTTAAGAAACTAACAATGAAATATATTCCCTGCGTTGTTTGTTGAATGTTATAAAGTTCTCATCAGAACAGGTCCGAATATTATCAAAAAGTTCGCGAGTTTTGAATGGGTGTAATATGATCTCTATGGGCATGAGCAACCAGATTACTAGACATTTGTAGAAGTAAAGTTATGATAGGGTGTATGGGAACGAATTACTTAACCCTTTACCCAACAAACCGGCCAAAACCGGCCAAGTAAAGCTTCAACAGCCTAAAATATCTTCGGTCTGTCTCAATAAAACCATACAAATATGGATATCATTGGAACCGGCTCATTGACCACATTGTGATGGTTACAGTTATGCCCTTTGCCAATGCATTCTCTTATATATGCGAGTCGACCATAGGTCACCTCGCATATATAAGAGAATGCATTGGCTTAAAAAAAATCTTTTTTTAACACTTTTTACCATTTTTTCTTACATTCTTTAACAATTTTATAATTTTTAATGTGTTAAGCCAATGCATTATCTTATATATGCGAGGCGACCTATGGTCGACTCGCATATATAAGAGAATGCATTGGCACAGGGCCCTTCTGTTGGGTAAAGGGTTAACTTCAGTGATCATTATAGCAAGGTTATCAATATAAAGATTCTGGCAAGTATGAAGTATAGAATGATCAAATTGTTGAATTTCGCTGCAAACAGGACCCAGTTATTCAGCTAGAATCCGGCATATGAAAAAGGAGGGTGGTAGCCTTAATGACGTTTTTTTTAAATGGGCGTATAAAATATATATTTTCTTTTGAGAAAGCTTCGAATCTTTGTATATAGAATCGTTCCTACTTGGTGATAACTAAGATACTTATGAACTCATCTTTTCATTTTAGTAAAAATTGTGAGCTCCCATTTTCAGTAACTTAAATTCCGCTCCAGCTCTATGAGAGACCCGCATATATAAGATAATGCACTGGCACAGGATCTTTAATGCGGCATCAGCACAGCTCCCGTCATGAAATGGTTAAAAGTAAATTGAAGGCTGTTTAACCCTTTCATGATGAGCGCTGCGCTGATTGGTGCAGTATTAAAAGATCATGTGCCAGTACATTCTCTTATATATGCGAGTCACCAAGAGTCTCCCATATATAGAGAATGCACTGGCTTACAAGATCAAGGTAAATATTGCTAGGCCACTGTATTATCTTATATACAGTAATACCCTAAATAATCGACTCCTTAACCTTAACCAATTATGGGTAACGTTTCAGTCGGAAATATGGCTTGTTGCCATTCATCGGAAAGCTCTCACATCGACACAGGATTTTCGCAAAATTTCAGGAAGCTCCAGTCGTGGAAGGAGATAATATAGTGTCACTCATATAATTTTTGTTCAATTTAATGCCACGCTAACAACGGATTTTATATCACAAGTGTAAAATAACTACCGGCATTAATGCCAGGCTAAAAATGGATTTTATACAATCCTTGAAATAGGGTGTCTGTCATTTGTAGAATGAGGTCCCCCAGAGGGTGAATTTAGTGATGCTACCCCGCATAGTGGGCTAGCATCACTAAATTCACCCTCTGGGGACCTCATTCTGCAAATGACAGACACCCTATTTCAAGGATTAATTTTATATCAGGAGAGTATAATAACTGTTAACCCTTTGAGTGCCAGGGGCCGATATTATCGGCCCTAAACCTACACAATAAGTCTGTTAAAGAATATAATAAAATATATTAAAATTGTAAAAAATTAAAATTGTTAAGCCAATGCATTCTATTATATAATGCATTGGCACAGGGTATATGGGTTGATACAAAAATCGGACCTGGCACTCAAAGGGTTACTAAATAACATGTCCTGGAGTGGGATTAGAACATCAAAACAATCGAAAGTGAATTGATATGGCGACAAAAAGTATGCATAAGTTACTGACTGTGAAATTATTGTGATAAAATATGGAAATAATGTCCGCCTCCAGCATAATGCAAGTCAAATCGTAAACAATTAACACATCCGCGTAACAACATACCAACCACGAGGTCATGACCTTCAACTGAAATACTTTAAATTATTCTCCTCAGACCCACCCCCCCCCCCCCCCCCCCGACAACAAAAAAATAGCACATTAGTGAAAAGTGTGAACCCCCCCCCCCCCCCCATTTTCAGTAACTTAACCCTTTCAGTGCCAAGTCCGATTTTTGTATCAACCCATATTTCCTTGATCATTTTTCAAATTTATTGATTATAATAATGTGATACATTGATGGAAAGAGCTTTTACAGCTCTAAAAGCTCTTTCCATCAATGTATCACATTATTATAATCAATAAATTTGAAAAATGATCAAGGAAATATGGGTTGATACAAAAATCGGACTTGGCACTGAAAGGGTTAAATGCTACTGCATGTGTTTTGTAGTGTCAGATAGAAATTTTTATTCAAATTAATGCCAGATAACAATGAATTTTATATCATGAGTCAAAAATAACTAACAATAAATAAGCTGGGATCAGAACAATCGAAAGTTAATTGATATGGCGACAAAAAGTATGCACGAGTTACTTAGTGAAATTATTGTGATCAAATATGGAAATAATGTCCACCTCCAGCATAATGCAAGTCAAATTGTAAACAATTAAAAGTCATTCATTGCGAATAACACATCCGCGTAACAACATACCAACCACGAGGTCATGACCTTCAACCGAAATACTTTAAATTATTCTCCTCAGCCCCCCCTCCAGCATAATGCAAGTCAAATCGTAAACAATTAAAAGTCATTCATTGTGAATAACACATCCGCGTAACAAGATACCAACCACGAGGTCATGACCTTCAACCGAAATACTTTAAATTATTCTCCTCAGCCCCCCCCCCCAGCATAATGCAAGTCAAATCGTAAACAATTAAAAGTCATTCATTGCGAATAACACATCCGCGTAACAAGATACCAACCACAAGGTCATGACCTTCAACCGATATATTTGAAATTATTCGCCTCAGACTCAGATCAGTACTGATACAGTAAATAATCGACCTCCTTAACCACAGCAGAATTATGGGTAACTTTTTTGGATTTAGTCGGAAATACAGCTTGTTGCCATTCATCGGAAAGCTCTCACTAATAGCTTACCGATGAAGGGCAACCAGCCATATTTCTGATTAAATCCTGAAAAGTTATCCATAATTCTGCTGTGGTTAAGGAGTCGATTATTTAGGGCATTACTGTACATACTGGTATATGATAGAGAAGTCACTTCTCCCTATAAAGACTAAATTAAGGAGAAATGGAACAATTTAGGGAGAACATGTCGCCCATGTCACCCTCCAGGCTGGTCCCTGTATACAAACAAATCTGTATGTTCCCAGCCAGCTGGTTTAAAAATTAAATTCCATGCAATGAACTACAGTAATGCCCTAAATAATCGACTCCTTAACCACCGCAGAATTATGGGTAACTTTTCAGGATTTAGTCGGAAATATGGCTTGTTGCATTCATCGGAAAGCTCTCGATGAATGGCAACAAGCCGTATTTCCGACTAAATCCTGAAAAGTTACCCACAAATCACCTTGAGTGATTATTTAGAGCATTACTGTAATTCACAGAATCAGCACTTCCAAGAGAAACATGAGTTACACACACAGAAGAAAATCTTGTGAGTCCATGCATGCACAAGCCTGCAAATAGCGGGTCTGTCATTTGCAGAATGAGGTCCCCAGAGGGTGAATTTAGTCATGCTATCCCGCACAGCGTGCTAGCATCACCAAATTCACCCTCTGGAGACCTCATTCTGCTTAGGCCTCATCTTCTGGGAAGTATCTATAGTATCAAATTATATTGTTTTTAGTTACATTTCCCCTTCTAGGAAGTTTCTATATCCCCTAATTTGCAGAAGATAAAATTCATAATTGAGGTGCCCAATGGGTGAACATCACCAACTTCAACTGGGGAACTTCAATCTGATCCTAGGTCTACCATATCAGTTGACGGCCTAAGCAGAATGAGGTCCCCAGAGGGTGAATTTGGTGATGCTAGCCCACTATGCGGGATAGCGTCACTAAATTCACCCTCTGGGGACCTCATTCTGCAAATGACAGACCCTGACCATGCAGTCTTGAGTTCAGGGAGTCCTATGAACACTAGGATTAGATGCAAGATGTCAGAATGTCAGTAAACTACCAATCCATCAAATGTAGGATAGACACATGGGACATATCACTGATTAACAGTGGTCTATTGTCTATGTGATGTGAAGCTTGTAGGCGAAACTATCTGGGGACATGACCTGATAAAGCCTGAATTTAGTGTGTCTGACATTTGCAGAATGAGGTACCCAGATGGTGAATTTAGTGATGCTATCCTATCACCCTCTGGGACCTCATCTGCTGGGAACTATCTATAGTAACAAATTAACATTGTTTTTAGTTACTTTTCCCCTTCTGTTCAGTTTCTTTGTCCCCTAATTTGCACCAGAGTTACAGCCCTTGTTGGGCTTAAAATACTAGTATGTGTGAACATCCTGTCTATACAACTCTATACAGACATGATACATTGAATTTGGTAATGCAGGCTAGCAACACCCGAATTCACCCGTTGGGGGACCTCATTCTGCTTTAGGTCTCAAGTGCCATGGGAGATCTAGGTTCAGGTTGAAGTAAATTAAAATCCAAGATGACCGTAGGCAGCTATATTTTTCAACAATTTGACAACAAAATTTGATAGCTCCCATCAAGAGGTGATCCTAAATATGCCTGTAGATTTTCAAAAGAATTCTCCAATAAATGCAAGCTACAGGGTGTGCCAGAGGATTTAAAATTGAAATCCAAGATGGCTGCTGTCTGCCACATTTTTAAACAAATTTCAGAAAAAAAAAATGCCTACCATATAGAGGTCACCCCGAAGATCCATATCAGGTTTGGTGAGGTAGCCTGTAGGGTGTGCCATGTTTGGTGATGATCGGATGAGGGAGGTAGCCTGTAGGGTGTGCCAGGTTTGGTGATGATCGGAAGAGGGAGGTATAGCCTGTAGGGTGTGCCAAAGGATTCAGTCAAACAAAGAGTAATTCCCAAAATGGATGATGGTAGCCACGTTTTTATTGAAAATTGTTAAAATTTGATAGCTCCCATCTAGAGGCGATCCTAAACATGCTTGTAAATTTTCAAATCATTTCTCCTTGTTTTTTTTTTTTTTAATATTTAGAGAACTGAAGATTCATATGATGTTTGGCGATGATCGGATCATCCCATGATGGATGTGGTCTGTTTGGTGTATCAAAGGATTTAGTCATATAATATGCAGATAAATTACTATATTAGCCATGAATACTATAGGTAACCTTTATTTAGCCTATTGCATGTGTATATCATGTTATTAAATCAGTAACTCATAATGTATATCAGATCTGTGCATAATGTGTGCTGTATCTTGTTACATGTGTGCTGTATTTTGTTACAACATATTAACAGGGTCAAGGCTTCCATTCTGTATGAAGACTGTATAAATAAATTAACCCTTTCTATACTAAATGGATTCTCCCACTAAGTTATAAAATGAAAGTGTCAATGACACTGTAACTCAACTTAGGTAGGGGAATAATTTAATGGTTGACAGTAAATGGAGAAATAGGAAAGGTGCTAATTGAAATGTCTAAGTAAGACTAGATGTACATGTCAATATCAACATTCATGACAGGTTTCATAATGATCGGATCAGGGATGTGGTGATTATAGTGTGCCAAAGGATTTATTGATGCAAAGAGTAAATTCTAAAATGGCCACCGGCAGCAATGTTTTTTCCCGAATTACCCCAAAATGACCTGTTCCCATCTACAGCCTTTAGGCCACGGCTTTTTTATTTTGTGGTTTACGGATTTTTTCTCCCATAATCAACTTGGGTAGGACGAAAAAAAATAAAAAATAAAAAACTGAAAAATGTGTTTTTTTTGTTTTTGTTTTTGGTTTGTAAACTCAATTTAGTATTAAAGAAGAATCAACAGAGAAACAAAGAACAGCGCGATTTTATTGTATATTTATGTTAAATTAATGTTTTGTGTATATTCTTGTGTAATTGTTAATAAACTGCCTTTAATAATTTCACTAATTAAATCAGTCATAAATCCCCAAGCCGGTAGATATATCTCAGGTTTGAAGTGAGTTATATAAAAGGAACAAAGTGACTCGGGGACAAAGTGACCTGTTCCCATATTAATCCAAGTATTTTGTTTGCATTAGGCCTAAATTTCTGCAGTAATATATAAAGAAAAGAAATGAGGTGCCCCATTTGCAGAAATACTTTTACAAACACATTTTTTAGCTTTAATTTCTCCCCACCTAGTCGAAAATCTACGGGATACTAAAGATACATTCAATGTATAGTCAAATTTGGACTACTCCCCACCATGAAAACACATCCACTGAAAAAGTGTGAAAAATAATTGATTGTTTTTGGGGACAAAAGTAACAAAACACATGTCACAAGTTCGTTTTAATACAATGAAGGGATACATACACGTTTGTATGTCGGGTTTATCAATGGGACATTTAATTTCTACCCTTGATTTATTTTACAAACAAGCTGCCGCTTGTATAAATGTTAACGACGAACGATTTTGGATTTACAGAAATATACTTCCGGGTTTGGAAGGGAGATAACTCACTATTAAATAAACGGGTATATAAAAACATGCACCGGAACATTTCCACCGGATTGTTTTCATTCGACAAATTGGAAGGATGGGAGGCTGTCACCGGGGGAGGGGTTGTACAAATATAATTTTGACAATCAATATGCGATTTATTCGTTCAATATTCGAGCCACTTTTTGGCGTACCTTTGGGATGAAAGGTTGGTGTGCGCTAAATAGTACGTAGCGCCACCGCTCGAGTGAAAATATTCCGTTTAAAAATAGATATATGGGAAAACCGGTTTACCAAAATAGAATTGGATGTCGTAAAAATGAGTTTCTATCGTCAATCTTTCAATAAAAATATGTACGTTTGGACCCAAATATGTGGGTCGGCGGAAAATATAAAATAATTTTTTTTTTTACAATTTTTTTTTAGGTCGGGGGGTTTTCCACTCGGTCGGCGGATCCGTAAACCACAAAATCAAACAAGACAGTCAATGACTGTGGGGTCGCTCACCAGACTGCAAAGACTGATAAGACTGGGACTCTGGAGACCACAACAGTCAGAACTTTTCATAATCACTTTAAAAGAAGTAGATATCTAAAGAGTTAAATCTAAAACAAAAAAATTGGAGTTATGTCCCTGGCCCCGCCCACATTTGACCCAGTGACCTGATTTGAACAAATCTGAACCCCAGTCACCCAAGGATCCTTCATACCAAATATGAACCCATATAGCCTGATGGTATTTGAGAAGAAGTCACTTTAAGAATACTATGGAGGGAAAGAGTTATGGCCCTGGCTTCGCAACTATTTCAAGTAAACTCATTTGAACAAATCTGAATGTGAGTCACCTAGGGAACATCCACACCAAATATGAAACCATTCGGTCTTATTGTTCTGAAGATGTTTAAAAGAATTACTATGGTGGGAAAGAGTTATGGCCCTGGCTTCGCAACTATTTGACCCAGTGACCGCATTTGAACAAATCTGAATGAGAATCACCTAGGGAACATCCACACCAAATATGAACCCATTTGGTCTTATGGTTCCAGAGGAGAAGATGTTCAAATAATTGTTGTCGGACGGATGGACGGACAGACGATGGACGGACGAGGAGTGATGACTATAGCTCCGCCGGAGCACAGGTAGGGTGGCTGGTTGATAATTAAATCTCTTATCTCCGCCCCTATTTGAACAAACGTGAATCCCCATCTATGAGATCCATTCATTTGGTAATTTCAGACATTAGATTTTAAGAGTTGAACTGAACTGATTTTCCTAAAATGACCCCAAATCTGAAAAAATCTAAACCCCAGTCACCGAAGGACCATCCATACCAAACATAATCTAAATAGTCCAGATGGTTCTTGAGAAGAAATTGTTTTAAGAATTACTATGGAAGGAAAGAGTTATGGCCCTGACTTCTCACATATTTGACCTGATGAACTCATTTGAACAAATCTGAATGTGAGTCACCTGGCTTCGCAACTATTTGACCCAGTGACCGCATTTGAACAAATCTGAATGAGAATCACCTAGGGAACATCCACACCAAATATGAACCCATTTGGTCTTATGGTTCCAGAGGAGAAGATGTTCAAATAATTGTTGTCGGACAGATGGACGGACAGACGATGGACGGACGAGGAGTGATGACTATAGCTCCACCTAAATATATAAACCCATTTGGTCTTTAATATGTATCTGGAGAAGAAAACAATTGATGGACGGATAGAGACATAATGACAGATGGATGGATGGGAGAACAGTCTGACATAGAGACTGACAAATTCAATCCAATATACCCCCCAAGTTTTCTTTGCAAAATCAGGGTATAATGAGTTCAACTGGATACTGGTGGTTAAGAACATAATATTCGAACAGACAAGCCTGAACATAGTGTCTGACATTTTCAGAATGAGGTCCCCAAAGGGTGAATTTAATGACACAATCCTGCAATGCGGGCTAGCATCACCAAATTCACCCTCTGTGGACCTCATTCTGTGTAGGCCTCAACTGCTATGGGAGACATAGCATTAGATTGAAGTTCTCCAGTTAAAGTTGATGATGTGCACCCATTGGGCACCTCAATTATGCATTTTATATTCACAAATTAGGGGATATAGAAACTAAACAGAAGGGCTAAAGTAAGTAAAAATGTCAATTTAAGTGCCTATATACTTCCCAGAAGATGAGGCCTAAGCAGAATGAGGACCCTGGCTAGTGTATTTGGTGATGCTAGACTGCTGTGCAGGGTAGCATAACTAAATTCACCCTCTGGGGACCTCATTCTGCAAATGCCAGATAGAAGACAAATTTAATCCAATATATACCCCCCCCCCCCCCCCCCCAATTTTCTTTGAATATTAGTCGTATGATTTCATCTGGATAAGTGGTGATTAAAACAATAATATGAAATGGCCAAACCTGAATTTAGTATGTCTGACATTTGCAGAATTAGGTCCCAAAAATGTGGATTTAATGACAATATTCTGTAAGGCAGGCTAGCATCACCAAATTCATCCTCAATCTGATTAGGCCTCAATGGCCAATAAAACCAAGGAACAGATTGAAGTCCTACAGTTGAAGTTGGTGATACACACCCATTGAGCACCTCAATTATGCATTTTATCTTCTGCAAATTAGGGGGACATTGAAACTGAACAGGTGGAAAAAGTGACTAAATCAAACTGTCAATTTGATACTTAGGTTACTTCCAAGAAGATGAGGACTAAGCAGAATTAGGTCCCTGGCAGGTGTATTTGGTGATGCTAGCATGCTGTATGGAATAGCAACACTAAATTCACCATCTGGGGACCTCACTATGTAAATGTCAGACACACTATTTCCAGACTTGAAGAAATCAAAGCCATTCACAGTATCATTGAATGTCAGTCATTAAATTGCTACAGATATGTTTAGATTAGAATAATACATGTCATCTGGCCAGTTTATATAATTAATGACCTGTACCTTTACAGATATATATGCCTCTGTGGTGAGAAGACATATTAAATTGAGAGGTGATATGGCTTGGAAGGGATCTTGGTTGATGGCAGGGTTGGGCCTGGGCCATATGGGAGGGGGTGGGTGGGGGAGGGTGGAATGTTTCCATAATTTCATTAAAGAGTAAAGTTTCATAACTCTGCAGATGTTATATATAATGGTGTCACTTTTTTTCAAATTTTAAAACATGTCCCAGAAGATGAGGCCTAAGCAGAATAAGGTAATTGAGGTGTATTTGGTGATGCTAGCCTGTTGTATGGGGTAGCAACACTAAATTCACCATCTGGGGACTACATTCTGCAAATGTCAGACACACTATGTCCAGGCTTGGAGAAATGAACTATTCCTTGTAGACTCTGGTAGTTGTTTAGCTAATGTCATGTCTTGTAATGACAGATGGTAAACTGGTCTGAAGCAAGCAGTAATCAGCAAGAGGATCAGGTGACCACACTATGATAAATTGGCTTTTTCAATAATACAGGCTAGAGTGTCCTCTTAAAAATTAATAGTGCATAGCAAAGGGGTGTGAATTATAAAGGGCCATAACTCTGTTAAAATATATCGGATAAAACCCATATTTTAACTTGATCTGTATATAAGTGTCAAAAATTCATATACCAAATTTGGTGTTGATCAGATGAAAAATGTTTGAGTAATCCTGTCTTGGATGAATTCTATATTAAAACAAGAGTGGAAGGGGTTAAATAAACAATACCAAAATCCATACAGATGAAGAACATGCTAAGAAAAATCTAGGTAAGAAATATGAGGCTGTGATGTGTCCTAAACAAAAATTAAAGGTCAAAATGCAAAAATTAAATTTTTTGTTTTTAAAGTTATGTCCCTGGCTCTGTCACTATTTGACCCAGTGACCCCATTTGAACAAATATGAACCCCAGTCACCCAAGGTATCTCTGTACCAAATATAAGCTAAATCGGCCAAATATTTTTTTAGAAGAAGTCATTGTAAGAATCACTATGAGTTATGGCCCTGGTTTCTTAACTAATTGACCGGGTGACCTCATTTGAACAAATCTGAACACCAGTCACCCAAGGACTCTCCATACCAAATATTAGCTAAATTGGCCCAATGGTTATGGACAAGAAGTTGTTGTAAGAATTACTATGGAGGAATAGAGTTATGGCCCTTGTTTCGCAACTATTTGACCCAGTGACCTCATTTGAACAAATCTGAATGAGAGTCACCTAGGGAACATACACACCAAATATGAACCAATTCGGTATGATGGTTTAAGAGGAGAAGATGTTTTTAAAAAAGTTGACGGACAGACGGACAGACGGACAGACGGACGGACGGACGGACGGACGACGGACGAGGAGTGATGACTATAGCTCCACCGGAGACTTTGTCTCAGGTGAGCTAAAAACCATCGCCTAACTTATTATAAAGACATGGGAGTGTGTTATATATGTAATATATGTTATCATTTATGTCTACTCCACAGATAGCTGGGGTCTTATATATAATTATAAAAGGTCGCAGACCACATGTCCCCCGACTGGAGTGGTAAACTTCATGATTGGATTTGTTAGAAGGATACTATTTGCAACAATGTTATACAATATATAGATGTTGCAAACCACCGCAAAATTTCTTGGACAAAACAACCCGATGAACAAACGCATGCAAACGCGAAAAAAATGATATTTTTTGTACCAACATGTTAGTAACAATATCCCAGAGTTTCAAATCTCTACATTTAAAACTGTAGTAGGAGTTGATTACACCATGAAGGTACCCAATCTCATCCAAAAGGCAAAAATGTTTCAAATTTTCTAAGTCGAAAACCCCCCCAAAAATATGGAAAAAATTATATTTTTGATTAGCTATATAGATGTTGCAAATCACCAACATGTTAGTAACAATATCCCAGAGTTTTTACAATTTTTGTTTTAGGTCGGGGGGTTTTCCACTCGGTCGGCGGATCCGTAAACCACAAAATCAAAAAACCATCGCCTTACAAATCTCATAATGATCTGATCAAAGGTACGACCTGTAGCCTGTACCAATGGATTTAGTCATGCAAAGAGTAAAATCCAAGATGGCTGCTGGCGGCCATGTTTTTCGGCTGAACGACCCCAAAATGACTCGTTTCCCCATCTACATGTCATTGTTAACATCCATGACAAATTTCATGAAGTTCCGACCAAAGCTACGACCTGTAGCCCGCACCAAAGGATTTAGTCATGCAAAGAGTAAAATCCAATATGGCTGCTGGCGGACATGTTTTTTTAGCCAAACGACCCCAAAATCACTTGTTCCCATCTACATGTTAATATTAACATCCATGATAAATATCATGATGATCAGACGAACAGTACGACCTGTAGCCCGTGCCAATGGATTGAATTTTGAAATCCAAGATGGCCGCCAGTGGCCATGTTTTTTGGCCGTATGACCCCAAAATGACTCGTTCCCATCTACATGTCATTGTTAACATCCATGACAAATTTCATGAAGTTCCAACCAAAACTACGACCTGTAGCCCGCACCAAAGGATTTAGTCATGCAAAGAGTAAAATCCAAGATGGCTGCTGACGGCCATGTTTTTTTGGCCGAACGACCCCAAAATGACTCGTTCCCATCTACATGTCAATATTAACATCCATGACAAATTTCATGATGATCAGACGAACAGCACGACCTGTAGCCCGCGCCAATGGATTGAATTTTGAAATCCAAGATGGCCACCAACGGCCATGTTTTTTGGCCGAATGACCCCAAAATGACTCGTTCCCATCTACATGTCAATGTCAACATTCATGACAAGTTTCATAAAGATCAGACCAAAGGTACGACCTGTAGCCTGCGCCAAAGGAAATTGTTGACGGACACACGGACGACGGACACCAAACCACGGCAATAGCTCAAACTTACAAAGTAAGTTGAGCTAAAAATACATTGGAACGGTCTATTATTCATTTGGAGGGGTGTCCAGGAAAAATGAGCAGATGACAGATCTTGGGAAAGATAATACAAGTGCAGAAGAATTCATATTCTTTGATGGGACAAACATATGTTCTGATAATAAGTTCATGGATCGCAGAAATGTGTGATGATAGGGAGTAAAGTGAGCCTTTAAGAGACAGAACCTATATGTGACCCGCCATATCAAATCCAGTCGTAAGTCGGCATTTTTTTACCCTGTGCCAATGCATTCTCTTATATATGCGAGTCAACCATAGGTCGCCTCGCATATATAAGAGAATGCATTGGCCTAAATTGTTTTTACAATTTTAATAATTTTTTCTTGTATTCTTTAACAATTTTATAATTTCACCCATACAGAGCCCCAGACAAACATGAGCAGACGACACTCTTCTATATGCTTCTATATATGTGTGGGGCTCCCTGCAGGGTAATGGATGTTTTTTATTTTATGTCCTAAAAATTGTAAGAAACATTTATTTTAAAAAAATGATAAAAAATTGTTAGGCCAATGCATTCTCTTATATATGCGAGGTGACCTATGGTCGACTCGCATATATAAGAGAATGCATTGGCACAGGGTAAAAAAAATCCCGACTTACGACTGGATTTGATATGGCGGGTCACATATATTAATACTGAAGAACTGAACCAGGATATTCGTATTATATATAAAGTGACTGCTTTATTTTACAACCCCAACAGAACCTATATATTATTAATGAAGAGGCATACCCCAACAGAACCTATATATTATTAATGAAGAGGCATACCCCAACAGAACCTATATATTATTAATGAAGAAACTGAACCAGGATATTCGTATTATATATAAAGTGACTGCTTTATTTTACAACCCCAACAGAACCTATATATTATTAATGAAGAAACTGAACCAGGATATTCGTATTACATGTGTATATATAAAGCAACTGCTTATTTTACATCCTACTATAAAACTTGTTTTTCTTCTTTAAAATAACGGTATCAGGATCCGGATATGTGTGAACATTATTGATTGTTTCCATAAAGATATGACCATGAGATCTATTTGTTTAGTAAGGGTTTATCAAAAAGTTAGTGGCTGCATGGGCAATATCATGACCAAACAGGATCCAGTTACTTTATTTATAAATCTTACATAAAGATACATAATCCGAATTACATGTTATACTCCCAAATTACTATTTCTATATGGCTTCGGGGGTAAGCAATATTTGATAAGAGTCAAGGAACCCACCCATCAAAGTTCAGAGTGATCAGATATCAATTCGTGAAATATATTTTTCACTGCTGGTACTTTTTAGTGGACCTGGTAAAAAGTCAGATAAATTGACAAACGGCCAAATTTCGTTGAAAAAAATGTTGACAAATAACAGGTTTTGGGCAAATTTATACTATAAATGACTCTGATTGACATTATTTTTGGGTAATTAATTGATTCTGATAACTGAAGCGGCAATTAAAAAATAGTTGTTGTTGGAATCTGATGATATGGGGACCATCGAATCGGATTGAGTACCTTTTAAAGTCGGGACTAAAATAAAACTAGGAGTGTTTACCCAAACATGATAAATGTTTCATTAGTGAGTGGGTAGGTCCAGTGACCAGACCAGAAGCTTCAGATTAGGAGAAGTCACTTCTTCCCTGTTTGGTTATTAGGGAGAAGTGGACTGTTATCAGGGAGAAGTAAGAATGGCTCAAGTACAAGTTACACCTCAACATCACCATTCTATGTTCCAATAAGTATTATGCAATACACGCATAAACATGTACATGTACATGAGCCCATTTAAAATTAACTAAGTCCACAAGGACAATACTGGTAACTGCGATAAAATGGGCAGACATATGTGACCCGCCATATCAAATCCAGTCGTAAGTCAGCGTAAGTCGGGATTTTTTTACCCTGTGCCAATGCATTCTCTTATATATGCGAGGCGACCTATTGAGTCGACCATAGGTCGCCTCGCATATATAAGAGAATGCATTGGCCTAACAATTTTTTATTGTATTCTTTAACAATTTTATAAATTCACCCATACAGAGCCCCAGACAAACATGAGCAGACGACACTCTTCTATATGCTTCTATATATGTGTGGGGGCTCCCTGCAGGGTAATGGATGTTTTATATTTTATGTCCTAAAAATTGTAAGAAACATTTATTTAAAGGATTTATTCGGTCTAGAAACTACAAAACGCAATCGGAAAGCCCTCCCTGTTGTGATTAAAATGATCCAAGTCCCATTCCGATCGCATAATAAATAACCCGTAAAATAAATAAATAATACCACCACCGGTATTCAGAGATTTCCGTGACTAAACTACGAGTGACGTACTTGTGGGGAGCAAATTAAAAACACAGATTCGGAGCTGGAGTTTATTATGCAGACTACGATGACGTAATCGTAAGTCAACCGATACTAAAATGCAGAGTCGTATGCGAGCGTGTGGTGTATAGATTACGTTACGCTTTGGCCGTTTATCTGGAATAGAAGACAATAATTATGTGAATAAAGTAATTAATAGCGCCTAGAATGGTTGTTTTTGTAGCCATTAATAACATGCCGGCACCTGTCTGTTTCGGTAAATAGATGGCAGTAATTAGTGCTTTGATTGTCTCTCGTATTCACTCGGTGATTTGTAATCACTCAGTGACTATTCATCAGTGTCAGTCGCGAACTTGTTTGCACTCTAAAATGCCACAAAGTGAATAGAAAGAACATTATCTCTCTGGTCATACATATATAAGAAGCGCCCAAATTTATATAAACACTGGGCTGAATAATGTTAACTCTATTTAGGCGCTTTTGTTTTGTGTCTGTTTGTTGTTTTACTTTCGATATAAATATCCCGAGTATCTGTCATGATGTCATCTCCACATATTCCAAGATGCCTAGTAGATGTAGTGTGTTCAGTTGTGGGCGGGCTAGCGATCCATTATTTAGTACCTCCAAAAAGACAACACAGTGCGTAATTTAGAACGCTCTTTATTGTCTATCGCTTTTGGGAGACGGAAGCATGGACGCTCTTTATATTTAATTGTCACAATACCACATACAAAATCACCCATGACTTATCGAAATAGAGGACATTCATAATTGAGAATGCCCTTTGTTGTCTACACCGCGACGAAAACATGGACGCTCTTTATTAGAGGCAATCATTGGAGTTTTTCTAGGCTAACAATTCAAAAAAATCCTCTCTAGAACGTCAATCAAAACGTAAAATAAAACGAACAACAAACACAAACTGAAAAACAATGCCAGGCTAGCCTTCAATTAAAAAAATGTCGTTATGCCAAACTGCAGCCTAACTAATAATTATTGTAGTTTCAACAGTCTGTTGTGTATTCGAGTGAATTATTTTGTTTACTCACTTATCGATCTTGACTGGAAGGATTTTAGCAAGCTGTTCACAGTCGTGCACTTCTCCACACAAAATGTTTCGTGTGAAGAAACAGACAGGAACATTATAATGACGAATATAAGCCATCATGATACATGTACTGGTACAATAACCACCACCTTTTTAATCACACCCCATTTGTATTTAATTGTACGCATATAGCGCACAACGGGATGACACTAGTGTGTAAACTATCTTCCGAAATTGGTACCATACAACGAAGAATGAAGTACCAGTATATGGCCTAACTTGTATTCTTTCAGAAACAGTTAAATTAATTTCGCACGAAATTCCGCTCGCGCATTGCATTTCTGCATAAATTAATCTTATTTCAAACAACTTTTATCGCCTCAAAGTGCATTTTAGCCATCATTATTCGTTATATAATCCAACATTCTAGCAAAGCCAGTTCATAATTCAGCACATTCAAACAGTTTTATTCCGTAATCGCTATTTATCGTAAAGGCTTAGGTAATTAACCAGCGTAATTTATCAACTCGTTACGCGATTGGCGGAATTTATTTCAAGCTCCACCCACCGCTGTCATCGGTAAGGGTCGATGCAGATGATCGGTCATGTGACCGCGTTGTGGTCATGTGATCGCACTCACGTGACTTACTTCGGATATTTCCGCGATTTTTTTAATATAATAATAATAAAAATACTATCTGCTCAATTTTGAATTTTCTTGGCGAAATGGGTCTGTTAGACATATATTATTAGTATTATGACGATAAAAAAAATATTTTTTTGACAGACTAATTCCTTTAAATAAAAAAAATAAAAAATGTTAGGCCAATGCATTCTCTTATATATGCGAGGCGACCTATGGTCGACTCGCATATATAAGAGACTGCATTGGCACAGGGTAAAAAAAATCCCAATGTACGACTGGATTTGGTATGGCGGGTCACATATTCAAACTTGACCAATAAGATTACATACCAAATATTGTCTAATTTCATAAATTATTACTGAAGATATCATCTGGAAACCATCTGGGACGGACACACGGACACCGACATCAATTTTCAGGGGACAAATACAAGTGCATGCAGAGTAATGCCCTAAATTCATCAGAAAGCTCTCAGTGAGAAAAATTTGCCGGACCATTTTTTAAAAATCCACTTTTTGTCATTTTTTTCACCGATACAAGAAATTTGAGTTTTGCTATGTCTTCAGTGGCCACTTAAGAACATAATAGGTATAAGTTATTGGTTTTATTTGCTTTGAAACTCATTATTTCTGTTTTCATTTTAGTGGGCGTGGCACCTAAAAATGGAAAATATTTGCAAAAATAAATTCCAATTTGTTTTTTTGTGTAGTCCAAGGGTAACTATAAGGCCATTTTCAGCGTGATATCTTTTTACTTTTGACCGACCCCCCCCCCTGATTGCACAGGTAAAAATGCTACATGTAGCTGGTCTATGCAGTTGCGAATTTTAACAATCTCACATAAAACTATTATAGATTGTTCTTCAAATAAACAAATAATTTAAAATGCTACAAATTGTGCACACAATGTTGTGGTTATGTAAACAAATTTCAGTGAGAGCTTTCCAATGAATGGCAACAAGCCATATTTCCGACTAAATCCTGAAAAATTACCCATAATTCTGTTGTGGTTAAGGAGTCGATTATTTAGGGCATTAAAGGGCAACATTACTGTAGCTAGACATAAGACAAATGTTTAAATTTAAATTTATATTTCCTTCACAAGACTAGTGATACTTAACCCTTCCATGACTAGAGCTTCCTGAAATTTTGTGAAAACCCTGTGCAAATGCATTCTCTAGTATATGCCAGTCCCCTGTATGGAGCCTCGCAATCTCGCATATATAAGAGAATACATTGGCCTAACAATATTTACCTTGACCTTGTAAGCCAGTGCATTCTCGTATATATTCGAGGCTCCCTATGGGAGATGCACATATATAAATGAATGCATGGCTCGGGATCTTATTTCTGCACCAGCGCAGCTCCCGTCATGAAAGGGTTAAATAATAACCAAGGCATTATATAAAGTTTAATGTTTAACCCACAGGGAGCCTCACAGCGATGGAACCATGTACTACAAAGTGTGGTCTGCTGCAGTCTATTTGGGACTCTCTATGGGTCATGAAAGGAATAATAACTGAAGTGATATATTAATGTTTAAACTTTAACCCACAGGGAGCCTCACACAGATGGAACCATGTACTACAGAGTGTGGTCTGCTGCAGTCTATTTGGGGCTCTCTATGGGTCATGAAAGGGTTAATACCTGATGTATATAACAAGTCGGACATCAAGTACCCCGTAATACAGAATGACACTTTAGAAGTTAGGCCACCACTGTGTTAATCAATGACTGAGAATCATATAAAAAACAACAAGCAGTCGCAGCTAGATCCCCCGCCAAACTGCGCTGTTGGGGAAGTGCATTCTCAATAATGTTTCCATTCTCAGTATGTGCTAAACAATTAAGAGGTGGGATTTTGTCAAAAAGCCTGGCTTGTGAACTCATTTTAGGTACTGGTCATGGGAACGAATATACCAAAAATCTTTTAAATCCGTTGACATTTGTGGAAATTAGTCCTGTGACGTCATCCATTTGCACCAAAAATAATAAACAAAGTCCAATAACTCTGCTGAAAATATCCGGCCGGACCTGGTTTGCGAACTCGTTCTAGATACTGGTCATGTGAACTCATATACCAAAAATCTTTGAAATCCGTTGACATTTGTGGAAATTAGCCCTGTGACATCGTCCATTTGCACCAAAAATAATAAACAAAGTCCAATAACTCCGGTAAAAGTATCCGGCCAGACCTGGCTTGCGAATTCATTCTATGTAATGGTCAGGTGAACTCATATACCCAATATCTTTGAAATCCGTAGAGATTTGTGGAAATGAGACCTGTGACGTTGTCTATTTGCTCTTTGGTAAATTCAACAAAAATAATAAACAAAGTCCAATAACTCCGGTAAAAATATCTGGCCAGAACTGGCTTGCGAACTCATTCTAGGTAATGGTCAGGTGAACTCATATACCACAAATCTTTGAAATCCGTTTACATTTGTTCAAGTTATGACTCAAGTTATTACAAGTTATTACAAATTCGGGACGTCCGGACGGACCCACATTTTGATACTTGTGTGTCTAGTACTGTCTATACAACTAAGTGGCTAGAGACCTATGTGACTACTTGTATTTACGTGGCTTCAAAAAGGGTTCTCACGAAATGCTACTTGCGAGGCTGCAAATCAAGTGTCAATGTATTCTGTGACTTAAGGTTGGCGCATGTGAAGTAGTCAGCAGATTGTATTTTTTCAACGCTTCATTCACAATTTAGAGAGTTCATTAAGAAATAAATCGTGATTAAGAAAAATATTGTATATTTGTAAATAAGGTTGCTAATGTGGCTAGCCACTTAAGCCGTCCGTCCGTGTCCATAGAACACTGGTTGGACATCCATATTGATGGACAAATTGTTTCCATTTATTAAAGGACAACTTTTTCAAGTGACTTTCTCAGGCCACTTAGATCACATTTCAGCTGTCAAATGAGATTGCTTATGTGACTAGCCACATAAGCAACTGTTTGAGTCCAAATGGTATTTGAGTGGCTTCAAAGACACATAAGTGGCATTTTGTGGGAACGGATGGACGGCACGACGGACGGACAGACGGATGGACAGAACACATTACTATATCCCCCGCAAATTTGGCGGGGGATAAAAAGGCCTGTGTCAACCTGCCAGTGCATTACTCTGACTTGGTTTCTGTCATTCTAGTGCGTTGGTTTGGTGTTGCTTACCCTGGAACTCATGTTACCTGGTCAGACACCCACTTACCTGTATTGGTAACACATAAAAACACTTAACCCTTTCATGACTGGAGCTTCCTGATTTTCTGCGAAAACCCTGTGCCAATGCATTCTCGCATATATAAGAGAATGCATTGGTCGAACAAATTTTATATTATTTTTTATAATTGTTAAAAAATTTAAGCAAAAATGAAAATGAAAGTGTCAATGACACTGTAGCTCAACTTAGGTAGGGGAATAATTTGATGGTTGACAGTAAATGGAGGAATAGGAAAGGTGCTAATTGAAATGTCTAATTAAGACAAGATGTACATGTCCATATCAACATTCATGACAAGTTTTATAATCATCGGATCAGGGATGAGGTGATTATGGTGTGCCAAAGGATTTAGTGATGCAAAGAGTAAATTCTAAAATGGCCACCGGCAGCCATGTTTTTTTCCGAATTACCTCAAAATGACTCATTCCCATCTATGTACATGTCAATGTCAACAGTCTTTACAAATCTCATAATGATCTGACCAAAGGTAAAACCTGTAGCCTGTGCCAAAGGATTTAGTCATGCAAAGAGTAAAATCCAAGATGGCTGCTGGCGGCCATGTTTTTAGGCCGAATGACCCCAAAAGGACTCGTTCCCATCTGCATGTCATTGTTAACATCCATAACACATTTCATGATCAGACGAACAGTACGACCTGTAGCCCGCGCCAATGGATTAAATTTTTAAATCCAAGATGGCTGCCAGCGGTCATGTTTTTTGGCCAAATGACCCCAAAATGACTCGTTCCCATCTACATGTCAATGTCAATATTCATGACAAATTTCATAAAGATTAGACCAAAGGTACGACCTGTAGCCCGTGCCAAAGGATTTAGTCATGCAAAGAGTAAAATCAAAGATGGCTGCTGGCGGCCATGTTTTTCGGCCAAACGACCCCAAAATGACTCGTTCCCATCTACATGTCATTTCTAATATCCATGACAAATTTCATGAAGTTCCGATCAAAGCTACGACCTGTAGCCCGCGCCAAAGGATTTAGTCATGCAAAGAGTAAAATACATGATGGCTGCTGGCGGCCATGTTTTTTAGCCGAACGACCCCAAAATGACTCGTTCCCATCTACATATCAATATTAACATCCATGACAAATTTCATGATGATCAGACAAACAGTACGACCTGTAGCCAGCGACAATGGATTGAATTTTAAAATTTCATAAAGATTAGACTGTAGCCTGCGCCAAAGGATTTAGTCATGCAAAGAGTAAAATCCAAGATGGCTGCTGGCGGCCATGTTTTTCGGCCAAACGACCCCAAAATGACTCGTTCCCATCTACATGTTATTTTTAATATCCATGACACGTTTCATGAAGTTCCGATCAAAGCTACGACCTGTAGCCCGCGCCAAAGGATTTAGTAATGCAAAGAGTAAAATCCAAGATGGCTGCTGGCGGCCATGTTTTTCGGCCGAACGACCCCAAAATCACTCGTTCCCATCTACATGTCATTGTTAACATCCATGACAAATTTCATGATATTCCGATCGAAGCTACGACCTGTAGCCCGCGCCAAAGGATTTAGTCATGCAAAGAGTAAAATCCAAGATGGCTGCTGGCGGGCATGTTTATTGGCCGAAAAACCCCAAAATGACTCGTTCCCATCTACATGTCAATATTAACATCCGTGACAAATTTCATGATGATCAGACGAACAGTACGACCTGTATCCCGCGCCAATGGATTGAATTTTGAAATCTAAGATGGCCGCCAGCGGCCATGTTTTTTGGCCGAATGACCCCACAATGATACGTTCCCATCTACATGTCAATGTCAACATTCATGACAAATTTCATAAAGATTAGACCAAAGGTACGACCTGTAGCCCGCGCCAAACGATTTAGTCATGCAAAGAGTAAAATCCAAGATGGCTGCTGGCGGCCATGTTTTTTTGGCCAAACAACTCCAAAATCACTCGTTCCCATCTACATGACAGTGTTAACATCCATGACAAATTTCATAAACTTCCGACCAAAACAACGACCTGTAGCCCGCGCCAAAGGATTTAGTCATGCAAAGAGTAAAATCCAAGATGGCTGCTGGCAGCCATGTTTTTTGGCCGAACGACCCCAAAATCACTCGTTCCCATCTACATGTCATTATTAACATCAATGACAAATTTCATGATGATCAGATGAACAGTACGACCTGTAGGTTGCGCCAATGGATTGAATCTTGAAATCCAAGATGGCTGCCAGCGGCCATGTTTTTTGGCCGAATGACCCCAAATTGACTCGTTCCCATCTACATGTCAATGTCAACATTCATGAAAAATTTTATGAAGATCAGACCAAAGGTACAACCTGTAGCCCGCGCCAAAGGAAATTGTTGATGGACCCACGGACGACGGACGCCAAACCATGGCAATAGCTCAAACTTACAAAAGTAAGTTGAGCTAATAATCGACTCCTTAACCACAGCAGAATCATCGAGAGCTTTCCGATGAATGGCAACAAGCCATATTTCCGACTAAATCCTGAAAAGTTACCCATAATTATGCTGTGGTTAAGGAGTCGATTATTTAGGGCATTACTGTATATGGATTAATCAACAGCTTGCATATATACACACATCTTCTCTTTTGTTTTTAACTAAAGCTTTGATTGTTTAAACAATTGGAAATGTCAGTCATGAACCAGGATATACAACATGCAGCAACATATTTCTTTGCATAAGCAAGCAGCCTGAACACATGTGAATCATCATCTCCCAGTGAAATGTTTGTTTTGGTATACTGGGTTTATTAATTGGCTTATGAAAATCAAGGTAAAAGATCTCTTGATGGAGGAGGGGAAAAAACCAAGGCAGGTGATGATATACTGACTAGCAATGTTCAACATGATCACCGGTGAATGCAAATCTCCTAAATAATGATAAATTCACTTGAAATCATATTTAGCATATAAAATTGAATAAAACCAACATATTAAAATCTCAATTATTTTACTATGGGGTTAACAGGGATAACTTTTTATGAGGAAAAGATTTTCACACGGCCTAAGCCAGGCAAACAATGTTCCATAATTCTTAACAATTTTGACATTTTATTTTACTGTTTTTAACAAAATTAGACCCGACACAATGAGAGCTACCGGTACAGTAATGCCCTAAATAATCGACTCCTTAACCACAGCAGAATATTTATGGGTAATTTTTCAGGATTTAGTCGAAAATATGGCTTGTTGCCATTCATTGGAAAGCCATATTTCCGACTAAATCCTGAAAAAATTATCCATAATTATGCTGTGTTTAAAGAGTTGATTATTGACATTACTGTACATGTACCGGTATAAAAGGATTTCAGATTTTCTGGCAGTTTCAATCTGTCAATGACATTTCAGTTATATTAAGGCTTGTTGAAACTTTTAGTTGAATTTTATAACATTTTTAGATTTACCACCATTTTAATTGGGGCCTTCAAGCAAAAACATGCTCCCAAATGTTGAAATAGTGTGTCTGTCTTTTACAGAACGAGGTCCCCATAATGTAAATTTATGGACGATATCCCACACGGTGGGCTGTTATCACCAAATACACCCTATCGGGACCTCATTCTGTTTAGACCTCAACTGCTATGGTAGACATAGGATTAGATTGAAATTCCCCAATGGCCCAATAGAAGTTTTTGTGTTAGTAAACCCACATACCAAATTTCATTCGATTCAGTTCAAACATACTAAAGTTATCCGGAAACGAAAAAAGTGAATGGACAGATTTACAGATGGACAGACAAACCAAAAAAAATAATACGTCTGTTTTTTTCTTCAGAACGGGCGCATAAAAAGTAATTAAAAATAAGTTATTAAACTTTAGATATACCTCCCAGAAGAGGAGACCTAACATAATGAGGTCCCCAGTGACTAAATTCACACACAAAGCCGGTTTGTTCACAACAAGCCTTGAAATAGTGTGTCTGTCATTTGCAGAATGAGGTCCCCAGAGGGTGAATTTAGTGATGCTACCCCGCATAGTGGGCTAGCATCACCAATTTCAGCCTCTGGGGACCTCATTCTGCAAATGACAGACACACTATTTCAAGGCTTGCCTCTGTTCACACTGTAGCTCAACTTCGAAAGGGAATAATTTCATGTGTTACAGTCAATGGAGTGATTAGGAATGTGGAAAGTTGAAAGGCCTACATGTAGTTATGCAAAGAGTAAAATCCAAGATGGCTTTTTGGCCGAATGACCCCAAAAGGACTCGTTCCCATCTACATGTCATTGTTAACATTCATGACAAATTTCATGAAGATCCGACCAAAGCTACGACCTGCAGCCCGCGCCAAAGATTTAGTCATGCTAAGAGTAAAATCCAAGATGGCTGCTGGCGGCTATGTTTTTTGGCCGAACGACCCCAAAATGACTCGTTCCCATCTACATGTCAATATTAACATCCAAGACAAATTTCATGATGATCAGACGTATGACCTGTAGACCGCGCCAATGGATTTATTTTGAAATCCAAGATGGCCACCAGCGGCCATGTTTTTTGGCCGAATGACCCCAAAATAACTCGTTCCCATCTACATGTCAATGTCAACATTCATTACAAATTTCATAAAGATCAGACCAAAGGTACAACCTGTAGCCCACGCCAAAGGAAACTGTTGACGGACACACGCACACACATACAGACACACGGTTGACGGACGCCAACCCATGGAAATAGCTCAAACTTACAGAGTAAGTTGAACTAACAACACAACTAATCAAGTGGGGAATATTCCATTCAGCAATAAACTGCTAACATAAATGTGTTTACTGTCAATACATCTAACATATGGTTCACTATATTTCCCAGTCATAAAGCGCAGATGATGATATATTCTTGGATTACATTGAATATAATCAACTCCCACAATCTAACTAAAAATACAGGGTAGTAATGACTTGCATCAACAATGGGACAGATAAAGTACTAGTATATGACAATCATAATAAAGCACGTTCAGTTTTAACACTGTTTTCACTAAATAATCATGGATAAGTGGTCAGATACATTTTTTTTATGAAGTTCATTGTGCTGTTCTAATATAATCAACGAGAGGCCGATCACGATCGGCAGATGTTAACCCATCCCTTGGCGATAGTAAATTACTCTGATCGTAATTATAAATGAGAGTTTTGATGTTGAATTATAGAGTATACTGTTAGGTACTATTATAGACAATGCACATAACACAAATTACTGGAATTTATGAGTCACTCACATTTATATAAGAGAATACACTGGAACAGGATCTGTAATGCTGAACCACCACAGCCTTGGGTTAAATGTGAAAAGGTGACCTGGACATGCAATACTTGATCAAGAGATTCCAATATAATGATAATGTATCAAATTCTACCCACAACAGCAATCAAGATAAACACCTCACTGCTGACCGATTAATATCTGTTATACAGCAGAGCTGTCAATAAATCATATGCTTATGTTAAATAGGGCATGGAATTCAAACTAAATTTATTTTTTTAAGAGTGAATATTTTTTTTTTTCGAAAAAGAGCCATCAGTTAAAAATTGTCTGATCAAACACATATTCGAACTCGATCTGTCTTTTGTGCTGAGAAATTCATATACAAAATTTAGTTCCAATCAGATAAAAAATGTTTGAGTTATCGCACCATGCGTAAAGTGTCTACAGACAAACAGATGGATGGACTAATGACAGTTGGTCAATCTGTATGTTGACACTTCCATACTATGATATGGGTAAACATAAAAATTAGTCTTTTGTGGGTATTAAAGTATCAATTTTCCCATCTCCACCAGCATGGGCATGCATTTGATTTTTTTGTCTGTGAAACACTGGACAAACATGACAAAATATGTGATAAAACACAATTTATTCCCATCTTTCCTGGCATAGAGACCTTCTCAGAAACCCAGAGTAAGAGTGCAAATTAATTAGATAGAGCTACAGCCTGTAAGCCAGAATCCTGTCCCTCAAAAACATATATCTGGTTACACCTCACACTAATGTCTAATTATCAATAACTTAGATTTACTGTTTGTCTCTACCAGAGCTAAAGTGATACTGCTGGTAATCAATTAGTTGTTGACTGCTATGGTTATCTGTTCAATTCTTAGTTGAAAAAGGGCCATAACTCTGGTATAAAATGTTGGATCTAACCCATATTCAATCTTGATTTGTATTTTGAGTTGAGAAACTCACATACCAAATTTGGTTCTTATCAGTTGAAAATGGTTGATTTATCAAAATATGCAGAAATTCTATGTCAAAGGGCCATAACTCCATTAAAAAATATCGGATCAAACCCATATTCGAATTCGATATGTATTTTGGGCTGAGCAACTCACATACCAAATTTGGTTATGGTCAGATAATTTTTTTTTGAGTTATGGCAGCATGCATAAATTCTAAGTTGAAAAAGGGCCATAACTCCGTAAAAAAAACTCGGATCAAACCCATATTCGAACTCGATCTGTATTTGGTGCTGAGAAAATCATATAAAAAATTTGGTTCCGATCAGATAGAAAATATTTCAGTTATCGCACCATGCGTAAAGTGTCTACAGACAGACGGACGGACTAACAACGAGTGGTCAATCCGGGCAACGACACTATGTTTACCATACTATGGTATGGGTAAACATAAAAATGGTACTAGTAGATCCGGTCTGTGTCAATAATAAAACACATGTTGAGCCTGATACACTTCCCACCTCTCGGTATATAATCATTAATGACAGATCCGGTCTGTGTCAATATTCAAACACATGTTCAGCCTGATATGCTTCCCAACTCTAGGTGAAAGGGCTTCATATTAAGGATGTCCCCGTAGCCGAGGTGGTTTGGTCGTGGATACATGTACGATTATCGCAGTCTGGATTGGACGAGGTTGGTACAAGTTTGAACTCTGACATGGGCGAAAATTGGTTCTCAGAACCGATTTTCAAGCTTGATTTGAGTTAAGGTACATCTCAATGTGCTATTCCGATCGATATATGGCCATTTTGATAAGAAATGACAATTTGTTCACGCTCACTGAAATTGCTGAATTAAGCGCATATCAAGCAATGAACACTCCAACTGAGTCCGTGCCTCCATAACTCTTAATATAAATACAGGGTAATAAAACTACCTAGTTAAGCCTGTTCAGTTTTAACACTTTCTTCAGTAGATAATCATTGAAAAACAGCCATTGTTTAACTTATTGTTGACCAATTTCCCAGGGATCAGTCATGAGGGAGAGATGGCAGGCCTTTAAGATTCAACGAGAATCACCGTATTGATTCTCGTAATGATTCTCGCGAAACTTTTCAATTTTCAGTGCTTTATGACTAACTTGATCCAGCATTTTATTCTCACAAAATTAAATGTATTTTGAGCCCTGGGATGGGAGACGCGGAACAGACATGAGGGAGACAGGGGAGACAGGGAACAGACATGAGGGAGACATTGTCTCCCTGAAATCAGTCACTTCTACATCATTTTGCAGCATGTACTAGTATATCTCCAGTTCTTATTAAAACCGGACTCAAACGGCTCCGTGTTACTGAGTCTGAAAAATTTAGATGAGTTGCCCATTACCACCAGCAAAAATAATGTCAGTCCATTGCAACATCCGAGCATCAGTAAAGTGAGGCACAAAATCAGGTGATTGTCACGATTACTATCGTACCACAATATATCACCCACCCTAGGTATCTATCCCCCCATCCTAGGTATCTATCCCCCCATCCTAGGTATCTATCCCCCCCATCCTAGGTATCTATCCCCCCCATCCTAGGTATCTATCCCCCCATCCTAGGTATCTATCCCCCCATCCTAGGTATCTATCCCCCCATCCTAGGTATCTATCGCCAGGGATGTGGCTAGAGGATTTCCGTTGGGGGGATTTCCAACTGCAGCCCCCCTCCCATTGAATCAGATCAAATACAAATAGCCTATACATGTATATTCATAAACCATGGTTCTACAGTAATGCCCTAAGTAATCGATCTCTTAACCAAAGCAGAATTATGGGTAACTTTTCAGGATTTAGTCGGAAATATGGCTATTGCCATTCATCGGAAAGATCTCGGCGAGAGCTTTCCGATGAATGGCAACAAGCCATATTTCCGACTTAATCCTGAAAAGTTACCCATAATTCTGATGTCGTTAGGGAGTCGATTAATTAGGGCATTACTGAATATTTGACAAAGAAGGAAGTTGACTCAAACTGACATGTGTTTGCATAATAGAATAGCAGGATGCAGCTTTGATTATTCATGTTTATTGCTTGACTTGATCCAAGCCTGCAAATAGCATGTCTGTCATTTGCAGAATGAGGTCCTCAGAGGGTGAATTTAGAGACACTGCATAGCATCACTAAATTCACCCTCTGGAAACCTCATTCTGCAAGGCCTCATCTGCTATAGGAGACATACATGTAGCCTCAGATTGAAGTTCCCAAATGGTGAATATAGTGATGTACACCCGTTGGGAACCTTGATTATGCAATGTGTCGTCTGCCAATTTGGGGATATAGAGAAACTAAACTAAACAAGAAATAGAATCTATGTGAAGAAGTTTCTATAGAAATTTGATAATAAAGAAACTTTCCAGAGAAGATGAGCCCTGAGCAGAATTAGGTCGCCAGAGGGTCAATTTAGTGATGCTAGCCCACTATGTGTGATAGCGTCACTAAATTCACCCTCTGTGGATCTCATTCTGCAAATGACAGGCACACTATACTCAAGACTTGAATGTACTGGTACTCACGGGTACTCAACAATATTAAACGAATCGTAATGCATTGAAATTTCAATGAATCGTTACCAAGCCTGAATTCAGTGTGCCTGTCATTTGCAGAATGAGGTCCCCAGAGGGTGAATTTAGTGACGCTATCCTGCATAACCAAATTTCCAACTGCATGCTCCCACCTTTAACCAGACTCAAAGTCCAGGATATTCTATTTTCAACCTTCCTCAACCCCACCCCTACCGCCACACAATTACATTTAGAAATATTAAATTAGCCGTTGGTTTATTATTATTATTTAATAATACAATAATTATTTGTTTGTGATTTTCATGGAAATTTCAACAGATTTTGAATGGGTATTCAAGCCTTGAAATACCGGTAGGGTGTCTGTCATTTGCAGAATGAGGTCCCCAGAGGGTGAATTTAGTGATGCTACCCCGCATAGCGGGCTAGCATCACCAAATTCACCCTCTGGCAACCTCATTCTGCTGAGGTGTAAGCAGAATGAGGTCTCCAGAGGGTGAATTTAGTGATGCTAGCCCGCTATGCGGGGTAGCATCACTAAATTCACCCTCTGGGGACCTCATTCTGCAAATGACAGGCTCACTATTTCAAGGCTTGCGGGTATTCTGCCTGGTTATCCTGGGTATTTTGTGAATTTGTTTGGGGCCCTTACACATAAGAAAAATCACCGCCATGATGGGTTGAATTTATTAGAACACCTGCTCATTCATAATGACCTTTTGGTCTTAAGTAATAAGTTACTCTCAGTTGAAAACAAATTTAACTACTGGTATGGAACCTGTAATAAATTCAGCCATGTTATATATACATGTATCATAAGGCTGAGTTGGTCATTGTCGCATTATTTTGTATAAAAGTCATTCAGGATCTCCCAAATATGCAAAAAAACAACCAAAGATCTCCCAAACATGCAAAAAAACCTACCAAAGATCTCCCAAATATGCAACCTACCAAAGATCTCCCAAATATGCAAACAACCTACCAAAGATCTCCCAAATATGCAAAAAACCTGTCTCCCAAATATGCAAAAAACCTGTCTCCCAAATATGCAAAAAACCTACCAAAGATCTCCCAAATAAGCAAAAAACAACCAAAGATCTCCCAAATATGCAAAAAAACCTACCAAAGATCTCCCAAATATGCAAACAACCTACCAAAGATCTCCCAAACATGCAAAAAACCTGTCTCCCAAATATGCAAAAAACCTACCAAAGATCTCCCAAATATGCAAAAAACCTACCAAAGATCTCCCAAACATGCAAAAAACCTACCAAAGATCTCCCAAACATGCAAAAAACCTGTCTCCCAAATATGCAAAAAACCTGTCTCCCAAATATGCAAAAAACCTACCAAAGATCTCTCAAATATGCAAAAAAACAACCAAAGATCTCCCAAACATGCAAAAAACCTACCAAAGATCTCCCAAACATGCAAAAAACCTGTCTCCCAAATATGCAAAAAACCTACCAAAGATCTCCCAAATATGCAAAAAACCTACCAAAGATCTCCCAAACATGCAAAAAACCTACCAAAGATCTCCCAAACATGCAAAAAACCTGTCTCCCAAATATGCAAAAAACCTACCAAAGATCTCCCAAATATGCAAAAAAACAACCAAAGATCTCCCAAACATGCAAAAAACCTACCAAAGATCTCCCAAACATGCAAAAAAACTGTCTCCCAAACATGCAAAAACCCTGTCTCCCAAACATGCAAAAAACCTACCAAAGATCTCCCAAACATGCAAAAAACCTGTCTCCCAAACATGCAAAAAACCTGTCTCCCAAACATGCAAAAAACCTACCAAAGATCTCCCAAATATGCAAAAAAACAACCAAAGATCTCCCAAATATGCAAAAAACCTACCAAAGATCTCCCAAACATGCAAAAAACCTACCAAAGATCTCCCAAACATGCAAAAAACCTACCAAAGATCTCCCAAATATGCAAAAAACCTACCAAAGATCTCCCAAATATGCAAAAAACCTACCAAAGATCTCCCAAACATGCAAAAAACCTGTCTCCCAAATATGCAAAAAACCTACCAAAGATCTCCCAAATATGCAAAAAAACAACCAAAGATCTCCCAAATATGCAAAAAACCTACCAAAGATCTCCCAAACATGCAAAAAACCTACCAAAGATCTCCCAAACATGCAAAAAACCTGTCTCCCAAACATGCAAAAAACCTGTCTCCCAAACATGCAAAAAACCTACCAAAGATCTCCCAAACATGCAAAAAACCTGTCTCCCAAACATGCAAACAACCTACCAAAGATCTCCCAAACATGCAAAAAACCTGTCTCCCAAATATGCAAAAAACCTACCAAAGATCTCCCAAATAAGCAAAAAACCTACCAAAGATCTCCCAAACATGCAAAAAACCTGTCTCCCAAATATGCAAAAAACCTACCAAAGATCTCCCAAATAAGCAAAAAACCTGTCTCCCAAATATGCAAAAAACCTACCAAAGATCTCCCAAATAAGCAAAAAACCTACCAAAGATCTCCCAAACATGCAAAAAACCTGTCTCCCAAATATGCAAACAACCTACCAAAGATCTCCCAAATAAGCAAAAAACCTGTCTCCCAAATATGCAAACAACCTACCAAAGATCTCCCAAATAAGCAAAAAACCTACCAAAGATCTCCCAAACATGCAAAAAACCTGTCTCCCAAATATGCAAAAAACCTACCAAAGATCTCCCAAATAAGCAAAAAACCTGTCTCCCAAATATGCAAAAAACCTACCAAAGATCTCCCAAATAAGCAAAAAACCTACCAAAGATCTCCCAAACATGCAAAAAACCTGTCTCCCAAATATGCAAACAACCTACCAAAGATCTCCCAAATAAGCAAAAAACCTGTCTCCCAAATATGCAAACAACCTACCAAAGATCTCCCAAACATGCAAAAAACCTACCAAAGATCTCCCAAACATGCAAAAAACCTGTCTCCCAAATATGCAAAAAACCTACCAAAGATCTCCCAAATATGCAAAAAACCTACCAAAGATCTCCCAAATAAGCAAAAAACCTACCAAAGATCTCCCAAATGTGCAAAAAGCCACCCAAAATCTAAAAACTTTGTTCATCTGCGACAGACAAACTCAATGCCCTATACATTGTATATTAATACTGGTATTTATTGAATGACTGATATTTTGTATTTGTTGAATGACTGGTATTTATTGATTGACTGGTATTTATTGATTGACTGGTATTTATTGATTGACTATTTATTGAGTGACTGGTATTTATTGAGTGACTGGTATTTATTGATTGCCTGACTAGTATTTATTTTGTTTAGTTGTGCAGAGACAGATTTCCACTGGATCTATTTTACTAACCTGTATTTTTCTTGCTATCTTGTCTTTTAAGCTTCACTTCTCCACACTCTTAGCTGCCCATCTTTCTGAAATGTACAAAATTAATTATAAAATATATGTTTTATTATATGCTTCCCCATTAAATAGTGGGAAATTGCTGGAAAGTAAATATCTTATTTAGTGTCTGGCCCGATAATAAAGGTATTACTTTGTTATTCAATGAAAGGCCCATCACGATCGGCAGATGTTTAACCCATCCCTTGGGGATAGTAAATTATTATGATCGGAATCATAAATCAGAGTTTTGATGTTGAATTATAGAGTATACTGTTATGTACTATTATAAACAAATGTACATACTGTAATAACACAAATTATTGGAATTAATGGGTCAAATGGGGAGACTCGCATATATAAGAGAATGCACTGGTACAAGATCTGTAATGCTGCACCAGTGCAGCCTTGGATTAAATGTGAAAGGCGACCCGAACATGGAATACTTGCGTTAATAGAGTCCAATTTAAGTTTACAATGATAACAACACAGCCATCAAGATAAGCCACCTCACTTCTGACCCATTGTTATTAGTGCTGGGACGATTGGGGTTTTTTCCTAACTGGTAAACCACGGGCATTAACCTAACCATAACCGGTTAACCGCGACCAGCATCACACTAAGTACGAGATTCAATACACTGGTCACTATATCGGCAAAACAAGTGTTTATTAAGCATCCCGGAAACGTTGCTATACATGCGATCACAAACGATGTCTTGGTCGTACAATGCGTTCCCGTTACGGCGATCAAATAGTTGTAAATGTGTATAAATTAATTCAGTTTTGAGCCCAAACAAACTAAAATATAATATATATTAGTGGTGCGCTAGTATATCGGTGTTTACGGGAGTTCCGCACCGCATAAACAACGCTTGCTTGCAAAACCTTCAGCGACGAAATATAGTTCCTCCCTTGTGTATATCCCGGGCACGATTAACCCAAACAAGGTACTGCAGGTAGGTATACTGTTGTTTAATAATATTTACTAGTGTTTGGGTATAGGCAGGTATGTATTAATCACAGTGGCTACACGATGTTACTTCAATTATTTAATAAACAAATTCAAACAAAATTAAATCGTCGTGATTCATTACGCAAGCCCCAGCCAGTGTTTAGGAAATAAAGTTATCGAACACATCACTAGATATACTCTGATATCCCACTCCCAGTAGGCCTGGGTTTTTTCTGGATGTGCGACTTCATATTGGATGTTGATCCAGAATAAACGAATCGTGTTCGGCAGGCCTTGCATACCGCCCATTTCTTTTTTCGTCATCTTCAATTTAGGACTAAATGTCCCCAAACATTCGATTTCCGTTTTTGTAGGTCTTCTGTCATTGCTTTGAGACGAACTAATGGTAATGACAAAGGGGGGCAGTTTCAAGAAAACAGACATACTATTGATGACGTAGTAAAAGTCTCGACTTGATTGCTTTGATGTATGCCGCGGTGCGCGTGCAGCCGGAACATCATGTAATGCATCCAAAGGAAATTGGCATTGAATGTGTAGCAAGTGATTCACAGACTGACACAGATAAGAGTGTAGTTGTTGGTTTCATGTCTAGAAAAGCCACCGGTGATCAAACAGGCATGTGTTGTGGGGTATATGAATACACAATCAACTGTCCAAATCGCTTCTAAGCGGCTTACTCTCGTTAATTAAACTTCTGTAAATGATTTCGGCAACATTTACACGGAGTACTACGATGATAGTACGATCGTTATCAATATTACGGTTATCCGGTTGTGGCCTCCTCCAACCGGTTGACACGCGTAACCGAACCATAACCGGTTATCCGGACAACCGTCCCAGCACTAATTGTGATATACTCAGATTTTGTAGTATACTGTTAATAGCATGCCATGTGTATTGTTGAACATTTTTTTAAATTTAGATACAATAGCTTTCTTTATCTGCACATTGTTGAGATTTTCCCATTGAATGTGACATTTATATTTTAGGTAACTCCATTGCAAACATTTGAGAGCATGTTATAATTATGTTCTCACTAAAATGTAAACCGCAGCTATGAATGAACTTCACTATGCATAATTCCGATAGTAACTCCCCTCATTTTGGAACGCCGGCCATTGTAAGACACACACGTTTATTTCAGATTACGATATTAATGCTTTAAGCCCACCGATCTACTTTAGATTACGACATTAACACTTTAAGCCCACCGAATGACCCAAAAATGACTCGTTTCCCATCGACATGTCATTGTTAACATCCATGACAAATTTTATGATGATCTGACCAAAGGTACGACCTGTAGCCCGTGTCAAAAGATTTAGTCATGCAAAGAGTAAAATCTAAGATGGCTGCCGGCAGCCATGTTTTTTGGCCGAATGACCCCAAAATTACTCGTTCCCATCTACATGTCAATATTAACATCCATGACAAATTTCATGACAATAAGACGAACAGTACGACCTGTAGCCCGTGCTAATGGATTGAATTTTGAAATCCAAGATGGCCCCATCTACATGTCAACAGCCATGACAAATTTCATAATGATCCGACCAAAGTAGTCCCTTGCGAACCGTTCGAGGTTCGGTTCGATTCTAAACCCCCGTGATGATTCGGTCCAGTTCGAAACCTTAGACGGGATTAGTTTATATCGAACCTTTTCTTTAGTCCCGCAAATTGGGCAAATTTTGCGTACTGGGAATTGTTTATTGATTATATACCGTATATTAATTGGTTTAGGCCTGACCAATTTAATTAGTTGGTTTACGAACATGGGACCCAAAAAAATGTAGATGGAGGAGGGGGGGGGGGGGGGGGGGGGAAATAAAAAATAAAATAAAACTCCCTTCGGGCTTGTTCTATCCGGTATGAATTTCACACGACATCACCACTGGAATTTTGTAACTTAAAATGGACATGTTATTTACCCTGAACACTTTATTCAACTTAAACTTTCAAATATATTAATATTTAATATGTTAAATAATAATATAAAACTACCTTCCAATCTATCTAGAATTACCTGTCAACTCCCCTTTCGGGTATTACAGACAGGGTCCAGGTCTCGACTGTGGTCGGTGCTTTGGTGGGCTACTCTAACCTACATGTACAGCCGGGTTCTTTAACGTGCACATAGTCACCCATGTACACGGGTCAGCCATTTATGTCGGCTCCCGATCCGACAGCGTACATCACTCATGACAACATACCTGGACATGATGTCGCCGTGAAGGGAAGTCAGTTTTGTATTCGGATACATGTATATATTGTGTGATCACGAATGAGACTTTTCAGTCGTACAACGTGGTAATCTGACCAAGTTGGGATTTTTGTCAGAATACCCGACCGGGAATCAATCGCCGGACCTTTAGCACGAGAGACCAGTACGCTATCCACTCGGCCACTGACTTCCTTTATTGACCAATGTCAAGCAACATAAAAATAATAGTTTTAAAACAAAAATATTTATAAAGATGGTCTATCTGCAAGTCGAAAATATGGGTATTTATAAAATAAACCACTATAGCTTGTTAATCAACAGGAACAATAAAAAATAAGATGACACCTGTACACGTAAAATTACTTCTTTTCTTTGTTTTTCAATAGTTAGTTTTCTGTGTTTATTTTATAAATATATAGACCTAAATAAAATGGTAATGAATGTCCTGTTGGTTGTTGTAATAGAAGCAGAAACGTCGTTTAAAATAAGTAAAAAACGAACCCGATTTACAAAGGTTACAACCGGACATGAATGGGTGAAAACGAAAGTACAAAATGACTGTCTTGCAATTTTACCCGAAACGTACACGTTCCGTTCACAATGCGTACCCTCTAATCCGTTACTAAGAATAGTTACTGTTCATCAATGAGGGCCAACAATAGGCCTACAGCTGCACACTTCTCAGACCAGCAACATTTAGAAAGACACTTCGTTTAAAGGCATATTATGTACTTGTTCGGGTGCGTGAAACTGATAAGTTAATACTCGGGCGCTATGCCAACTGGAGAAATGTAACATTCTGTTAACATCGCCAAAAACTTGAAGCAAATCGACCTTACAACTCCATAGAAAACAGCGTGAACAACGCTCAATTGTAAATATTTACTACTCGATTCGGGACGCAAATAGTGGTGAAAAACTAACGAAACCGATTTCGCCATCGAGAATCACTGTATTTACATCACATCACTTTAAAATACGTAAAAATACGTAGAATTCCACTAGATACGGCCGGATATTCACGAAACCGAAAGTATAAAATGGACTCGTTTATACAGTTTTTCCCGCAATCGAAATGGACACATCCGTTCGCATGGTTTGTGACTTACATCATTTACATGTAGTAGTTATTTAAGTGGCATTATTAAATCTATTGTTTATACTTTTACGACAGCAACTACCGAGGGTGTGAACATTAATTAGTCCGGAATCGGAACCGGAATGAAACTTAGACATAAAACGGGTAAAGTACAAACGTGTTTCCATTGAAATTTTTTTTCTTTTTTTTTTCGCATTTCGGGAAAAAAGTTGTCGGCGGGTTCGTAAACCAACTAATAAAATTGCTAACGCCTTACATACAACTGTGTGATACTATGATTTTATGTTTACATTTGACATAATTAATTTGATCATTACTCGGGCGGGGTAACTGGGTGATATTTCATTTGAACGGGTCTTTTGGCATAACTTTATTCCGTTCCCGCTAAACGGTCCGGTCGGACATGTCAAATTCATGATAATTAATTAGTAAAACTATAACATTTCTATCTCAGTCAAAGTTCTACCTCGTCAAAGTTTGTTTTATTCTCCGTATAACTTTACTAATAGCCATAATTATACCTAACAAACGAGACAATAAGTTATGATTATTGATGAATACAGATCGAACAAGCTTTTTTGAATTCCGCCGGTAAACTGGCGGAAACTGAATAGGTATTCCGAGCAGCACTTCTGTGTCAACAATTGGCTTCAACCAATCACAGTGAGGAGAAGGTGTGGTCATTGTTTATCAGCATAAATGATTGACATGATTATGTAGCCTGGTATGCTTTGTCTTGTGACACTCAATTGCTACAACACGACATCAGCACGCTTTAATCTTTGTCGTCGCAGTTATATATTGACGAGTCTGTTAATAGTTACAGAGTGTCGACATTACAATAATAATACACCGACGTAACACCGTACAGGTACTTAATTTATTCACAAGATAAAATCCCCACCTGCTCAGTGCTGATTTTGGGACCCTACGTACATGTATGTTACTTTACCGATAAAAAATCGTATTCGCTTGCAAAAACAGAAAATATCAGAACATAAAATGCGTAGATTTGAAACCAAAGTCGCGGACGAATAAACTGACTACCCATCTCCAATATAAAATAATTCTTTGTTGTGTAGTTATCTTATAGCTGTGTAGATGGGCATTAATTAAATAACCGTTGATTTTACTATAATAATGTCCACTGACATTTCTGATTGTCCACTCTATCCTGAGTCTACGACAACAAGGTCGGTGTTTGGATTCGAGGTTCGGTTCGATTCGAAACCGAGACGATGATTCGGTTTCAATGTTCGGTTCGACCTAAAATTTAAGGTTCGCAGGGCCCTAGACCAAAGGTACGACCTGTAGCCCATGCTAAAGTAAATTGTTGACGAGTCACGCACACACACACACAGACGATGGATACCAAGCCATGGCAATAGCTCAAACTTTACAAAGTAAAGTTGAGCTAATAATATTTAATATAAATATTAAATCAATATACTATATTATGTTATTATACTATATAAAGACCAGTTGGGCAAGTAAAAATATTGTGATCTGGATTTTCATTGGCAGATGATTTGAACGAAATTACAGAGTACAAAATTTTATGCCACACACACATTCACCCATTCTGAGTTTATATCATCATATGCCGTATTTTTTCTTGAAATGCTAGCGTATTCAGATTGTTTCTATCTTTCCCCACTTACTAGAAAATAGCTGTTAGTTACTCGACTATTCTTTCAGGTAAACGTTCTGGAATTCTTCATCATTTTGGAGAAAAACACCCAATGTATAAATATTTCGTTCACCAATAGCCAACCGGTAACTGTTAAAACACACGACACAAAACAAGTACTCTGAGTACGAATTTGACATGTATTGATTTATACCGGATTATTGGCTACAATGTCCAATTCTCATTTGGATAATCCAAATAGTACAGGTTATGCTGCGAGTAAACGTACATCGGATAGGCAGAAACTGGCTCTACTAACTTCACGTGTTCACTCAGTCACTTAATTTTAAAACCGACGTGGCTCATTCACGCATGCATATATCTAGGTTATTTGTTGATATGGGCTTATGTCATTGATATATCTAATAAAATAACTTGGCTTCCCCCCCCCTGCATTCCATCCGCACAACGGTTTATCCTTCTCTTGATTGAGAGCTTTAATGACAGTCCATATAAGGTGTCTACGTGTGGAATATTGCTCAACTTAAATTTACCCGTGATCATGGTCGTTGAATTAAAATCACATGCGTAAAGTACGTCGACCCTATACATCTCATTTGCCATTGTTCGCTGCCCATGCGCTGCACTGTTCGTTATTTTTTAAGTTACAAATTCTACATGGCCAGACCTGGAACCCTGTCTGCAAAGGATCTCATAGATTCGCTTTACGTTTCGCTATGGTAAATATAGTCTATATGGTAGTGCTTTACATATACCATACCCAACATTAAAAGGTCTTTATACCATAATAGTTATTATGTTACCGGTATGTGTATAGCACATATTTCGTAAATTTCATCTTGACGCCCTACTGTGGTTATAAATTTATTCTGTGGGCGAACATTTTCAAACGTTATTTCATGGGTTATTGTTTACGTTTATGCCCATTATAGTATAGCTACATCGCAGTTAGGAGAATATCGTTCTTCTGTTACATATAGTTAAAATTGGAAGTTGCTATGCTATCAATTAAATATGAGGACAAGTGTCTGCATTTCAATCAAACATAGCGTGTAGTGTTATATGAACTAGGAAACATACCGGTATGAATGGCAATATCAAGTGACTGCATGATGGCTTAGAAACAGGCTGACGTCTGACCTTTTCATGAAATTTATGTTAGGAAGAATAATATAAATAAAAACAATCAAACTCGCCCTTCCGCCCCATTTAAAAAACAAAAGTTGGATGTAAATCTAGCAATTTATTGATATTGGCCTAACAAGATCTCTGTATCTGTATTCGTTACGTGCTAGTAACCAAAGCTGGCTTTTACAGGACATGGCTAAAAAGAACATCGTCATGGCCGAATAAACTAATTTATTTGTTTCGAATTGAATGAAAAAGGGGTACCCAGCAGTCCCAGCATACAAAATATGAAAATAAAATGCATATTAAAGGTACGGTTGGCCTTGGCGGTGGGTATCCTGTGAAAATATTTCCACCCGTCAAAAACCGCCACAAACAGAAAGAACATCAAAATGTAGACAGACATTGTCCGTATACAAATAAGAAATATCACATAAACAGTATGTTATTGCAGGGTTTCCGCCAGGCCGGCTGCGGGTCCGCCGCCCGGACCCATTCCCCCTGGGCCCTGCCGACCTTTGCCATGAAATCCCGCTCATACACAAATAAATGACGTTATTAAAAACTTATTCAGTCTTGTCTGTCTCGGCAGGCTATATATGATATCTAATCCTATTTTCATTAATAATGACAAAATGGAATCGACACAGTCCATCTTCAGAAAAAGAAATAACAGCATGAACAAACCATAAATAGTGACACCCCACAAATAGTTCCACGGGATTCCCCCACGTGATTGGTGGGGAATTCCCTTGGTTCAATTTACTTCCGAGTATGGGAACGTTGTTACGTGGATCATAAAAACTGCCTCATTTATTATCTTGACGTGAATATTGACGAGGCGTTTGGACTAATTTATTCATTATTCCAACTTGTATAAAACATGTGTATAATTAGAGGCATGAGGAAACAAACAAATATCGTATCATTTATAGTAATATAAAATTGCGACTTGGCTTACTGTTGTTTTAGGGCAATGGATCGTTAATTTAGTGGTTACCTCATTGTCGCGAACTGAAGCATGAAAACGTTTGGGCTAATGGCGATCATCATAAAAGAATCTTTGTTCAACATACACAAGTTCGCGGCTTCGCGTCAATGCCCCATTCAGAGTAAGAGTTTGTCTAATGCTCGTTCCCGGGCTGGCTTAGATAATCATTCCGATGTGACGTCATCTAGTAGAAGTTTGCAGACACGTGCAGTTAACTGTGTCACAATAATAGAGATAATCAAAGCTATTATACCGCAGTCATTGAATATCATGCACATGTCCACGATTATTAGTCAGGTCAAGGACACCCAATGTTTTGTTGCTCTTTTGCAGTTGAATTATCAGAAACTAATACATATAATTTGATACAAATGTGTGAGACAGGGAATAAAATAAAGACACACAGACACAGTGAGAATGGATTTGTTTATTTCTTTTTTTTTAATATAGGATTTATCATCTTTTTAGATTTAGTTTGAGCCGGCATTTTGTCTTGTTGCTTACATGTGATCGCCGTTTGTATCTCAAAATCCTGATGAAAAATGCCCCTCATGACATACCGATCCATAAGTCACAGGAAGTTTTTAATAAGGGAAATTGGGTTAGAAAGTTGCGACTTATACATCGGCCGGTACGGTAAATGGCAAAATTAGAGATAAATCGGTCTTCATATATTTAATTATTTAGTAGATATAGTAGATCTTAATGATAACATGGTGTTTACGCGATGGTCATGGTATCTATGAACGAAACTGTATGCGTTTTATAGTTTTTCTCTTTACGGTGTTTGGAACAAATATGAATATTTTTGACAATTAAGGCCTCCCGTGCCTTTAAAGCCACATAATTCAGGAAAATATCATTGGTTATGTTGTGATAACGATATTCTAATTTTAATTATCAACCTGAAATCACCATTTCAACATGAGATGTCCGGGACACGGTTCGTATTTTAGTCAATTGTTCGGGTACGCTGGAATAGCTTGGAAGAAAGATATTGCGAATTTGCATTAACCCATTCAGTGCCAAGTCCGATTTTTGTATCAACCCATATTTCCTTGATCATTAGGAAATATGGGTTGATACAAAAATCGGACTTGGCACTGAATGGGTTAAGGAATGCCTAATAGGGAACTGAACTTCCTGCTTGAGAAGAAATACGTCACTGAATTTTAGCTGGCGGTTTACAAAAATGTGAATATATGGATGAAATATTACGATTTATGTACAACTCCAACAAGGTAGAGTTTATCTGACCTAACGAGCGCATTAAGAGCAATTAAGTTAATTGCCACATGTGAATTGTGGAGAGGTAATTACATTTTTTTCTAATGAAAAATCGGAATTGTTCGTTTTAGTGATATATCACGGTGGGTGGTTTTCAGCCAATCAGATGATGGTATGCACACTGATGCATCATAACAACATCTGAAGTTGCCCAACTGTAGTTTTCTCTATGTAGTAGAGGTAATATATATATTTATTATATTTTAGGCTGAGGCTATGCTGCCGCTAGCGGCATAATAAGGTCCCGATTTTAATCGGCAGAATAGCCTAATTGCACGATATGGCTATTATGACGCTAGCGGCACAATAAGATACTCCGCAAACAAAAATATGCGTGATACTGTAATATGCTTGATGATCTGGATGGTTTAACCCTTTACCCAACAGTAACATGACTAACGTCATTACCTCCAGCCAACAGAACTTTCTGGTGACGTCAAAGATATTGGGGAAAAAAATGTATTATTACTAAATTGTATGGTGGCTCTTGTTTTATGAAATTATGTTCATCTGCATGGATGTGACTGGGAGTAATTTTTTCAGAGTTGTTAATCCCCTCCCCAAGCATGATAGTATTTATATAGTTTTATATTTATATTTTATAACAATAAATGTAATAAACAAACAAAAGGTAAGTTTTGTTTTATCAACAGATCAATGTGACTTTCAGTTTCAATTTCTCTGTCGGAAAAGCACATCACGAAATTGGGTGATTTATTAATATTTTAAGCAATGGCTACGTGGTGAAATGAAACATAAAATAAATCATAAAGTGACATATTAATTCTTGGATAGTTACGTGTAAATTCAGTTACAATTGTGTGCATTATTAGTCTACACCAGTCCACATTGTACCACCGATTACGGTACATCGCACGTGTGTTTTGTTTACTTTTGTTTCTCCGGTTTTTGACCTTGACATTGCAGTCAATACATTCGCACAGCACAGATCTTGTGCAATTAATAAATTAAACAATTGTTTCGTGCCTACATTGTATCTTACGATTCTCTTAGTTAAATTTTGAGCAATCATATTCAATATAAAAGGACAAGACAGTGCCGATAAGAAATTCGCGGTAAATGCCTCGAGCACTATTCCGAATTGATGAGCGCACTTTCAATTTAAAAATATGCTCGTGAACTCAGTGTTCAAATAAAAGTAACTAATGTAATACAATGTCATTTCTTTGATTTTTCACATCATGATATGGCCAATTTACTGAAGTATTTCGCAGTGTTAAAGCGCGCAGAATAACAATTGTATTAATCAACCGAGAGAACAAAACGGCCGATGCACATAAATTTGTGCTATAGTATTTTATCATTGCTGCTATGACGTCGACAAGGTTCCTAGATTTTTTCATCGTCATCAGCTGATCAATAAGTTTAATGACAACATTCGATAAATGGTCAATTGATACTAATGTATTATGTATTACCGAATGGGTAATAGTTATAGCCATGATAAATGACAGTCCCCATTGTGCGCCCCAATTTCCATCCACGTGTTTACAGGTACGTATTTTTTGCGCACGTTATCAGTGGGCGTTTCTTGGCGGGAGTGTTTTTTAAATAAACCATTTGGATTGAATCATGTGTCCATTCCTTTGTATTTTTCGATTATAGTGTGGAGAATATACTCAAGATTATGTACATGTATTTGTCAATGCGCTTTAACAACATAATTTATTTGGGTACTAATCCAGGCAATCCCTGTGCCCACAATATTGGGGTGAATTGGCGTGACGTTGGGACGTGTAACTGAAGAGAAAATCGAAAATGTTGTCGAACTTTCCGATCAAAACTTTATTGAATTCTCAAAATTGCTCACTCAGTGTATTAAAATATAATATTATTCATATGATCTTGTGATGAATGAGGGGAAAATCAAATCAAATGACAGTTTTATTTGAGAACATATCTAGGGCCAAAAGAGTTAGAACAACACGGCGTCCTTAGTAACACCAACACTGCAACAGCGCAGGTGTCTTGGAGTTGACTCGGAACTGTATTTGCTTCGCTGGTCAAATCATGATATTGGTCTTTTTAATTCAGGTGCATATTATTAATAGCTCAAAAACATAAACAAGTCAAATAAATATTTTATTAGAAATAAAAATAAAGTTTGAAAATAAAAATCTGTAGAATAAAACTATATTAAATGGCTGTACACAGATCACAATTGCGGAGTACACTGATTTAGTCGACTTGAAAAATTGCCCCGCGACGACGCAGTTTTCGTTTTATTACAATTTTATTATGAAATGTCGATTTAAAGTGATGTGAAACACTCCGGTAGGGTCATAAAATAGAAATTGAGAATAATCTTCGTCAAAGCAGGGGGGGGGGGTGAAAAAAAAAATTCCGGCACATATGCCGGGGTGGGTGGGTGGTCAAAGCCACCAACAAGCAATTTTTTCCGCAACTAAAAAAAAAAATTCCTGCTTGTTTTTTTAGTGTTTTGGCAAGGCCAAACGTTTTTATTTTCCTGCTTTACGGATCCTCCGACCCTGTTTTATATGGCCCGACAAGGAAATAAAAATCAAATATAATTTTTATTTTTATTTTCACAGCCGACAGCTGTTTCTGCTTATCAGTAACAAATTATCTAACCACATTTCACTGATTAAAGATGCATAGGACACACCAACTATAGATATCTCTGGCTTTAATTACTTTTAACTACATCCATGAAAACTGAGAAGTCCGCTTGAGTTTATATGTGTTGGCCACCAAGATACCTGTTTGCTTTCTATAAATCTTGACATCTCTTTAAAACTTTAAATGGCCTTTAGAATAAATTTTGTATTCCTGGGAATTTACGGTGATCTTTATGACTGAAGACTGAAGAGTATGTGGGTTTGCTCAAGTTGCACATTCACTATTTATCACTACCGGTACCACTAATCTCACCATTCCCATGTGTTTATTAACCTCTCTATACTAAATACTCATTGACCAGACAAGTAGATTCCTCAGGAAAGGTTCAGATAATAAGTTCAACAAGTTCTAAACTTATTATGTGAACATTTCCCACCAACTAATAGGAATCCTTCTGCAAATATATTATCTGTCGGCTACTTATTTTTCCATGACATCCATCCAGATGAATAATGGACTATTTCAATGTATACATTATAACTGAATGGGGAGTCCATTTATTCAATAATTAAAATGTTGAACAAAAACAAACCCTTTATTTCTGGATTTTTTCAATATTATTCAATAATCTGAGCTATGTTTCAAATGATAGTACTGGATTTGAATTTTGTGATATACATCCGAAAAGTGTTCTCTATAAATGACTGACAGAGAATTATAAAGACACAGTTACAACCTTAGCGAATGTCCAAAAAAAAAAAATGATTCGAGCATTTTTATTTTTATTTTTTTTCCGACCGACCCTACCAAAACAAGGTTAAAAAAATCCGTAAAGCAGAAAAATAAAAAAGTTTGGCCCAATGAGTTGGGCTTCAAAACCACTTTGAATGAGAGAAATAATGTAATTCTAACTGGTAAACTGACTGCAGGCAGTTATCGTGTTGTATTTTGTTGCAAATTTTGAAATCCTTTTGACCTCAAAATGACTCATTCCTATTTACATGTCCATGTTAACATCCATGATAAATAGTATGCACAGAAATTCATATACAGCTGTTTACAGTGAATTTCCCCCCGCAAATCTCTGTTTTAGTGTCAAAAAATGGTCGAAAAAAAAAGCCGAAAATGGAAAACAATTTGGCGGTGGGGGTGGGTGGATACAAAAAATGATCGAAAGGGAAAAAATGCCATACGTGCCTGAAATTTTTTTCCGACCCCCCCCCCCCCCCCCCCCTGGTCAAAGTTATTTTTTACGATTATTAATCAAAATTGACAACACACACCGTCATTCTTATATATTAATTAAATGCAATGACCTCGATGGCGAAACCATTTGGGTTAGTTTATTGACAATTGTTGCGCGTCCCAAATCGACTTGTAAATATTTACAATTGAGCGTAGTTCAGACGATGTTTTCTATGGAGTGGTATGACCGATTTTATTGAAATTTTCGGCGATGTTAGTAGAATGCTACATTCCCCAGGTTGGCATATAGCGCCTGCACTAACTTATCAATTTCACGCACCCGAACAAGTCCATAATATGTCTTTAATTGTACAAAATCTACCACAAAACCCAACAAAAACATAAATATTAATAATGTAACATCCATTTTATTGTTTACATTAAAAATAAGATCAATTTGTTGTGTTATAATGCAATATTTTTGTTGTAAACTATGACCTAAAAAAATCCAAAAACTCCGGCGCTCTGGGGCTTTCTGGACGCTACGCGGCCGGGTGCTCTCTGAATGCTAAAGGGTTAACTGCCCGTTTCCAATATACATAAAAAAAACTGACAGGGGAGATTCAAAAGAATCTCCTACCGACAGCACTTTTACACAGACAATGCCATTTTTACCGAAGTCGCATGCTATGACATGATGGATAAGTAAAAATTTTGTGACGTGATTTTGTCGGCAGAATAGCCAAACAGGCTACTAGTATTCTGCCGCTAGCGGCATAATAAGATTACACTCTTAATCTGCCGCTAGCGGCAGAATAGCCTTTACCTATATTTTAATCAAGTTACATGGACAGCGATTCCCAGGACTGTGCTAACAGTACCGTAACAACTAACATGTTTACCGTTTCTGATTTAAAAAATATGAAGCGAATAGCTAATCCTGTACTACTGTAGTTGCTACCCTATTCTTTATATTATAATGTATTATCTATTCTATCAGGGTTTCCGCTAGGGGGTAGGGGAATGAGGCCGGTAGCCGTCAATGGGAAAAATCCAGGTAAAAGTAGCTGTTTTAGCACTGGTTGAACTACTTTCGTTATATCGGCCAATAGAATCGTGTGAGAGTAGAAATGGCAGATTGTTTTGTTCCATTTCTGCCCAAGTGCCAAGCTATCAAACCTTATAATGTACCGGTACCTGTAACTTTAAAACTAGTAAATTTATTAGATATAAATTAATTTACGAAGTACAGAACACCAGTAATTTGGATCCCGAGTTAAACGTGCTCGTTAATGTTAAAAGACTCACTGTGGAAGACCCAGCAGATATTACGGATGCATATAACGTATCGGAATATATTTGAGCAGCTACAGTGTAAATATAGAAGGCTGATTGCATATCTGGCCAATGAGTATTCTTTGTGGGCAGTGGTAAGATGCCTTGATGCCCGGTGCGGCTACTCCAACATTTCTCAGTGAGTATCAGTGGTGATAACGTGATGCCAACAACAACAACAACATTTCTCTCTCGCTCTATTACAAAGTGAACAGTATATTTTGCGGTATATTAAATGCATATGACAGGTACGATTAAAATACTGCTCTTTTGCATAACATAACCGGGTACTAACACAGTAACAGCAACGTAACTAACCAGCCTCAGAGGCATAGCTTCTATAAGTTCTAACGATGTCAGTTCCGATCACTTCCTGTTTAAATTTTCTGTATAACAACGCGTTTAGAGTGTGTACACTCACAAGATATAAAATAAATTCATGTTTTAAAATTCCTTAGTACTATTCCAACAAAATTCAGAAGTTTTAAACATCTTTATAAATTATAGACATGCAGTATGTCCTGGGGTATGGCAGGAGGGGAAAACTTGGCGAGGGGAACGGGGCCGTCAAGGGGACCCCCTGCCGGTATAGCGAAAACCCTGAAATTTGAGTGATTCTATATTATTTACAATCAATGAATCATGATTGATATTGTGACAAATAATTGTCAAACCCTGGCTGTGGTCTAATCTTCAGCGGTGACAAAATGAAACTACTGATAGTGTATGGATGTCATCCCCGTTAAACCGGCAAGGACTGTAAAACATGTGAGTATCAGTGGTGATAACGTGATTCAATGATAATGATAATTGATTGGTATAAACTTTACCAAATTCTGTGCAAAATAAGCGCAACGTGACGTTTTTCCGACGCTTGAACTAAGTTGACTTTTTAAATTTTACTTTCGTATTTTCTTTCCAAAAAAAAATTCTGAGAATATACTATAGTATATAATTTACTATATATTGCAAATTATAGAGAATTAAATAACTTTTATAAGTATTTTTTTTTTCCCAATAAATTCAAATTAATGTTTTTCTACGAAAGTTTCTCCTTTGTACAGAGTTGGCCTCAAAATCCTGTCACCTGACTTCGATGGCTTCCTCATGTGACAAATACATGCACATAACTTGAATTATCGAAGACAAACGATGTTTTTCAATGCTGATGAAGATGACCATGACTTTGTCCCAACGGGCGGGTAAGAATACATGACAATCGAATGCGTACTTGCAGAAATGTGCAGTAGATTCTAACAAGCGTTTACGTTTGTATGGAAGTGGGCGTTACCTCTCTCAGCCGAGACCGATATTTACATCTAAAATTCGCTTTGAACAGGTTACAGGCCTCGAAGGGTTTTGTGCAATTGCAAGGGAATATCTGGATAAAGAATACTTAAAGGATTGCTATCCTGATGAAACAACAAAACACTATCGGAAAGCCACCCCTATTGTGATCACAATGATCCAAGTCCCATAACAATCGCGTAATAAATAAGCCTAGAAATAAATAAATAATACCCCCACCGGTTGTCGGCTATCTCCGTCGCAAATCCTCATATGACGTCAAATGAGTAAACTAATTAAAAACACGGAATCGGAGTCGGAGTTAATTGTGTCTACCTATATGACGTCATATGAGTGGCGATGGAAAATGCGGAATCGAGCGCGTGAGTGTAATGGAATTACTGCGGGGCATGGCATGTCAATAACATTGTGTACACGTGGTGAATTTTCAACGCCCGGTGAGTTATCTTCACTTGTGATTTGTCATAAGTGCTGCTTGGAAAGTTATTGTTTTGACAAGAAATATAGAAGGACGATTGACGGGGTAGGTAACATTTTCGTGTCAAAAATAAAGCTTATAAAAACACGAGCCGACATGTGAACTCTATTCGGGTGCGTGTTCACGATGTTGTTTTAATTTTCCATATATATGCCCCTATTGTCCCGTATTTACAATTCATTCGTGACAATGCCAAATAAATGCAGTGTTTTCGGCTGTGGCCGGTATAGTGACTCTCAATTAGGTATAATTCTGCATTCATTTCCAAACGACGTTCGTTTACGTGACATTTGGTGGGATTTCTGTGGGAAACCCGTTACTCAAAATCAGAAACTATTGAAGTAGTTGCCAACGAAATAGTCCTGAATTTGTTCCGTCCACTTCGAAAAAATGTGTTTTGAGCACAACGCGAATACACTTGGCCCGAACAGTGGCTACCGACGACAACTCAGAGGAAATGCAATCCCCACGTTAAACAAATGGACCACCGACGAGAATGCCATCCCAAGAAAAACGTCAACTCCCGTAAAGAATATAAATTTGCCGGAGCTTCCAGTCGTGAGTATATCCAATCGAACCTATCGCTAAAAAGCCAATACATATACCAAATAAAGAGCGTTTCATTTGACGAGTCAGTCATGGTTACGAATACATACCATTGCAGTTACAGTGGGGAGTATATTGATGAATAATTTAGTAAAGTATTCACGATGACAACTCGAGTCCCCATTTTCCTTCACTATGACTCAATAAAGAGCGTTCCATGTTAAGAGTATTCTTTATATGGTGCGAATAAAAAGAGTTTAATAAACCGGAAATTGCGACGGATATATAAAGCATGTATATCGCAAGTTCGTGTGCATGTATTTACGTTTATTGGTGTAAACAGTAAATAATCACGATGACAACTGTTCTAAGTCGAGTCCCAATTTTCCTTTACCATGACTAAATAAAGAGCGTTCACTGTAAAATAAATCACAGATGAAGACTTTGATATATTAATAAGTATATTCTACCACGATGTATAAATAAATTATCGTATATTATTTCGGTTTTACGGTCAGTTATCTATATAAACATGTGCTCGTGTTTCTCTTTTTTTCCTTACCGGAATAGTCAAATTATATTATATATTCATATAAAGATTGCATATATGCGAAGACTTGCACAGTTAATACTAATAGACAATTATCATATTGTAAACATTCCAGTGTCCAGATCCTACGTAAAATGCGGCATGGCTTTATAATAACAACACATCGCGATACATATACCGGTAGTAATAACACGCTAAAGACGTTTAATTGTGAGAACACGATGTATTTGCATTCGCAGTGTTCTCCCATTATGCGACAAACGTAAAAAGTCGCGATGGAATTCATGATCGCTTTGCGCGTGCAAACTTATGTTATCGTTGAATATCTATGCGTTCTCAATGAGTTACCACGTGGTCGATCATGTGACTATGCTTCTGTTTACACGTGACAATCATGTGATGTGGCCGATGATCACGTGACTCGTCTACAACACAAAATCTTCGGCTAACTTCGGAATTTTTTTTAATTGTTATAAAAATAACGATTAGCGGCCGAATATTAGATTACATGCGCATAATGGACATTTTATGTATATATTATCGGTATATTGAAAGAAAATACTAATTTTTTTTCAGGATCATATTCCTTTAATATACCAAAACTGAGATGGTGTTAGAAATGGGGGGGGGGGGGGGGGGGGGGGGTGTATAATTAAGTACTCAAAGTCTGAAACTTTTCGGAAATAAAAGAAAATTGCTGTTGACGCTGTTTGTCTCAGTTCGTCGCTTTATATTAAATAGGCCCCGTTTCTAATTACTCGAATTCCAGACGCATTTCGTAAAATGGCGGTGCCCACGGAAAATAAAAAATACATCGTTTTCGTTTAAATCTTCCATCAAAACAGGAATATTCACCTATGTCATTGCGCCACAAACCATGGTTAGCAGCAGTGTGTTAGGGCTAAAGTTTCTAAAATGTTCTCACATGGACACAGTAAACAAATTTACTGTAGTTTCACATGCTAAGAAGTTTTTACACGTGTTTCAAGAACACCATATTGGTTTTACGGACAAAGTTGTCGTTAAATGTAGTTTTGGATTCAAAGGAAACTTTTAACGATGAAAAGAGTGTTTTGTTGGCGATATTTTAAACACTTTTAAAGTGAAATGCGTTCTGTATTTGTTACACATTTGAATGTTTCTTCAACAACTGAAATCGTGGCCTTTTACAATGAGGCTTTAGTTTTTATTTCAAACTAAATTTAAAAAGAATACATGTAGGTTTGACACCGATGAATTGAATCGTTGAGGATGACGTCATTTGCATTACAACATGAGAGATCAGCTCAATGCAACTAGTTCCAGCATGTATTTCACTAAGAAAAACATGTACCAGTATATAAATAGCAGCAATTTCATTAAATACACACGGTTGTGTTTTTTTGTTTTTTTCAGCTAACAGAAAGGCTTTGTGTTTCGTTGGCAGTGAAGCTGACGTCATATGACTACACGTGCGGAACACCACTGTTTCCATCAGACCATTCCATGGTTAATCAGATGGTCATGCGACCGCAGCTAGAATGCTGTATGCCCATTGAACAACAATATTATGCATCTGGCTTGGGTGATGCAGACCATTGCGTGCAGTGTGGAGAGCTGGGTGGTGAAATAAAAAGCTCACTAAGAGCACGTTATAAAACAGTTACCCCAATTTGTAAGCCTTGTATCGAAGCCGGACTTACTCCTGTGGTTGCCAGACCATATGGCAAGGCATAGGGATTTTATAATGTTTTACTGTACATCAGCTTCTTGTAGCATATGTTGGTATAGGATATTTTTGATTGAATTGGTATTGAATATTTACTTTTGATTGTACTTTGTGATTTTAAATACAAATAAATACTATGCTATTCTATTTTATGCCTTGTGTCTTGCTGATCTCCTTCCAATATCATAATATGAAGCTTCCACAATTCTAATCACACCTGACATGTACATGTATATATACATGGGAAAGTGAGAACTTTTGGGAGATTTCCACCTATATTTTTCAGCTCCGTTAGGGGAAACAAAGGTATATTTTTTTTAGGCCTAATAAAAAAAAACCTCTTTTAAGAGAATTGTTTTATTCAACAGTAGTGATGAGCCGATGGTCGGAAACGACAATCAGAATTGGCCTATTACGGCACTTGGCACTTGGATTTCAACATTGGCATTACCGATTATCTAAATAATAATCAGGTGTTCAATGTGTTTCTTCAATAAACTGCACGTTTAAAAGATGTTTTGTTGAATAAATGACCAAACACAAACTTGATATATTATAATTTGTTGTTGTTAAATTTCGCTGTTCACTATCCGTTGAATAAGGACTCGAGTGCTTTGTTTCCTCAGGTATTGTAACTGCAAGTACTAATACTCTCTACTTCATAACGGCTCTTTCCATCTAACAGCTCTTTCCATCAATGTATCACATTATTATAATCAATAAATTTGAAAAATGATCAAGGAAATATGGGTTGATACAAAACTCGGACTTGGCACTGAAAGGGTTAAACAACCAAAAAGACCATTTGTGATTACTTGTGATTCACCTTCTTGGGACCTCATTCTGCTTAGGACTCATCTTTTCTGGAATTACATTATCTTTATTTATCAAATTAATTAACAAGTGTTTTAGATCTATAGAAACTTCTTCATAGAGATTCTTTTTAGATTAGTTTCTCTATAACCCCAAATTGGCAGATGACAAATTGTATAATCGATGTTCCCAGTGGGTGTACATCACAATATTTACCATCTAGGAACTTCTATCTGAGTCTATATCTCCCATAACAGATGAGGCCATGCAGAATGAGGTCCCAAGATGGTGAATTTAGTGATGCAAGCCCACTATGCATGGTAGCATCACTAAATTCACCCTCTGAGGACTTCATTCTGCCAGCACCGGAGGTGTAGCTTCTTGTATTTTCCATTTTGTTGTCATTTTTAGCATAAAATAATATGCAGGTTCCCTGCTCTGAAAAAAAACCTACTGTCTTGCTCTTGGATGCTTTTAATGTCTCTCTATGTTTCTTGTAAGGCAAAAATAAAATAGACCTGTGTTTCTGGTGACCCGCTCACCCCTATTCCGGCACCTCCAACCATTTTCAATTTATTGATTTTGCAAAGTTAGTACGCATCCAATTTTATTTTCTGTGTAAACCGATTCATTTCCGTGAAAAACTGACACATCGCATGTCCTGTTAACCCGGAAATTAAACACGCCAGTTAGATCACAGCCGAATGAAACTAATTTTTTCATGTTTTATTCAATAAAACAATAAATTACACTATATTCTAATATAATGTACTTAGTTTTATTATTTTATAGTACATTAAAAACAAGGAGAAGCAGTCTGGGGGGTATTCATATTTATTTTTAGCAAGGTTGAAAATAAAATGAAAAAATATAATAAAATGAAAAGACACCTCTATTTTTTGCTTGCATGTCACCATGACCTTACCAAACAATGTTAAATCTGTTACAGATCAAAGCTTGCATCCTTATTCGGTGGAGAGAGAGCGGGCGGGAATGAGTCTTTAACCTATACTGCACCAAAACAACCAAAGAAAAAAGGTAATGTTTCATTATATAGCAGTCAAGCCTTGAAATGTGTCTGTCATTTGCAGAATGAGGTCCCCAGAGGGTGAATTTAATGACACTATCCCACATTGTGGGCTAATGTCACCAACTTCACCATCTGAAACCTCATTCTGCTGAGGCCTCAACTGCTATAGGAGTTCTAGGATTAGATTGAAGTTCCCCAGTTGAAGTTGGTGATTTTCACCCATTAGTCACCTTGATTATGCATTTTATCTTCTGCAAATTAGGGGATACAGAAACTGAACAGAATAGAAAAAGTTACAAAAACAAATGTTAATTTGAGACTATAGATAGTTGAGGCCTAAGCAGAATTAGGTCCCCAGAGGGTGAATTTAGTGACACTGGCCCAATGTGCAGGATAGCATCTCTAAATTCACCCTCTGGGGACCTCATTCTAATGTCTTAATAATTGCTCAGATTCTGTATACAATAAAGATGATAATATGTGAAATTCACGATTTTTCGCCAAAATAGATCCAGAGAAATTCTTTGTTGAAAATCTCTTTCTATTTTTGGCTGGATTTATGCCAAACATGTGATTCCGCCTTAATGATAAATATGAGGAATATTGACCTGATTTGGTATGTTGCCCATATTTACTGTCTTTGGTGAATATGGAACTAAAATAAATATTTTATATCTAAATACCTGCCTCATGACAAAAAATAATTTGAAATAAATATTAAATACAAATACATGTAGCTGCCTCCCTCATCACTTTGAAACAAATACTCCGTGAGAAACGATCTACATATGTTTTGTTTATCTGGCCTTAGTAACTATGATGGAATTATTGTTTAACTAAGGTGAGGCTTACCAGTGAGTTTGCCTCAAAATTTTGCAGAATGAGGTCCACAGAGGGGGGAATTTAGTGACATCACCCCACAGAGCAGGCTAGAGTCACCAAATTTATCCTTTGGGTACCTGATTCTGCCGGGCCTCATCGGATATACACCTACCGGTAGTTACCAGATAGTTAAGATGGTGATGTGCATCCATTGGGCACCTCAGTTATGCATTGTGTCATATGCCAATTTGGCGATATAGACAAACTAAAAGAAAAAAAGTAAAAAGAAACTTTCTAAAGAACATAAAAAAAAATATAAAAAATATTTTAATTTGATAATAAAGATCATTTTCAGAGAAGATGAGGCCTAAGCAGAATGAGGTCCCCAAAGGGTAAATTTAGTGATGCTAGCCCACTGTCATGGATAGCGTCACTAAATTCACATTCTGGGGATCTCATTCTGCAAATGACCAGCACCAAATCTTGAGGCGAGTTTATCATTCTAACAACGGACTATATCGCCTGTTAAAAATGACACAAAGTGTTCAAACAAAATTCAATCTACTTTTATTAGCTCAACTTTACTTTGTAAAGTTTGAGCTATTGCCATGGCTTTGTCGTCCGTCGTCCGTGTGTGCGTGTGTACGTAAGGCGTCAACAATGCAGTCTACAGGTCGTACCTTTGGTCGGATCATTATGAAATTTGTCAGAGCTGTTGACATCAACATTTAGACCAGAATGATTAATTTTGGGGTCATTCGGTAAAAAAACATGGCCGCCAGTGGCCATCTTGCATTTCAAAATTAAATCCATTAGCACGGGCTACAGGGCGTACTGTTTGTCTGATCGTCATGAAATTTGTCATGGATGTTAATATTGACATGTAGATGGGAACGAGTAATTTTGGGGTCATTTGGCCCAAAAACATGGCCGCCAGCAGCCATCTTGGATTTTACTCTTTGTATGACTAAATTCTTTAGCACGGGCTACAGGTCGTACTTTTAGTCTGATCACCATAAAATTTGTCAAGAATGTTAATAATGACATGTAGATGAGAACGTGTCATTTTGGGGTCATTCGGCCAAAAAACATGGCCGCCAGCAGGCATCTTTGATTTCACTCTTTGTATGACTAAATCCTTTAGCACGGGCTACAGGTCGTACCTTTAGTCCGATCATCATAAAATTTGTCATGGCTGTTGAAATTGGAATGTAGATGGGAACGAGTCATTTTGGGGTCATTCGGACAAAAAACATGGCCGCCATCGGCCATCTTGGATTTCAAAATTCAATCCATGAGCACGGGCCACAGGTCGTACTGTTCGTCTGATCATCATGAAATTTGTCATGGATGTTAATATTGACATGTAGATGGGAACGAGTAATTTTGGGGTCATTTGGCCCAAAAACATGGCCGCCAGCAGCCATCTTGGATTTTACTCTTTGTATGACTAAATTCTTTAGCACGGGCTACAGGTCGTACTTTTAGTCTGATCACCATAAAATTTGTCAAGAATGTTAATAATGACATGTAGATGAGAACGAGTCATTTTGGGGTCATTCGGCCAAAAAACATGGCCGCCAGCAGGCATCTTTGATTTCACTCTTTGTATGACTAAATCCTTTAGCACGGGCTACAGGTCGTACCTTTAGTCCGATCATCATAAAATTTGTCATGGCTGTTGAAATTGGAATGTAGATGGGAACGAGTCATTTTGGGGTCATTCGGACAAAAAACATGGCTGCCAGCGGCCATCTTGGATTTCAAAATTCAATCCATTAGCACGGGCCACAGGTCGTACTGTTCGTCTGATCATCATGAAATTTGTCATGGATGTTAATATTGACATGTAGATGGGAACGAGTAATTTTGGGGTCATTCGGCCAAAAAACATGGCGGCCAGCAGCCATCTTGGATTTTACTCTTTGTATGACTAAATTCTTTAGCACGGGCTACAGGTCGTACCTTTAGTCTGATCATCATCAAATTTGTCATGGATGTTAATATTGATATGTAGATGGGAACGAGTAATTTTGGGGTCATTTGGCCCAAAAACATGGCCGCCAGCAGCCATCTTGGATTTTACTCTTTGTATGACTAAATCCTTTAGCACGGGCTGCAGGTCGTACCTTTAGTCTTATCATCATAAAATTTGTCATGAATGTTAATAATGACATGTAGATGAGAACGAGTCATTTTGGGGTAATTCGGCCAAAAAAACATGGCCGCCAGCAGCCATCTTGGATTTTACTCTTTGTATGACTAAATTCTTTAGCACGGGCTACAGGTCGTACCTTTAGTCTGATCATCATCAAATTTGTCATGGATGTTAATATTGATATGTAGATGGGAACGAGTAATTTTGGGGTTATTCGGCCAAAAAACATGGCGGCCAGCAGCCATCTTGGATTTTACTCTTTGTATGACTAAATTCTTTAGCACGGGCTACAGGTCGTACCTTTAGTCTGATCATCATCAAATTTGTCATGGATGTTAATATTGATATGTAGATGGGAACGAGTAATTTTGGGGTCATTTGGCCCAAAAACATGGCCGCCAGCAGCCATCTTGGATTTTACTCTTTGTATGACTAAATCCTTTAGCACGGGCTGCAGGTCGTACCTTTAGTCTTATCATCATAAAATTTGTCATGAATGTTAATAATGACATGTAAATGCGAACGTGTCATTTTGGGGTCATTCGGCCAAAAAACATGGCCGCCAGCAGGCATCTTTGATTTTACTCTTTGTATGACTAAATCCTTTAGCACGGGCTACAGGTCGTACCTTTAGTCTGATCATCATAAAATTTGCCATGGCTGTCGAAATTGGAATGTAGATGGGAACGAGTCATTTTGGGGTCATTCGGACAAAAAAAACATGGCCGCCAGCGGCCATCTTGGATTTCAAAATTTAATCCATTAGCACGGGCCACAGGTCGAACTGTTCGTCTGATCATCATGAAATTTGTCATGGATTTTAATATTGACATGTAGATGGGAACGAGTAATTTTGGGGTCATTCGGCCAAAAAACATGGCGGCCAGCAGCCATCTTGGATTTTACTCTTTGTATGACTAAATTCTTTAGCACGGGCTACAGGTCGTACCTTTAGTCTGATCATCATGAAATTTGTCATGGATGTTAATATTGACATGTAGATGGGAACGAGTAATTTTGGGGTCATTTGGCCCAAAAACATGGCCGCCAGCAGCCATCTTGGATTTTACTCTTTGTATGACTAAATCCTTTAGCACGGGTTGCAGGTCGTACCTTTAGTCTGATCATCATAAAATTTGTCATGAATGTTAAAGGAATACGGTCCTGAAAAAACAATATTATTTTCTTTCAATATACCGATAATATATATATATAAAATGTCCATTGGGCGCATATAATCTAATATTCGGCCGCCAATCGTTATTTTTATAACGATTAAAAAAAATTCCGAAGTTAGCCGAAGATTTTGTTGTAGAAGAAGTCACGTGATCACCAGCCCGATCACGTGATTGTCACATGTAAACAGAAGCATAGCACGTGATCGATCACGTGGTAACTCATTGACAACGCATAGATACGCGACGGCGGTATTTTAAGTTTGCATGTAGTCGATCGCGGCCTTTGAAGATTGCCGCGTTATCACACTGCGAATGCAAAACTTCGCCGAAAACATCGCCTTTCTCGTAATTAAATGTCTTTATCGTGTTATTATTACTATTATTATATGTATCGCGATGTGTTGTTACTATAAAGCCATGCCCGTATATTATTCAGTTTTGCGCGCATTTATCTATATAAACGCGTGCTCGTGTTTATATATATTTTTTCGTTACCGGAATAGTCCAAGTTATATTATATATGCATATCAAGATTGCATATATACGCGAAGACTTGCACAGTTATTAGGCAATTATCATCTCGTAAACATTCCAATTTCCAGATGCCATTAGTCGGGTGTCAATAAAGAGCGTTTCGTTTTAATTTATCGTAACGCGGTAAAACAACACAAAATTAGTATATTGCTGTCGGATTTAATCAATTATAATCAAGTCATTCATTACCAATATGATATGATTCCTTGGTTATGAATCATGTATATATTTGGGCAATATGGTGTTTATATATATTTCGGAATATTGCTTCCCCCACCCCAAAACAATCTAGCCGACTGTCACTGATGAAATCACTGCGTTTATGCGTGGTTATTGGCCTATAAAATTAACACTATAGCAATGATTCTATTGAATATGCAGGTCAGAACTCGACCTCTATGTGTCAATTACGCATAACAATAGGATTATAAAATATATAAACGTACGCCGTGGTTCGTATAAACATCCAATCATATATAACACTTTTTGTACGAGGGATAATAATCCGGTTTAATATGTAAGCACATATACAAGCGTTCTTTATTCGCAATATATCGTAATAGTGAACACTCTTTATTGCGTCAAGGTAAAGGGACTGGACTTAGAACAGTTGTCGTCGTGATTTTTTACTGATTACACCAATATAGGTCAATACATGTACACGAACTTCCGATATGCATGCTTTATATATCCTTCCAAGTCATAGCAATTTCCGCTTTATTAAACTCTTTATTCGTACCATATTAGGAAAACTCTTAACATGGAACGCTCTTTATTGAGCCATGGTGAAGGAAATGGGGAATCGACTTAGAATAGTTGTTATCGTGAATTATTCAACATACTCTCCACTTTAACTGCAATTGTATGTATTCGTAACCATGACTGACTTGTCAAATTAAACGCTCTTTATTTGGTATACGTAATCGGTTTCTGATTTTGCGCAACGGGTTTCCCACAGAAATCCCGCCAAATGACACGTAAACGAACATCGTTTGGAAATGAATACAGCATTATACCTAACTGAGAGTCACTAGACCGGCCACAGCCGAAAACACTGCATTTATATGGCATTGTTACGAATGAATGATTGTAAATACGGGACACTCGGGGCATATATACGGAAAATTAAAACAACATCGTGAACACGCGCCCGAATAGAGTTCACATGCCTGCTCGTGTTTTATAAGCTTTATTTTTGACACGAAAGTGTTACATACCCCGCTCAATCGGCCTTCTATAGTTTTTTTTGTCAAAACAATAACTTTTCAAACAGCGCTTAAGACAAATCACAAGTGAATATAACTCACCGCGCGATGAAAATTAACCATGTGTACACAATGCTATTGATATGCCCCACAGGAATTCCATCACGGTCACGCGCTGATGTCTATTCCGGATTTTCCATCGTCATATAGGTAGACACAATTAACTCCGACTCTGATTCCGTGTTTTTAATTAGTTTACCTCGCTTGACGTCATGCGAGGTTTTGCGACGGAGATAGCCGACAACCGGTGGCGGTATTATTTATTTATTTCTCGGCTTATTTATTACGCGATTTTTATGGGACTTGGATTATTGTGATCACAATAGGGGTGGCTTTCCGATAGAGTTTTGTTGTTTCATGAGCATTGTAATCCTTTAATAATGACATGTAGATGGGAACGAGTCATTTTGGGTTCATTCGGCCAAAAAACATGGCCGCGAGCAGGCATCTTTGATTTTACTCTTTGTATGACTAAATCCTTTAGCACGGGCTACAGGTCGTACCTTTAGTCTGATCATCATAAAATTTGTCATGGCTGTTGAAATTGGAATGTAGATGGGAACGAGTCATTTTGGGGTCATTCGGACAAAAAACATGGCCGCCAGCGGCCATCTTGGATTTCAAAATTTAATCCATTAGCACGGGCCACAGGTCGTACTGTTTGTCTGATCATCATGAAATTTGTCATGGATGATAATATTGACATGTAGATGGGAACGAGTAATTTTGGGGTCATTCGGTCAAAAAACATGGCCGCCAGCAGCCATCTGGGATTTTACTCTTTGTATGACTAAATTATTTAGCACGGGCTGCAGGTCGTACCTTTAGTCTGATCATCATAAAATTTGTCATGGATGTTAACAATGACATGTAGATGGGAACGAGTAAGTTTGGGGTCAATAGGCCAAAAAACATGGTTGCCAGCAGCCATCTTGGATTTTACTCTTTGTATGACTAAATCCGTTAGCACGGGCTACAGGTTGTACCTTTAGTCTGATCATCATAAAATTTGTCATAAATGTTAATAATGACATGTAGATGGGAACGAGTCATTTTGGGGTCATTCGGCCAAAAAACATGGCGGCCAGCAGCCATCTTGGATTTTACTCTTTGTATGACTAAATTCTTTATCACGGGCTACAGATCGTACTTTTAGTCTGATCATCATAAAATTTGTCACGAATGTTAATAATGACATGTAGATGGGAACAAGTCATTTTGGGGTCATTCGACCCAAAAACATGGCCGCCAGCAGCCATCTTGGATTTTACTCTTTGTATGACTAAATCCTTTAGCACGGGCTACAGGTCGTACCTTTAGTCTGATCATCATATAATTTGTCATGGTTGTTGAAATTGGAATGTAGATGGGAACGAGTCATTTTGGGTTCATTCGGACAAAAAACATGGCCACTAGCGGCCATCTTGGATTTCAAAATTTAATCCATTAGCACGGGCCACAGGTCGTACTGTTCGTCTTATCATCATGAAATTTGTCATGGATGATAATATTGACATGTAGATGGGAACGAGTAATTTTGGGGTCATTCGGCCAAAAAACATGGTCGCCAGCAGCCATCTTGGATTTTACTCGTTGTATGACTAAATCCTTTAGCACGGGCTACAGGTTGTATCTTTAGTCTGATCATCATTAAATTTGTCATGAATGTTAATAATGACATGTAGATGGGAACGAGTCATTTTAGGGTCATTCGGCCAAAAAACATGGCCGCCAGCAGCCATCTTTGATTTTACTCTTTGTATGACTAAATCCTTTAGCACGGGCTACAGGTCGTACCTTTAGTCTGATCATCATAAAATTTGTCATGGCTTTTGAAATTGGAATGTAGATGGGAACGAGTAATTTTGGGGTCATTTGGGCAAAAAACATGGCCGCCAGCAGCCATCTTTGATTTTACTCTTTGTATGACTAAATCCTTTAGCACGGGCTACAGGTCGTACCTTTAGTCTGATCATCATAAAATTTGTCATGGATGTTAATGATGACATGTTGATGGGAACGACTCATTTTGGGGTCATTCGGCCGAAAACATGGCCGCCAGCAGCCATCTTGGATTTTACTTTTCTCTTCAAGTCTATAAACTAGTATTAGACATTCAACTTTCCATATTCCTAATCGCTCCATTGACTGTAATACATTAAATTATTCCCTTTCCAAGTTGAGCTACAGTGTCATTGACACTTTCATATTGTTGGTATAATGTAATATGTCTCTTTCAGATTCCACTCCACCATCAAGCCAAGCTATCATGTGTGCTACTGTGGTTCATGCTTACAAATAGTATGTATTATATGGACATGTATAAACTGCATGACAGCTGGGTACTTTAAATATACATGTGCAAGAAGTACTATAGTATACATGTATATCACATATACATGTATATAATTGATTTTTTGCTTTTAAATTTTAACAGTAGAAATTTACCACTGCTTTCTCCACATCTGTGTGCTCTTAACTATTTCTGTCAAGGTATGGCTCATCGTCAAATGGTAACGATGGGCCTGTCCACAGCTGTCAATCAATTATTTGTAGATATTTCGACCAATCAGTGACTGAGCTGGTCGTTTGCTGCATTGACAATTCTTTGTTTACGCTAATTTTTATATCTCCGCATTATGTCGATTTTAAATTGCCTCTTTAAAAGAAGAAAATTGTTGTCAAAATCATAATTGTTTTTTTTTAAATTTGTACAACAATGTTAGAAATTCATAAATGATTATATTTGATTATAACAGTGTTTTTCATTTTAACTGGTTTATTATTGCAGAGTTACACATCATGTACATATTCTGCTATCCTTTCCCCAAACTGTTCCCAGTTTTCCCAACATACACATGATCACATTTGAGACATCTTTACTCATATACTACTTTCCGCATTTTACAGTTAACATTATTAGAAAATTTAGGTACATTTGATGTATCCCAAATATCCCTTATACGATAGTTTCTTTTAAAGTCATTGTTGCACTCTGAAGTAGGCTTGAGTACCAATTTTGCTGTCTTTCTGTGCACTAGAATGTACAAGAGGTAGGAGTCTCTTTGAAATGAAATTAGTGGTGGCATAGGGAAGTCCTTCTGCAAACAGTTTGAATCATGCAGAATTCTCATTTGTTTATGTCGATTGTAATTGAATATTTTAAATTGGAAATCTAACTGAATTAATTCAAATACAGTAATGCCCTATATATTCGACTCCTTAACCACTGCAGAATTGTGGGTAATTTTTCAGGATTTAGTGGGAAATATGGCTTGTTGCCATTCATCGGAAAGCTTTCACTGAGACCTTTCCGATGAATGGCAACAAGCCATATTTTCAACTAAATCCTGAAAAATTACCCATAATTCTACTGTGGTCAAGGAGTCGATTATTTAGGGCATTATTGTAGTTCTTGCTTGATGCCTTATAATTCCCTTTTTAGCTCAGATGGACAGTATGCTAGCCAGGGTAAACTTGGAGCAGCGTTGCTTGGCAACCAGGCAACTAAAGATGTAAGTAGATTTCATAATGTAGGAAATCCTTTCCTTGTTATTCACTGAGGCAGGGCCAAAGCTAGGGGTTGAAAACAGGGAGAAGTGACTTCTCCCTCTGGATAATTTAGGGAGACTTCAGCCAAAATAGGGAGAAGTGGGGAAGTCTTAAGAAAAACATAAGAACTACTTATTAATTTTCAAATATCGCTTTATTTTATAACATCAATAAAAAGATAAAATAAGAAATAAAACTAAAAAATTTGACTTTATCTAAAATTAGCCTAATTAATTGTTATAAATTTTAAATTTTTGGAAATGTTTTGTGTAGATATCATTTAAACGAGACAATTAGCAAGTTACAGTAGTAGTTAATTTTTAGTCGAGTTTTGACTTATAGTTTGATGAGGGACGGACGGTGGGCGGGTGGGCGGGCGGCGGACGGGCGGGCGGGCGGGGCGGGCGGCGGACGGGCGGGCGGGCGGGCGGGCGGGCAGGCGGCGTGTTTTGCTTATAACTCAACCGTTTATTGACGGATTTAAAAAAAAAAAGGTGTGTGAGTACATATCCATGCACGTAAGCTGCAGACAAAAAATCGGGTTCGTCCGCACATTTATTACAGAGTTATGGCCCTTTGCCATTTTTAGCTCAACTAACTTGTAAGTTTGAGCTATTGCCATGGTTTGGCGTCCGTCGTCCGTGTGTCCGTGTGTCCGTGTGTTCGTGTGTGCGTGTGTCCGTCAACAATTTCCTTTGGCGCGGGCTACAGGTTGTACCTTTGGTCTGATCTTCATGAAATTTGTCATTGATGTTAATAATGACATGTAGATGGGAACGAGTGATTTTGGAGTCGTTCGGCCAAAAAACATGGCCGCCAGCATCCATCTTGGATTTTACTCTTTGCATGACTAAATCCTTTGGCGCGGGCTACAGGTCGTTGTTTTGGTCGGAAGTTTATGAAATTTGTCATGGATGTTAACACTGTCATGTAGATGGGAACGAGTGATTTTGGAGTTGTTCGGCCAAAAAACATGGCCACCAGCAGCCATCTTGGATTTTACTCTTTGCATGACTAAATCCTTTGGCGCGGGCTACAGGTTGTACCTTTGGTCTAATCTTTATGAAATTTGTCATGAATGTTGACATTGACATGTAGATGGGAACGAATCAATGTGGGGTCATTCGGCCACAAAACATGGCCGCTGGTGGCCATCTTAGATTTCAAAATTCAATCCATTGGCGCGGGCTACAGGTCGTACTGTTCGTCTGATCATCATGAAATTTGTCATGGATGTTAATATTGACATGTAGATGGGAACGAGTCATTTTGGGGTTGTTCGGCCAATAAACATGGCCACCAGCAGCCATCTTGGATTTTACTCTTTGCATGACTAAATCCTTTGGCGCGGGCTACAGGTCGTAGCTTCGATCGGAACATCATGAAATTGGTCATGGATGTTAACAATGACATGTAGATGGGAACGAGTGATTTTGGGGTCGTTCGGCCGAAAAACATGGCCGCCAGCAGCCATCTTGGATTTTACTCTTTGCATGACTAAATCATTTGGCCCGGGCTACAGGTCGTACCTTTGGTCTGATCTTTATGAAATTTGTCATGAATGTTGACATTGACATGTAGATGGGAACGAGTCATTTTGGGGTCATTCTGCCAAAAAACATGGCCGCTGGCAGCCATCTTGGATTTCAAGATTCAATCCATTGGCGCGGGCTACAGGTCGTACTGTTCGTCTGATCATCATGAAATTTGTCATGGATGTTAATATTGACATGTAGATGGGAACGAGTCATTTTGGGGTCGTTCGGCCAATAAACATGGCCGCCAGCAGCCATCTTGGATTTTACTCTTTGCATGACTAAATCCTTTGGCGCGGGCTACAGGTCGTAGCTTTGATCGGAACATCATGAAATTTGTCATGGATGTTAACAATGACATGTAGATGGGAACGGGTGATTTTGGAGTTGTTTGGCCGAAAAACATGGCTGCCAGCAGCCATCTTGGATTTTACTCTTTGCATGACTAAATCCTTTGGCGCGGGCTATAGGTTGCCTTTGGTCTAATCTTTATAAAATTTGTCATGAACGTTGACATTGACATGTAAATGGGAACGAATCATTGTCGGGTCATTCGGCCAAAAAACATGGCTGCTGGCGGCCATCTTGGATTTCAAAATTCAATCCATTGGCGCGGGCTACAGGTCGTACTGTTCGTCTGATCATCATGAAATTTGTCATGAATGATAACAATGACATGTAGATGGGATCGAGTCGTTTTGGGGTCATTTGGTCAAAAAACATGGCCGCCAGCAGCCATCTTGGATTTTACTCTTTGCATGACTAAATCCTTTGGTGCGGGCTACAGGTCGTAGCTTTGGTCAAATGGTCATGAAATTTGTCATTAATTATAACAATGACATGTAGATGGGAACGAGTCGTTTTGGGGTCATTCGGTCAAAAAACCTTGCCACCAGCATTTTACTTTTTGCATGACTAAATCCTTTGGCGTGGGCTACAGGTCATACCTTTGGTCTGATATTTATTAAATTTGTCATGAATGTTGACATTGACATGTAGATGGGAACGAATCATTGTGGGGTCATTCGGCCAAAAAACATGGCTGCCAGCGGCCATCTTGGATTTCAAAATTCAATCCATTGGCGCGGTCTACAGGTCGTACTGTTCGTCTGATCATCATGAAATTTGTATGTCGTAGCTTTGGTCAGATCTTCATAAAATTTGTCATGGATGTTAACAATTATACGTAGATGGGAACGAGTTCTTTTGGGGTCAATTGGCCAAAAAAAATGGCCACCAGCAGCCATCTTGTATTTTACTCTTTGCATCACTAAATCCTTTGGCGCATGTTAGACATTTCAATTAGCACCTTTCCTATTCCTCCATTTACTGTCAACCATTAAATTATTCCCCTACCTAAGTTGAGCTACAGTGTCATTGACACTTTCATTCACTGATTTTAGGCTCATTAGCGCAACAACTTCAACAAACGTTATCTGATTCGATTGAAATTTGGGATATAGGTGTCTCCCACGAATATCTCGGACGAGTTCGAAAACCGGCCTGGTCCGATAAAATTTGATAGAGTTATGGCCCTTAATTAGTCATTTTTTACGAATTTTCAGCTCGTTAGCGCGATAACTTCAACAAACGTTATCCGATTTGATTGAAATTTGGTATATAGGTGTCTCCCAAGAATATCTCGGTCGAGTTTGAAAACCGGCCAGGTCCGATAAAATTTGATAGAGTTATGGCCCTTAATTAGTCATTTTGTACGAATTTTGAGTTCGTTAGCGCGATAACTTCAACAAACGTCATCCGATTCAACTAAAATTTGGTATATAAGTGTCTTCCAATAATATCCTGGACGAGTTCGAAAACCAGCCTGGCCCGATAAAATTTGATAGAGTTATGGCCCTTAATTAGTCATTTTTCGTGAATTTTTAGCTCGTTAGCGCGATAACTTCAACAAACATCCTCCGATTTGATTAAAAAATTTTGGTACATGACTTTCTTGGCATAATATCTCAAACAAGTTCGAAAAGCGGGTTTGTCCGATCTTTTTTCTCTGAGTTATCCCCCTCAGTTTGCAAAAAATTCTTGATTTTGAGGCCGTTAGCGCGATAACTTGAACAATATTAACCGATTATATTAATTTTTGGTGTGTGACTTGCTTCGCACAATATCTCGAAAGAGTGCGAAAACCGTGTTTCTCTGAACTTTTTCCCCTGAGTTATGCCCCTTAGTTTGTGAATTCTTCGCGATATTAAGGCCGTTATCGCGATAACTTGAACAAATATTAACCGATTTTACCTATTAATTAGTCTACCGATACTGATGCACACCAATTGGCGGTAGCCACCGGCGGTAAGCCACCGAAAACGAGACACAGCATCTCTGATGCCACCTCTTGTTTAGTAGTTAACTTAAATGGAAGTAGTATCGTAATACATTGTAATTCAATTGAGTATTTGTCACAACGGCGAAATGAAAGTCTCGATTCGTGTCATGAAAATGACTAAATGATACTTTTTATACAGTTTTTTTGCAAATTCCTTGCTAGATTGAATTACAATGGAGATAAACGTACCCTGTTTCGTTGTACATTCTGGGATTCGAGCATGAAAACAGTTTGTGAACTCGCCGGCAAGCCGGCTCGTTCACAAACTGTTTTCATGCTCGAATCCCAGAATGTACAACTCAACAGGGTATGTTTATCTCCTAAATATTGAAGTATTATTTCCTAGACTGTAACTTGGAAGATACGTTTGTACAGTCTGAACATGATGTATGTAATGATGTAACTTTGTAAGTTTAATTTGGTCACGGCTGTAATGTGGGTGTCCGCTAAAATAAACAATAAGGACTAACTAACAAAGGAGTTGCAAAAGCTTTAAGTTTTATTGCTAAAGCTTTTATTAATTAATGGCCTCCCTTAATTAATGCCAACATCACTGGTATAATCCGATTAAAGCAATAAACTTTACATTTATTTACGGAAGCGGTCTCTTCAAAAAGTGTGACGCTGTCTCTTCAAAAAGTGCGATGCGTTACCGAAACAAACTTCTTAAGCCCCTGGTACATACTCTTATAATGTCGTAATTGTTTTATATCTGAAAAGCGGGATGGCGGTCTTGTACTAATGTATAACATGTAACTCGAATAGTCTAATTATACCCCCTTTTTAAAAAAAAAGGGGGGTATACTGTTTTGCACCTGTCCGTGCGTCCGTCCGTGCGTCCGTCCGTACGTCCGTCCGTGCGTGCGTCCGTGCGTGAGTCCGTACGTCCGTCCGATGTCTGTTCGTGTCATAACATGAACAGTAGTGCTCGGATCTCAATGAAATTAGGTATGGATGTTCACTATTATGAGGACATTAAATAGAGGGTTCCATCGTTTTGTTTGGATTTTCCATTCTAGAGTTATTCATCTTTGTTTATCTGGAAATAGTGGCTTTTTGGTCCGTCTGGTGTCTGTTCATGTCGTAACTTCAACAGTTGTGCTGGGATTTCAACCAAATTTGGTGTGGATGTTCACAACTATGAGGACATTAAAAAGAGGGTTCCATCGTTTTGTTCGGATTTTCCATTCTAGAGTTATTCATCTTTGTTTATCTCGAAATGTTGGATTTTTGGTCCATCTGGTGTCTGTTCATGTCATAACCTGAACAGTAATGCTCGGATCTCAATGAAATTTTGTATGGATGTTCACTACTATGAGGGCATTCAATAGAGGGTTCCATCGTTTTGTTCGGATTTTCCATTCTAGAGTTATACATCTTTGTTCATCTGGAAATGTTGGCTTTTTGGTTCGTCTGGTGTCTGTTCATGTCGTAACTTCGACAGTTGTACTGGGATCTCAATGGGATTTGGTATGGATGTTCACTACTATGAGGACATTAAAAAGAGGGTTCCATCGTTTTGTTCCGCTTTTCCATTCTAGAGTTATTCATATTTGTTCATCTGGAAATGTTGGCTTTTTGGTCCGTCTGGTGTCTGTTCATGTCGTAACTTCAACAGTTGTCCTGGGATCTCAATGGAATTTGGTATAGATGTTCACTGCTATGAGGACACTCAATAGGGGGTTCCATTGTTCTGTTCTGCTTTTCCATTCTAGAGTAATTCATCTTTGTTTATCTGGAAATGTTGGCTGTTTGATCCATCCGATGTCTGTTCAGCTCATAACTTGGAACAGTAATGCTCGGATCTCAATAAAATTTTGTATGGATGTTCACCACTATGAGGACATTTAATGGCACATTCAAATGTTTGTTTTGGTTTTTTGTTCTATAGTTATTCATCTTTGTTTATATGAAAATGCTGATTTCTGGGTCCATATGTCTGAGTCTAGCCATCATAAGTTATAGATGTGCCCACACTAGGCGGTATGCCATGAGGGGGTATGCACCGGACGACAGTCCATCTCTTGTTATTTCTGATACTAGCGATAATGACTTTCGATGGTTAGATAATCGCCCGATAATCCCGGCGAATATAGGGGGAATATAGGCCACTTCAAATAGATTGTGCCGGGGTTGAATGTGAACAACTTCTTCGATCAGAAAGGGATATTTTAAGGATGTGTTTCACCAAATGGTTCAGAGAGATAAGACAACAGCATTATGACAGACATATTTTTCATGCAGTATCTAATATTTTAATATATTTTTTGGCAAAACAAGTCAAATTTCCACCGGTAAATCTCAGTTTGGTCAAATTTGGAAGGCGACTTCGTTTTCGCCTCGCAGACGTCCGAGGGCGAAGTCGCTGTCCCGAAGGCGAGAACTTCGCCCGAGTCGCCCCCTAGCATGGGGCCTGCACTGAGGCTTGCCATTAAAATATTCACTGAGATTCACTGAGGTGTGCCATTAAAATATTCAATGAGGCGTGCCATTAAAATATTCACTCAGATTCACTGAGGTGTGCCATTAGAATATTCAATTATATTCACTGAGGTTTGCCATTTAAATATTCACTGAGATTCACTGAGGCGTGCCATTAAAATATTCAATGAGATTCACTGACGCGTGCCATTAGAATATTCAATCAGATTCACTGAGGCTTGCCATTAGAATATTCGCTGAGATTCACTGAGGCGTGTCGTTAAAATATCCACTGAGATTCACTGAGGTGTGTCGTTAAAATACCCACTGAGATTCAAAATATATCAGACATTAACCCTTCCATCACTTAAGCGAAAACCTTGTGCCAATGCATTCTATTATATATGTGAGTCTCTTATATACAGTAATGCCCTAATTAATCGACTCTCGGGGAGAGCTTTCCGATGAATGGCAACAAGCCATATTTCCGACTAAATCCTGAAAAGTTACCCATAATTCTGCTGTGGTTAAAGGGGTCGATTACTTAGGGCATTACTGTTTGTGAGTCTCACATAAGGAGCCTCACATATCCAGTAATGCCCTAATTAATCAACTCCGTAACCACAGCAGAATTATGGGTAACTTTTCAGGATATAGTCGGAAATATGGCTTGTTGCCATTCATCGGAAAGCTCTCGGCCATATTTCCGACTAAATCATGAAACATTACCCATAATTCTGCTGTGGTTATGGAGTCGATTTATTAGGGCGTTACTGTATAAGAGAATACATTGGCCTAACAATATTTACTTTGACCTTGTAAGCCGGTGCATTCTCTTATATATGTGAGGCTCCCTATGGGAGACTCAGAATCTTTAATGCTGCACCAGCGCAGCTCCCTTCATGAAATGGTTAAAATGTTCACTGTATCATATTGTGCACACCACTTTAAATTATGTCTCTAAGTGTACATTCAGATGACCACGATACAATCGTAAGTGGAGGAATCGGGCCCAACGAGATTGTGGATAGTATGTTCCGACGATTGCGATGTCACGTGCATTATGATATCGTAGGTTGTTCTAAAACATGTGATTGACTACCCTACAGTTATTTCCAGCTACGATTTTTACGTACACTGACTGCGATTACGTCGCAAGTGGAGGTAACCAAGGATACGCCACGATTTCGCATCTAAAATCAAACAGCGCTTGATATTATTTTATTACCTAAGATTTTGACGTGGGCATGCGTAGTCCATATACCGGTTACTTCCTACGACGGAAATCTTTCCACTTACGATTGTATCGTGGTCGTCTGAACGTACACTAAATAGTCTCTGTCAGAATCCCACAGAAATAGAAAATCAAAGACAGTGTTTACTGAGACTTGTCTCTAAAGACCAAGGCTTGAAATAGTGTGTCTGTTATTTGCAGAATGAGGTCCCCAGAGGGTGAATTTAGTGATGCTACCCCGCATAGCGGGCTAGCATCATCAAATTCACCCTCTGGGGACCTCATTCTGCTTACACCTCAGCAGAATGAGGTTCCCAGAGGGTGAATTTGGTGATGCTAGCCCGGAGGACTATTATAATCAGCCTGTGCATGCGTGCATGCGTGCGTGCGTCTGTGCGTGCGTCCGAGGTTTCCGGATGATAACTTTAGTTAGAGTGAACCAAATTAAATTAAATTTGGTATGTGGGTTTACTAGCAGAAAAGACAGGTCAAGTTCGAATTCTGGTTCCGTCCGCCAATTTTCACCAGAGTTATGCCCCCTTTTCGACTTAGTATTTGACCCTTTGTTTAACATTTTTGGTTTCCGACCGATAACTCCAGTTTGGATTATTTGATCTGAACCAAAGTTGGTATGTGTATTTTCCAGCTAAAGATACAGGCCAAGTTCGAATATGGGTTCCGTCCAATTATTTTTACATGAGTTACGGCCCTTTTTTCGACTTAGAATTTGACCGTCTGTTAACATTTTTGGTTTCCGACCGATAACTCCAGTTTTGATTATTTGATCTGAATCAAAGTTGGTATGTGTCTTTCTCCCAGCAAAACACAGGTCAAGTTCGAATTCGGGTTCCGCCCGCCAATTTTCACCAGAGTTATGTCCCTTTTTTACTTAGAATTTTTGCCAATTTGAGGTTTCCGAATGATAACTTTAGTAAATGTGTACTGAATGAAATTAAATTTGGTATGTAGGTTTACTAGCATTAAAGACAGGTTTTTATGCGCAAACAACGGTCGTATAAAGCCGACACTTAGAGGCGGACATGAGTTCTACTGACCTTTTATTTAGTTTAGTATCTCTATATCCCCAAATTGGCAGACGACATATTGCATAATCGAGGTTCCCAATGGGTGTACAACACAATATTCACCAGGTAGGAACTTCAATCTGAGGCTATGTCCCCCATAGCAGATGAGGGCATGCAGAATGAGGTCCCCAGAGGGTGAATTTGCTGATGTTAGCCCACTATGCGGGATAGCGTCACTAAATTCACCCTCTGGGGACCTCATTCTGCAAATGACAGGCATACTAAACTCAGGCTTGCTAAAGACATAATAGTCACATCTTTTGCATTTGAATGTTTAAAGACATATTATGTACTCGGGCGGGTGTGTGATATTGATAAGTTAGTACTCGGGCGGGTGCGTGATATTGATAAGTTAGTACTCGGGTGGGTGCGTGATATTGATAAGTTAGTACTCGGGCAGGTGCGTGATATTGATAAGTTAGTACTTGTTCGGGTGCGTGATATTGATAAGTTAGTACTCGGGCGGGTGTGTGATATTGATAAGTTAGTACTCGGGCGGGTGTGTGATATTGATAAGTTAGTACTCGGGCGGGTGTGTGATATTGATAAGTTAGTACTCGGGCGGGTGCGTGATATTGATAAGTTAGTACTCGGGCGTGTGCGTGATATTGATAAGTTAGTACTCGGGCGGGTGCGTGATATTGATAAGTTAGTACTCGGGCGGGTGTGTGATATTGATAAGTTAGTACTCGGGCGGGTGCGTGATATTGATAAGTTAGTACTCGGGCGGGTGCGTGATATTGATAAGTTAGTACTCGGGCGGGTGCGTGATATTGATAAGTTAGTACTCGGGCGGGTGCGTGATATTCATAAGTTAGTACTTGTTCGGGTGCGTGATATTGATAAGTTAGTACTCGGGCGGGTGTGTGATATTGATAAGTTAGTACTCGGGCGGGTGTGTGATATTGATAAGTTAGTACTCGGGCGTGTGCGTGATATTGATAAGTTAGTACTCGGGCGGGTGCGTGATATTGATAAGTTAGTACTCGGGCGTGTGCGTGATATTGATAAGTTAGTACTCGGGCGGGTGCGTGATATTGATAAGTTAGTACTCGGGCGGGTGCGTGATATTGATAAGTTAGTACTTGTTCGGGTGCGTGATATTGATAAGTTAGTACTCGGGCGGGTGTGTGATATTGATAAGTTAGTACTCGGGCGGGTGTGTGATATTGATAAGTTAGTACTCGGGCGGGTGCGTGATATTGATAAGTTAGTACTCGGGCAGGTGCGTGATATTGATAAGTTAGTACTCGGGCGGGTGCGTGATATTAATAAGTTAGTACTCGGGCGTGTGCGTGATATTGATAAGTTAGTACTCGGGCGGGTGCGTGATATTGATAAGTTAGTACTCGGGCGTGTGCGTGATATTGATAAGTTAGTACTCGGGCGGGTGCGTGATATTGATAAGTTAGTACTCGGACGGGTGTGTGATATTGATAAGTTAGTACATGGGCGGGTGCGTGATATTGATAAGTTAGTACTCGGGCGGGTGCGTGATATTGATAAGTTAGTACTCGGGCGGGTGCGTGATATTGATAAGTTAGTACTCAGGCGGGTGCGTGATATTGATAAGTTAGTACTCGGGCGGGTGCGTGATATTGATAAGTTAGTACTCGGGCGGGTGCGTGATATTGATAAGTTAGTACTCGGGCGGGTGCGTGATATTGATAAGTTAGTACTCGGGCGGGTGCGTGATATTGATAAGTTAGTACTCGGGCGGGTGCGTGATATTGATAAGTTAGTACTCGGGCGGGTGCGTGATATTGATAAGTTAGTACTCGGGCGGGTGCGTGATATTGATAAGTTAGACTCGGGCGGGTGCGTGATATTGATAAGTTAGTACTCGGGCGCGTGCGTGATATTGATAAGTTAGTACTCGGGCGGGTGCGTGATATTGATAAGTTAGTACTCGGGCAGGTGCGTGATATTGATAAGTTAGTACTCGGGCGGGTGTGTGATATTGATAAGTTAGTACTCAGGCGGGTGCGTGATATTGATAAGTTAGTACTCGGGTGCGTGCGTGATATTGATAAGTTAGTACTCGGGCGGGTGTGTGATATTGATAAGTTAGTACTCGGGCGGGTGCGTGATATTGATAAGTTAGTACTCGGGCGCGTGCGTGATATTGATAAGTTAGTACTCGGGCGGGTGTGTGATATTGGTAAGTTAGTACTCGGGAGGGTGCGTGATATTGATAAGTTAGTACTCGGGCGGGTGTGTGATATTGATAAGTTAGTACTCGGGCGGGTGCGTGATATTGATAAGTTAGTACTTGTTCGGGTGCGTGATATTGATAAGTTAGTACTCGGGCGGGTGTGTGATATTGATAAGTTAGTACTCGGGCGGGTGCGTGATATTGATAAGTTAGTACTCGGGCGGGTGTGTGATATTGATAAGTTAGTACTCGGGCGGGTGCGTGATATTGATAAGTTAGTACTCGGGCGGGTGCGTGATATTGATAAGTTAGTACTCGGGCGGGTGCGTGATATTGATAAGTTAGTACTCGGGTGCGTGCGTGATATTGATAAGTTAGTACTCGGGCGGGTGCGTGATATTGATAAGTTAGTACTCGGGCGGGTGCGTGATATTGATAAGTTAGTACTCGGGCAGGTGCGTGATATTGATAAGTTAGTACTCGGGCGGGTGCGTGATATTGATAAGTTAGTACTCGGGCGGGTGCGTGATATTGATAAGTTAGTACTCGGGCGCGTGCATGATATTGATAAGTTAGTACTCGGGCGGGTGCGTGATATTGATAAGTTAGTACTCGGGCAGATGCGTGATATTGATAAGTTAGTACTCGGGAGGGTGCGTGATATTGATAAGTTAGTACTCGGACAGGTGCGTGATATTGATAAGTTAGTACTCGGGCGGGGTGCGTGATATTGATAAGTTAGTACTCGGGCGGGTGCGTGATATTGATAAGTTAGTACTCGGGCAGGTGCATGATATTGATAAGTTAGTACTCGGGCGGGTGCGTGATATTGATAAATTAGTATACTCGGGCGCTATGCCAACTGGAGGAATGTAGCATTCTACTAACATCGCCGAAAATTTCAAAGAAATTGACCATACCACTCCCTAGAAAACATCGTCTGAACTACGCCCAATTGGAAATATTTACATATCGATTTGGGACGCAACTATCAGCGATAATTTAACACATGATTTCGCCATCGAGGGTTATTGCATCTAATTAATACATAAGAATGACAGTGTATATCATCAATTTGCATTAATATTCGTAACAAATAACTACTTTGAGAAAGAGTATTCTCTATTTCTATGCGATCACCCTACCGGAGTGTTTCACATTACTTTAAAGTTTCTGAGATTATTTTGAAACACAATATATCTCATCCCTCACAAGTACCTGTAATGTGTGACTAACTTTATCTTTTCAGTATCGAGTTCTGTTGTATGTTTCAAAGCAACAGCAGATCACAAATGCCAAAATCTCACCGACGTTTTCATTTACGGTATGTATCAAATATAAATCTCACCGACGTTTTCATTTACGGTATGTATCAAATATAAATCTCACCGACGTTTTCATTTACGGTATGTATCAAATATTTATCTCAGTCACTTTTTCAGTCAGTTTTAAATTCCCTTCCTAAACTATTTATAATTATATCAGAGTTACACCATCAAGATAAAAAATGGGATATAATGGTATTTGATTAAAGACATATTATGTACTTGATTGCATGCAAATTACTACTTTGAACAAGATTATTCCCTAGTTCTAGTTGATCACCCTACTGGGGTGTTTTACATCACTTTAAGACCTTCGCATAGTAAAAGCGTATTTTGCCTTGTTTGGCATCTATGATTGTTATTTGTATATTTATATTGCGACTCTGGGGTTTTTGTTATTTGTGTGTTTTTGTTTAAAATGATTGCATGGTAGAGCGATGCACAATCACAATTAACCCTTTACCCAACAGAAGGGCCCTGTGCCAATGCATTCTCTTATATATGCGAGTCGACCATAGGTCGCCTCGCATATATAAGAGAATGCATTGGCTTAACACATTAAAAATTATAAAATTGTTAAAGAATAAATGGTAAAAAAAGATTTTTTTTAGGCCAATGCATTCTCTTATATATGCGAGGTGACCTATGGTCGACTCGCATATATAAGAGAATGCATTGGCACAGGGCATAACTGTAACTATCACAATGTGGTCAATGAACCGGTTCCAATGATATCCATATTTGTATGGTTTTATTGAGACAGACCCAAGATATTTTAGGCTGTTGAAGCTTTATTTGGCCGGTTTTGGCCGTTTTGTTGGGTAAAGGGTTAAAAACTGACACTGACAGAAAACTGTTGTGCTTCCAGTTTCTTTGTGCTTTTCCATCATTGTTAAACATCAGAATTATCGCACTGCCAGATTATGATTTTATTCTGCCGCAGACAGAATTTTCTGTGAATACTGCTTGCATTGTACCATGCGTGACCTAATTTCACATATACCACACCATGCCATGTGTCATTTATGAGTACCTGATATATTTATAGGATACCTTTTGAAATTAACAGAAGTGAACACATACTAGGTTCAAAGTTGCCCTTAACTTTATTGTGCTATACCTGGTTTTATATACCTGAAATATCAAATCTTAGAGAAGTGAACACATACAAGGTTCAAATTCACCCTTAAATATGATCAGTATGACGATGAGTATGTTATGAGTTTTGCATGCCCTGTTAACTGTTGAAGTAATGAAATACATAACATTATAAGATGAGGGGTTTTGATAATATTTTTTAATATTCATGTGAACAAATTATGTCTCTTTAAGGTGCAAGCTAAGAATTATGTGACATTCTATGATGAGGCCCGACAGACATGGTCACTGATGTTTGATAAAGAAGAAACTGTCACACAATTTTCAAAAAATGTGAGTACCCCATTAATACATATGTTTCATGTTTCTAATGCAAAATAAGAACAAACATAGAACAGAGCTTTCAAATGACATATGTCTACCTGTAGGGAATTGCATAATTGAGGTGACTAATGGGTGGCAGCGTGTATTGCTGAGTGTCGTCTGCTCATGTCTGTGGGGGGCTCCATAAGGGTAGTTTAACCCTTCCATGACTGGAGATTCCTGAAATTTTGAGAAAACCCTGTATATGCATTCTCTTATATCTCTCTCATAGGGAGCCTCGCATATATAAGAGAATAGATTGGCCTAACAATATTTACCTTGACCTTGTAAGCCAGTACATTCTCTTATATAAAAGAGGCTCCTTATGGGCGACTCCCATATATAAGGGAATATATTGGCCTAACAATATTGACCTTGACCTTGTGAGCCACTACATTCTCTTATATAAGAGATGCTGCCTATGGGAGACACATATATAAGATCTGTAATGCTGTGCCAGCACAGCTCCCATCATGGAAGGGTTAAATTATTTAGCACATTTTATAACCAGAATGCTAAGAATCTTTGCATAATTTAATAGTCTTTCATCTAAATGCCTTTCAATCCACTTATTGATTTCCTCTTTAAGGTTTTAGTGCATTTTATACTATCCTTGGGTATTGAGTTCAAGTCTGAGAATAATGTGCCTGTCATTTGCAGAATGAGGTCCACAGAGGGTGAGTTTAGTGATGCTATCCCACATAGCGGACTAGCATCACCAAATTCACCCTCTTGGAGCCTCATCTGCTATGGGAGACATAGACTCAGATTGAAGTTTCAAATGGTGAATATTGTGATGTACACCCATAGAGCAACTAATCTAAAAAAGAAATAGAATCTACGTGAAGAAGTTTCAATAGAAATTTGATAATAAGTTTCAAGTTTCAAGTTTTATTTAGCAATACCAATGAATTTTGGTTTCTGCTGTAACATAAACAAACATTGATTACAAAGACACAACAAAAAGAACAATTTTTTACATGTATATGTATGGGTTTTTTAAAGTGTTTTTCCTTGAATTGGTGGTATTGAGGAGAAGCTTATCTCATTCCATGCATGTTTTTATGAATTCACATACCAACTTCGTTTCTTTTGCATTATTAGGGTTTAAAATTCTTTTAATTATTAGACCTGCATCTGTTGATCCCGCAGAAAAATCAAATCTGGTTAATCCCAGCTTATTCAAAATGTTCAGTGTGTTTTTGACAAAATAATAAGAAATGCTCTTCATCTTCCATAATGTTACAAAATGAGCATTTCCTATCTTTCCTATCAGGTTTTGGTCTTTTCATGCGTTCAGTTTCTATGGCCAGTCTATGAGCACTCAGCCTCAATGATGTGAGGAATTTTGTGAGATTTTTGGGTATTCTAAATTTCAGATAACTTTGTAAATTAAAACTCTGATAAATGTTACTGTATAACAAAAGTTTATTACCTTCTACCTTTTGTGCAAGATGACTTATTTGTCCATTAACTTCATTTTCATGGAATTGATAAACTTTTTCCTCAATACCATTCATGTTCAAAGACGCAAGATCTATATTGAAACGGGTGGTGATTTTGTTCAGAGCTTGTTGCCAAGATTTATGACCATCTTCAAACAACTCTTTATCCAACTCATACACTTCTTTTAATAATCTGTCTGATGGAAGCTGTGTTAAACGTACGTAATATTTTAGAGCTTGTTTAAATATAAAGTTTGCTATTGGTTTACGACCAAACTCGCATCTACTAGCCAAATTCGATGATTTTTTTGATATTCCCAGGAGGTATTTGCAAAAACGGGTATTAAATTTTTCAAAACAGCTTTGGTCACTGAATAAATTTTTCAAAGAGAAATCTGCCATCCATATCTCTGATCCATATGTTAATATAGGACGAACCAAAACATCAAAAAGCTTCATACTGAGTTGACGCTCAGATACATCAAAATCTAATATTTTTGCTTTAAGGCTAAACACAGCTTTCAGGGCTTTGTCAGCCATGTGGGATTGCGTCAATAAATTCAGATCGAGGTGAGTAATGGGTGAACATCACCAACTTCAACTGGGGAAACTTCACACTGATCCTTGACATTTCACACTTGACATTTCACACTTGACATTTCCTTTGCTATAACTTCCAATAATTTGTGTCTGACATGTGCAGAATGAGGTCCCCAGAGGGTGAATTAAGTGATGCTATCCCACTAGCATCACCAAAGTTACAGTTCACCCATTACTCACCTCGATCTGAATTTATTGACGCAATCCCAATCTCATATAAGTTACAGTTAATTGAAAGCTACAGAGTCCCTTGTCATTGTCAACTTCATCTTCAATGTCTTTTACACTTTAGTTCCTTGACATTTCCTTTGCTATAACTTCCAATAATTTGTGTCTGACATGTGCACAATGAGGTCCCCAGAGGGTGAATTAAGTGATGCTATCCCACACGGTGGACTAGCATCACCAAATTCACCCTCTGGAACCTCATTCTGCTTTGGCCTCAACTTCTATGGGAGACCTAGGATCAGTGTGAAGTTTCCCCAGTTGAAGTTGGTGATGTTCACCCATTACTCACCTCGATCATGCATTTTATCTTCTGAAAATTAGGGGATATAGAAACTGAAAAAAAGGGAAAAGGTAACTAAAAATATTGTTAATTTGAAACTATAGATACTTCCCAGAAGATGAGGCCTATTAGAATGAGGTCCCCAGAGGTTGAATTTGGTGATGCTAGCCCGCTGTGTGGGATTGCGTCAATAAATTCACCCTCTGGGGACCTCATTCTGCAAATGTCAGACACAAATATCCAGGCTCATAGGAAGTTATAGCAAAGGAAACGTCAAGGAACTAAAGTGTAAAAGACATTGAAGCTGAAGTTGAAGTCACTAAATTCACCCTCTTGGCGGGGGGGGGGGGATATAGAAACTGAAAAAAAGGGAAAAGGTAACTAAAAATATTGTTAATTTGAAACTATAGATACTTCCCAGAAGATGAGGCCTATTAGAATGAGGTCCCCAGAGGTTGAATTTGGTGATGCTAGCCCGCTGTGTGGGATTGCGTCAATAAATTCACCCTCTGGGGACCTCATTCTGCAAATGTCAGACACAAATATCCAGGCTCATAGGAAGTTATAGCAAAGGAAACGTCAAGGAACTAAAGTGTAAAAGACATTGAAGCTGAAGTTGAAGTCACTAAATTCACCCTCTTGGCGGGGGGGGGGGGGGGGGGGGGGGGGGGTCTGCAAAAAAATTCTGTATATAGGGCCGGGGTGGGTGGGTGGTCCAGAGGCCAAAAAAATTGTGCTTGTAATTTTTTTCCAAAAACAATTTATAAGTACTGACCATGTAATGTAGCTTGTAAGCATGTTAGTACCATGCTTGTTGGTATAGGGATATATAGGCAGCTATAGTGACTCTTTAGCCTCAGATTTAGCAACATTCTGGATTTCACAGGATCCCGGCCCACTTCACAGTGGACCACCGTAATAGCGTTACTTATGATCAACAGAAGAAATATTTAGTAACAAAATTAATATATTACTTGAATAAGATGAACCCATGAGATAATGACATACTACAGTAAGTACCGGTACATCGTTATCCAGCGTCATACTACAGTAAGTACCGGTACATCGTTATCCAGCGTCATACTACAGTATGTACCGGTACATCGTTATCCAGCGTCATACTACAGTAAGTACCGGTACATCGTTATCCAGCGTCATACTACAGTAAGTACCGGTACATCGTTATCCAGCGTCATACTACAGTAAGTACCGGTACATCGTTATCCAGCGTCATACTACAGTAAGTACCGGTACATCGTTATCCAGCGTCATATTACAGTAAGTACTGGTACATCGTTATCCAGCATTATCAGATGATGACATACTACAGTAAGTACCGGTACATCGTTATCCAGCGTTATCAGATGATGACATACTACAGTAAGTATCGGTACATCGTTATCCAGCGTTATCAGATGATGACATACTACAGTAAGTACCAGTACATCGTTATCCAGCTTTATCAGATGATGACATACTACAGTAAGTACCGGTACATCGTTATCCAGCGTTATCAGATGATGACATACTACAGTAAGTACCGGTACATCGTTATCCAGCATTATCAGATAATGACATACTACAGTAAGTACCGGTACATCGTTATCCATGGTTATCAGATGATGACATACTACAGTAAGTACCGGTACATCGTTATCCAGCGTTATCAGATGATGACATACTACAGTAAGTATCGGTACATCGTTATCCAGCGTTATCAGATGATGACATACTACAGTAAGTACCAGTACATCGTTATCCAGCTTTATCAGATGATGACATACTACAGTAAGTACCGGTACATCGTTATCCAGCGTTATCAGATGATGACATACTACAGTAAGTACCGGTACATCGTTATCCAGCATTATCAGATAATGACATACTACAGTAAGTACCGGTACATCGTTATCCATGGTTATCAGATGATGACATACTACAGTAAGTACCGGTACATCGTTATCCAGCGTTATCAGATGATGACATACTACAGTAAGTATCGGTACATCGTTATCCAGCGTTATCAGATGATGACATACTACAGTAAGTACCAGTACATCGTTATCCAGCTTTATCAGATGATGACATACTACAGTAAGTACCGGTACATCGTTATCCAGCGTTATCAGATGATGACATACTACAGTAAGTACCGGTACATCGTTATCCAGCATTATCAGATAATGACATACTACAGTAATTACCGGTACATCGTTATCCAGCGTTATCAGATGATGACATACTACAGTAAGTACCGGTACATCGTTATCCAGCGTTATCAGATGATGGCATACTACAGTAAGTACCGGTACATCGTTATCCAGCGTTATCAGATAATGACATACTACAGTAAGTATCGGTACATCGTTATCCAGCGTTATCAGATGATGACATACTACAGTAAGTACCGGTACATCATTATCCAGCATCATACTACAGTAAGTACCGGTACATCGTTATCCAGCGTCATACTACAGTAAGTACCAGTACATCGTTATCCAGCGTCATACTACAGTAAGTACCGGTACATCGTTATCCAGCGTTATCAGATGATGACATACTAAAGTAAGTACCGGTACATCGTTATCCAGCGTTATCAGATGATGACATACTACAGTAATTACCGGTACATCGTTATCCAGCATTATCAGATGATGACATACTACAGTAAGTACCGGTACATCGTTATCCAGCGTTATCAGATGATGACATACTACAGTAAGTACCGGTACATCGTTATCCAGCGTTATCAGATGATGACATACTACAGTAAGTACCGGTACATCGTTATCCAGCGTTATCAGATGATGACATACTACAGTAAGTACCGGTACATCGTTATCCAGCATTATCAGATAATGACATACTACAGTAAGTACCGGTACATCGTTATCCATGGTTATCAGATGATGACATACTACAGTAAGTACCGGTACATCGTTATCCAGCGTTATCAGATGATGGCATACTACAGTAAGTACCGGTACATCGTTATCCAGCGTTATCAGATAATGACATACTACAGTAAGTATCGGTACATCGTTATCCAGCGTTATCAGATGATGACATACTACAGTAAGTACCGGTACATCATTATCCAGCATCATACTACAGTAAGTACCGGTACATCGTTATCCAGCGTCATACTACAGTAAGTACCAGTACATCGTTATCCAGCGTCATACTACAGTAAGTACCGGTACATCGTTATCCAGCGTTATCAGATGATGACATACTAAAGTAAGTACCGGTACATCGTTATCCAGCATTATCAGATAATGACATACTACAGTAAGTACCGGTACATCGTTATCCAGCATTATCAGATAATGACATACTACAGTAAGTACCGGTACATCGTTATCCAGCGTTATCAGATGATGACATACTAAAGTAAGTACCGGTACATCGTTATCCAGCATTATCAGATAATGACATACTACAGTAAGTACCGGTACATCGTTATCCAGCGTTATCAGATGATGACATACTAAAGTAAGTACCGGTACATCGTTATCCAGCATTATCAGATAATGACATACTACAGTAAGTACCGGTACATCGTTATCCAGCATTATCAGATAATGACATACTACAGTAAGTACCGGTACATCGTTATCCATGGTTATCAGATGATGACATACTACAGTAAGTACCGGTACATCGTTATCCAGCGTTATCAGATGATGACATACTAAAGTAAGTACCGGTACATCGTTATCCAGCATTATCAGATAATGACATACTACAGTAAGTACCGGTACATCGTTATCCAGCGTTATCAGATGATGACATACTAAAGTAAGTACCGGTACATCGTTATCCAGCATTATCAGATAATGACATACTACAGTAAGTACCGGTACATCGTTATCCAGCATTATCAGATAATGACATACTACAGTAAGTACCGGTACATCGTTATCCATGGTTATCAGATGATGACATACTACAGTAAGTACCGGTACATCGTTATCCAGCGTTATCAGATGATGACATACTAAAGTAAGTACCGGTACATCGTTATCCAGCATTATCAGATAATGACATACTACAGTAAGTACCGGTACATCGTTATCCAGCGTTATCAGATGATGACATACTAAAGTAAGTACCGGTACATCGTTATCCAGCATTATCAGATAATGACATACTACAGTAAGTACCGGTACATCGTTATCCAGCATTATCAGATAATGACATACTACAGTAAGTACCGGTACATCGTTATCCATGGTTGTCAGATGATGACATACTACAGTAAGTACCGGTACATCGTTATCCAGCGTTATCAGATGATGGCATACTACAGTAAGTACCGGTACATCGTTATCCAGCGTTATCAGATAATGACATACTACAGTAAGTATCGGTACATCGTTATCCAGCGTTATCAGATGATGACATACTACAGTAAGTACCGGTACATCATTATCCAGCATCATACTACAGTAAGTACCGGTACATCGTTATCCAGCGTCATACTACAGTAAGTACCAGTACATCGTTATCCAGCGTCATACTACAGTAAGTACCGGTACATCGTTATCCAGCGTTATCAGATGATGACATACTAAAGTAAGTACCGGTACATCGTTATCCAGCGTTATCAGATGATGACATACTACAGTAATTACCGGTACATCGTTATCCAGCATTATCAGATGATGACATACTACAGTAAGTACCGGTACATCGTTATCCAGCGTTATCAGATGATGACATACTACAGTAAGTACCGGTACATCGTTATCCAGCGTTATCAGATGATGACATACTACAGTAAGTACCGGTACATCGTTATCCAGCGTTATCAGATGATGACATACTACAGTAAGTACCGGTACATCGTTATCCAGCGTTATCAGATGATGACATACTACAGTAAGTACCGGTACATCGTTATCCAGCGTTATCAGATGATGACATACTACAGTAAGTATCGGTACATCGTTATCCAGCGTTATCAGATTATGACATACTACAGTAAGTACCGGTACATCGTTATCCAGCGTTATCAGATGATGACATACTACAGTAAGTACCGGTACATCGTTATCCAGCATTATCAGATGATGACATACTACAGTAAGTACCGGTACATCGTTAGCCAGCGTTATCAGATGATGACATACTAAATTAAGTACCGGTACCCCCCCAAAATATGACAACCGACTCTTGAGTTATAATGCAAAATGTTTGTACGGACGGACGCACGGACAGCTCGAGACGTCAACTATATACTCGTCGACTAATATCAGGGGGTATAATAACCATTTATCTATGTGTATACCTAACCAAAAACAATTCCCCTCCCCCACCCCACCCCGGTGGATAAGACTTAAGAGTTCTTTGGTCATGCACAAATAATTGTGGAACCCCTGACCTGTCTACCACTATTTACACTGGCCAGTGTTCTCTGTCAGACACAACACACTCGATGTATTAGGCTATAATGGGGTCTAGGGCGATTTGTGACATATAGTGTACCTACACAATGCTTTATTATTGTTGTTAGATACTGAAAACACCAGGAAACACCTGGAAATACAGTTTATTTTTCGTTTTTCTGATATGTGTTTACCAATTAAGCATGTTATTGCTTGAGTCTTAATGGTACACAGCAAGAGTTTGCACCAAAAAAGGATAGTGGAATGGGATTGTAAGCAGTTAACACAGTTATTGAAGAACGGCTAAAAAAAACTCTGAAATTTTGATAAAAACATGAGAAAGGGGGGTGGGTCCCCAAAATTTTGGAGGAAAAAAATATTTTTTTTGCACAAATGGGGTGGTGGGTCCCTCGGGGTCGGAAAAAAAACTTTTTGGGCCCTATATGTCCATTTTTTTTAACCAGACCCCCCCCCCTGCTCTTGGGACCTCTTTTTTCAAATGTCAGACATACTTTATCCATGATTAATTTCAGATTGCTCTTGCGAAGGCTATTATGTCAGACATACTATATCCATGATTAATTTCAGATTGCTCTTGCGAAGGCTATTATGTCAGACATACTATATCCATGATTAATTTCAGATTGCTCTTGCGAAGGCTATTATGTCAGACATACTATATCCATGATTAATTTCAGATTGCTCTTGCGAAGGCTATTATGTCAGACATACTATATCCATGATTAATTTCAGATTGCTCTTGCGAAGGCTATTATGTCAGACATACTATATCCATGATTAATTTCAGATTGCTCTTGCGAAGGCTATTATGTCAGACATACTATATCCATGATTAATTTCAGATTGCTCTTGCGAAGGCTATTATGTCAGGTTCTTCTCTTGATACTGTTATATCACAAGACTTCGTGATAGGAGAGGGCGGTGCCTTAGAATCATCTGACTCGGCAGAAGTGAAGTACACGGGATGGCTGTGCACTAATGGTACTTACGGTCAGGTATGCTCAGTTTTCAGCAGGAGTTACTGCTCTTTTGTTACCTTTCACCCTTCCATGATGGGAGCTTCCTGAAATTTAGCGAAAACCTTGTGCCAATGCATTCTCTTATATATGCGAGTCTCCCATAGGGAGCCTCGCATATTTAAGAGAATACATTCGCCAAACAATATTTACCTTGACCTTGTAAGCCAGTGCATAGTTATGATATATGTGACATTCCCTATGTGAGACTCGCATGTATAAGAGAATGCACTGGCACAGGAGCTTTAATGCTGCACCAGCTCCCGTCATGAATGGGTTAAATTGGGCAGATGTTAAAAAGCCATGAACGTCTGCAGATCAGCTATCATCAACAAGTACATTTAAAAGTTGATATTTTAGTAGTGGTTAACAAGATTGCAGGTAACGAGTCGAAACGTTAGTGACATGCGCTAAGCATGGCATATATTCAGCAATCTGCAACTAATGATGATCTTATCAAAAATTTTGGCATATTTTTAACTCATTGGGAGTAATTTCCAAGAATGTCTAAATTCTACTTTTGGCATAAGATAAAATCTTGTTTTTGTGGTGTACGTTCTAAAACTATTTTCAAAATTTCAATAAACCGCTCCAGGATCCAGCTTCCACCTCAAACTTCATGTCATTAGAACGAGGAGCAATTTGTTTGCGAGAAATTGGGACCTTGGTCATCATTATATCATCATTATATTTAGCCTCAAATCTTCTTTAATATCCTCTGGGTGTTGAGTTGATCCCATTGATATATATATAAGACTCCAGCTACCTGTGGAGTAATAAATGATAACATAATACATATATAACACTGGGGACCTCATTCTGAAAATGTCCAACACTATATTTTGAAGCCATCCTCATTTACGTCATCAGTTTTATTAATTAGAGCTGCCACTCATGAGTATGTAGTTTGGAGTAGAAATATTGAACCATTCACTGCCTGGTAAATGTAGTTGAATGATGAAAGATTTGCCTGAGAATAAAATAATATTTATTTCAATTCACCGTTCTGCCTACATAACCCTTTGAGTGCCAGGTCCGATTTTTGTATCAACCCATATACCCTGTGCCAATGCATTCTCTTATATATGCGAGTCGACCATAGGTCGCCTCGCATATATAAGAGAATGCATTGGCTTAACATTTTTTTTTTTTTTGACAATTTTTGACAATTTAATATATTTTATTATATTCTTTAACAGACTTATTGTGTAGGTTTAGGGCCGATAATATCGGCCTCTGGCACTCAAAGGGAGTAGATATAAGATAGGTTGACAAATACACGAAATATTGATATGCTCTGAACTTCGTATGCTCTGAAACTGTGTTGAATTGTACACTGGGTTTGCTATCTGTTATGCAGGGATTTTTGGGGGACACCTGTTTCGGGCAATGATAGGCCTGAGCAGGGCGAGGTATGGGATGGGGTGTCCCCCTGCTGATGGTGGGGGGGGTCTGGGCATTCTCCCCTTGGAAAATTTTGGAAAATCCATTGCATTGAGTGCTAATCTAGGGTCTCTCTGAGTCAGTATTTTGAATTTTACTGAGACGTCAATTTGATCAAGTTTCTCAAACATAACTTTGGAAATTTGTATATATGTATGGGATTAGAAATGCTAAAAAGTTATTGTCAGATATCTTTTGGTTCAATGAATTATGCTTATCCTGCTTGAAATGAGACTTTATACCATTATCACTCTAATTCATATAATAGGCTATTTTCTAAAATTCAAGTGAGAGACACATACATAATATACTAGTAGTGCAGAAACAATATTTATTATATTTTCAGTAACTTTTTCTGCCAAAATAATAATCGTATCCCCACTCCCGGAAGCACCACGATGTTATCCTACTCCCAGAGGTTTATCCTACTCCCAGCGATGACGGACTATTTATCCCAACCTCGCGAGTTGCGAGCATGTTCCGAGTTACGTAAACTTCAAGCAGTTCAACTTCAAGTTCTGCGGATATTCGGGTGCAGATTCCAAATGACAGTGAGCTGTGACATCTCATAGAACTCCGAAGGCTTATCAACACAATGACATTCTAAACAGCTACTAATTTAATCAATAAAGTTTGTTGTTTGTTTGAAAAATCCGTCCGAAACAATCCCCCTTTGAAGTTGGTGGCAAAAGGAGAAATCATCAATGAAATGACGTCACTTTCCTTATATGGGGTAAAATACTATTGCGCATGTGGCAATAGTAAAAAATCATGAATGAATGAATGAAGTTATCTATTTACCTTATTTTGGTTGTTATGTTGTCATTGCGCGTAATTTTAACGGAAACATTTAGGTCAATGTTCAGAATCGGAAACATCTCATCAATGCATTTTATTAGAGTTGTGTCGTGACAAACTGTTGTGGAAAATATAATAAACACAATAGTTAACTGTCATCAGCGATGAACGAAGTTTCTCCTCTCGTGAGATGCGAGGATTATTTTTCACTCGGCTACCGCCTCGTGAAAAATAATCCTCCGCATCTCACTCGAGGAGAAACTTCGTTCGCCGCTGATGACAGTTAACTATTGTCTATCTTTTAAGTTAGTAATTACTAATCTCTAATATGTTAATTATTCATTTGGTGTTATGAGATCCCACATGATAACCAGGTTAATTTTATCAAATTGTCACTGTTCCTGTACTGTAATGTGTAATTTCACTTGAATTTGAAGTATGAAGGCTGAATGATAACAAACCTGAACTCAAACTATTCAGATGAATGTCAACAAGCCATATTTCCGACTAAATCCTGAAAAGTTACCCATAATTCTGCTGTGGTTAAGAAGTCAATTATTTAGGGCATTACTGCATGTGAGACTGTATTGTATCACAATCCTCTTTGCTAACAATTTAACCCTTTACCCAACAAACCGGCCAAAACCGGCCAAATAAAGCTTCAACAGCCTAAAATATCTTCGGTCTGTCTCAATAGAACCATACAAATATGGATATCATTGGAACCGGCTCCTTGACCACATTGTGATAGTTACAGTTATGCCCTGTGCCAATGCATTCTCTTATATATGCGAGTCGACCATAGGTCGCCTCGCATATATAAGAGAATGCATTGGCCTAAAATAAATCTTTTTTTAACACTTTTTACCATTTTTTCTTACATTCTTTAACAATTTTATAATTTTTAATGTGTTAAGCCAATGCATTCTCTTATATATGCGAGGCGACCTATGGTCGACTCGCATATATAAGAGAATGCATTGGCACAGGGCCCTTCTGTTGGGTAAAGGGTTAATACATATAAGATCCCCGCTGTTGCACGTGTTAAAGTGAAATTCATGTGGTTTTATACCGGGTCAAGGCTCAAAATCATTTTTCTTTACTGACTGTCAAAATAACAGGCACCCAGTGGATGGTGTTGGTCATTTCAAAATGGTGCCTGTCAAAATTCAGATTTACTGTATTTAAATTTCAAATTGACTTATTATTCGACAATGAGATGCACATTTTAGTGAGCGTCCAATCGCCACCCTGGAAAAACCCATGTTATTTTTTTTTTCATAAGTTCAAAAAGTTTACGTTGATTCATAAATACACATGCAATTCAGAAATGACATAATTATATTCACTCTGAATTGATCTGAAAGAACTATTTTTTACGTTCGATGTCCGATTTGGGCAGTAGTGGCTCCTTGGACAGATACAGATTGTTTAAAAATTTGCATTGGACAAATTGTCTGACAGATACAGAAGTGCACTGGTCATAAGCTATTTTTCGTCAGACACTTATTTTGAGCCTTGTACCGGTTGTGAATTTGGTGGACAAATGAGTCTTGTCTGTCTTGTTAATTTACTATAAGGCAACAATATACCGACTACGGTACATGCATTGTGTTATCGATGGTGTTGCCACATGAACTCTGAATGATATAAACCCAGGCCCAAAAATAAGGTGCTGGACATTTACAGAGTGAGGTCCCCAGAATTTAGTGATGCTACCCTGCACAGAATCTTTGTGAAGGAGTTTCTATAGAAACTTATGTTAATTTGATAATAAAAATATTTTCCAGATGATGCCGAAGCAGAAATTAGTGCTACTAGCGGGCTAGTAGCACTAATTTCACCCTCTGGGGACCTCATTCTGCAAATGTCAGGCACCTAATTTTGAGGCGATGAACTCTCTGAAACAGCAGGGAGTAATATATTCTCAGGCCTGTCTAAACCTGTCTAAACCTGTCTAAACCTGTCTGACATTTGCAGAATGAGGTCCCCAGAGGGTGAATTTAGTAATGCTATCCCACACAGCAGGCTACCAATACCATATTCACCCTCTGAGGACTTCATTTTGCTAAGGCCTCATCTTCTGGGAAGTATCTATAGTCTCAAATTAACATAGTTTTCATACGCCCGTTTGAAAAAAACGGTCGTATTATGTAAATGGGTTTTCCGTCCGTCCGTCCGTCCGTCCATCCATTGTCCATCCATCCGCTTTTGGTTTCCGGATGATAACTTTAGATTGAATTGAGTGAACTGAACCAAATTTGGTATGTTAGTTTACCACACCAAAATACAGATCAAGTTCGAATATGGGTTTTGTACGCATGATTTTGACTGAGTTATCTGGAGTTATGTTCCTTTTTCGACTTAGATTTTACCTGATATGCGGTTTCCGGATGATAACTTCAGATTGAATCAAGTGAACTGAATCAAATTTGGTATATTAGTTTACCACCCCAAAATACAGATCAAGTTCGAATATGGGTTTTGTCCGCATGATTTTGACTGAGTTATGTTCCTTTTTCGACTTAGATTTTACCTTATATGCGGTTTCCGGATGATAACTTCAGATTGAATCAAGTGAACTGAATCAAATTTGGTATATTAGTTTACCACCCCAAAATACAGATCAAGTTCGAATATGGGTTTCGTCTGCATGATTTTGACTGAGTTATGCCCTTTTTTCGACTTAGATTTTACCTGATATGCGGTTTCCAGATGAAAACTTTAGATTGAATCGAGTGAACTGAACCAAATTTGGTATACAGATCAAGTTCAAATATGGGTTCTGTCTACATGCCCCACTCTACTCCAGAAACGGGCGTATTATGCCACGCCCCGACGGCGTGCTCTTGTTATTTTTCCTTCTGTTGAGTTCTATATTCCATATAAATTTGCAGAAGGTAAAATGCATAATCGAGGTGACTAATGGGTGAACATCACCAACTTCAACTGGGTAACTTCAATCTGATCATAGGTCTCCAATAGCAGTTAACCCTTTACCCAACAAACCGGTCAAAAACGCCCAAATAAAGCTTCAACAGCCTAAAATATCTGTCTCAATAACACCATACAAATATGGATATCATTGGAACCGGTTCATTGACCACATTGTGATGGTTACAGTTATGCCCTGTGCCAATGCATTCTCTTATATAGGTCGCCTCGCATATATAAGAGAATGCATTGGCCTAAAAAAAATCTTTTTTACCATTTTTTATGTTTACCCATACCATAGTATGGTAAACATAGTGTCGTTGCCCGGATTGACCACTCGTCGTTGGTCCGTCTGTCTGTCCGTCTGTCCGTAGACACTTTACGAGTAATGCGATAACTCAAACATTTTTTATCTGATCGAAACCAAATTTTGTATATGGGTTTCTCAGCCCAAAATACAGATCGAGTTCGAATTTGGGTTTGATCCGAGATTTTGTTACAGAGTTATGGCCCTTTTTCAACTTAGAATTCACGCATGCTGCCATAACCCAAACATTTTTTATCTGATTGGAACCAAATTTGGTATGTTAGTTTCACAGCCCATAATACAGATCGAGTTCGAATATGGGTTTGATCCGATTAATTTTAAAGGAGTTATGACCCTTTTTCGAGAATTTTTTTTTTTTTTTAAATTCATTTTTTTTAGATTTAGCTCCTTGCTAAATTTAGCATATACAGATATTAAATTTTGTGTTTGAACTTTAATAACAATAAAAAAAAAATTTAAATAATAAAAAAAAATTGACACTTTCATTTATTTTAGTTTTATACGATTAATTAGGTGTGAATCCGTGTGATATCCTGTTTTGAAAATATGAAGATTTTATTGCAATAGTTTCATGTAATATAATGATATCAATAAATTACCCCATGTAATCCAACATCCAGAGTATATCAGAGGATTTTTATAGATGTTGTCATTCCAAGTGAAATCTGTTATGAAATGAGTGATGACATATGATACAGAGCTCTGGTGGGTCAAGCAAGATAAACAACACTGGTGGCTGGCTGTTTGTTTATTCTAACTGTCAAATTGATTAATGGCAGCACAAGACAGGTGTTTTTCCTATTCTTGAAATTTCATTACAGGATGAGATAAGGGCCCCCTCACCTATATAAGTGTCTTCTAAATTCCATTAATTTGCTTCAAAAATAATTAACCCTTTCCAAGGTTTCCATAGACACATGCTATAATGTACATGGACTCTTCCTCATATCTCTTAATATATATTGGGTATCTTTGCACACTTCTATCAATTTTGGTATTGACTGATTAATTGATTTTTGAAAAATATATTAACCCTTCAGACACGTGCTTTCAAAATTAAAACAACAGCTGATAGCCAATTTGATTTATCTATGCAATGGGGAAACAGGCAGATAAATATACATGACTATTGTAAGTGATGACTTGTTTTGAAAATCAATATGGTAGATGTTAGTATTTCCAGGAACCTTATTTTCCCATTTGTTCACATTTTCATGGTTGATTGAATTAGAGGGGCCACAGAGCACTTAGAAGATTAACATTGAAGGTTGTGGCTTTAGTGCCCAAGCTACTTGTAAAACATTGTAATGTGTGAAACCATTCAAATGAGGGCTAACTTACTTTCTTTTATATGAACGATTTAGTGGTCATCCCCATCATATTATGTCTGTATAACATTATATAGATAATACTTTTGAATTGTATAAACTACATATATTTTTTTAAAACATACACCCCTGTTATGAAACACTTAATCTTATTTAATACACAGGTCAGATCTGATCTTATATCTGTCCATGTTTGATAAACAAATAACTGGGGAGAATGCGGGAAGGGGGGGGGTAATTAAAGTACCATTTAAATACGAGATGGAATCCCCTACATATATGTCGTTCTAAGCAGTCTGGCTTGTCAACAATTATAATTTCTCTTTAGAAGTGAATAATAAATTTTGAATATCTGGCATGTCAAAAGTGGCAAAGATAGGGATTTATCACTTTTGCTTCCAATGAATTAACTTAAACTCCTAAACATGTCCTCCGAAATCACTAAACCATTGGATCTCACAGTGAGAGGTCCTTGTGTGAATAGGGACAGAGTTATGAGATTTAAAACTACTCCTCCCCCAACCCAAATACTTTAACCCTTTCTTAAGACAAATTATTTGAGCTTTTGATTTCAAGTTGGGTACTGATATATGGATTAATTCCTGTGATCATATCTTTGACAAATTATCAGTTATGGCTAGTCACTATCGCCAAGGTATGGGTTAAACATCTGCCGATCGTGATCGGCCTCTCGTTCTTACATTCTTAAACAATTTTATAATTTTTTCTTACATTTTTTAACAATTTTTATAATATTTTTCTACATTCTTTGACAATTTTATCATTTTTAATATGTGTTAAGCCAATGCATTCTCTTATATATGCGAGGCGACCTATGGTCGACTCGCATATATAAGAGAATGCATTGGCACAGGGCCCTTCTGTTGGGTAAAGGGTTAAGGCCTAAGCAGAATGAGGTCCCAAAGGGTGAATTTGTTGAAGCTAGCCCACTGTGCGGGATTGCGACACTAAATTCACCCATCTGGGACCTTATTCTGCTAAATTCAGGCTTGGTTGATCATGTGAATCATGTGACCATAGGAACAATGTACATGCAGTTAATAGCAACCTAACCTCTATAATATGTAAACTTTTACTTATAGGTTTTCGACAGTAATGCTAACACAGAGAAATTTTTTCGACTTAAAATTGGCAAAGGAAAGGTTATTAAGGTAAATTTATTTTATGCCTCGGGGATATTCTTCCAATCAATGATCATTTGAGGCTACGAACTTTGATATACCTGGAATTGTTGCTGTTGTCAGTCCAGGGACCACCCAGTCTCTTTGAAAAGCTGACGATAATCCTAATGGATGTACGTCTCTAGATGTGTCCATTATATTTCATTTCTGTTTGTTAGAATCAAAGTATTTAGAAATAGTTATAAATACAATAGGATGCAAAAGAATAATAATCAGTCATGAATATCGTTGATTGATAAAAACTTGAAGATGATGTTTCATATATTGTGATGAGTAAAATGAGTTATGGATATATCGCCTGTATTCGGTTTTCCAACAATAGTTGAGTTTGACAATGCATGGGAAACTTGTCAACACGTCATTGACGTCTGATCTGTGAAGTGATCTGTTATGCCATAAACGAATGAAACATGCGCGGGCTTCGCCACTCTCCAATGAAATGGAGGTAATCCCATCAATTCAGTAACTGATTACGAATGAGATATCCAGAGATGCAAATATTGTAAAATTTTCTTCGGCTTTTTAAAGAGACTGGGGACCAGCCTAGAGGTTTCCAATTTGAAGTAAATTCTCTTTATTTGAATATTAAGAATAAGTTGAGTCATTACAGCTGTAGCACAGGTCCCAAGAAAAAAAATTTACCCCACCCCCAATAGTACTTAATCCTATAGAAAGGTATCCAACTTGGCCCGGCCTAATTTTTTATCATTTTTACTAAGTCAGGTTTTGGAAAATTGCAATTTGCTTCCGGGTTCATGAAACTGATTTTTTCAATAAATACGAGAGATGCGATGCTGTGGTGTGGCATGATTGGTTTGGGTGGGACAGTACATAATTCCGCTTCTAATGATGTATAATATATATATTCTACTATCCGCTGATTGTGTTTTTGAAGCTCAAGTTGTTGGTGTAAAAATCACACTCTTTGACCCAGTTTAGCGGACACCATATCGACCGAGTGAAATTTTACAACCGGTTTGCGTCAGACCTGTGCTCATAACCGGAGTTTTTCGTAACCAATTTTTACAGGGGATACATCAAATTGAAGAGTAATAACATGTCTTTCTACCTATATATGAGGCATTTATGAAACAAAAATTATTTTTGTGTATTTTGAACCTGATTGTGGACTTAGTAAAAAAGATAAAAAATTAGGCCAGGCCAAGTTGGATACCTTTCTATTGGATTAAGTACTATTGGGGGTGGGGTCAATTTTTATTCTTGGGACATGTGAGCTGTGGTTATAATTTAGGCTTTCATCACCTATATACAGTAATGCTTTAGGTAATCGACTTCTTAACTACAGCAGAATTATGGGTAACTTTTCAGGATTAAGTCGGAAATATGGCTTGTTGCCATTCATCGGAAAGCTCTTGGGGAGAGCTTACCGATAAATGGCAACAAGCCATATTTTTGACTAAATCCTGAAAAGTTACCCATAATTCTGCCGTGGTTAAGAAGTCAAATACTTAAAGCATTACTGCAAGTGTTATACTGGTACAATACAAATGCCCCAATTTAAAACCATTATAATGAGTAAGGAGCACTAATAAAATCAGTAAATACACTTTGAACATTCTGTTTTGTCAATTAAATACTAAATCCTAAATGGATTCTCCCATTCACTTATAAAAGTATACATTGGAATGATCTATTATTAATTTGGAGGGATGTTAAGGTGAAAAAAGCAGAAGACATAAATGTGCAGAGGGAAATGTCTAGATAATAAGTTCAACAAAAAAACAACCTATTGTTATTCGTTGAACTTTTTATCTGAACATTTCCTTTGGGATAACTACTCATCAACAATGCTTTACTATAGAATGGGTTAATAAGATAACTTCTCATCAATGATGCTTTTGTATAGAAAGGGTTAAACTTTTTATCTGAACATTTCCTATGGGATAACTACTCATCAATGATGCTTTAGTATAGAAAGGGTTTAACTTATTATCTGAACATTTCCTATGGGATAACTACTCATCAACAATGCTTTACTATAGAATGGGTTAATAAGATAACTACTCATCAATGATGCTTTTGTATAGAAATGGTTAAACTTATTATCTTTACATTTCCTATACTACTCATCAATGATGCTTTTGTATAGAAAGGGTTAAACTTATTATCTGAACATTTCCTATGGGATAACTACTCATCAACAATGCTTTACTATAGAATGGGTTAATAAGATAACTACTCATCAATGATGCTTTTGTATAGAAATGGTTAAACTTATTATCTTTACATTTCCTATACTACTCATCAATGATGCTTTTGTATAGAAAGGGTTAAACTTATTATCTGAACATTTCCTTTGGGATAACTACTCATCAATGATGCTTTTGTATGGAAATGGTTAAACTTATTATCTTTACATTTCCTATACTACTCATCAATGATGCTTTTGTATAGAAAGGGTTAAACTTATTATCTGAACATTTCCTTTGGGATAACTACTCATCAATGATGCGTTTGTATAGAAAGGGTTAAACTTTTTATCTGAACATTTCCTATGGGATAACTACTCATCAATGATGCTTTAGTATAGAAAGTGTTAAACTTATTATCTGAACATTTCCTATGGGATAACTACTCATCAATGATGCTTTAGTATAGAAAGGGTTAAACTTATTATCTGAACATTTCCTATGGGATAACTACTCATCAACAATGCTTTACTATAGAATGGGTTAATAAGACAACTACTCATCAATGATGCTTTAGTATAGAAAGGGTTGAACTGTATCACCTTTGCTTGATTTGGAATATAGTTAGCATTGTGTGAGATGGAGACCCTGATCAGTCTAACTGTAGCGAAAATGCATATCTATCTGCCAAAATTAAAATGTTTATAACATTAAATTGTAGATGCATATGAAATTAACCAGATCAGAATGTGATGTTTCATATTTGTTTTTGTACAATTGTGATAATGTGACAGAAATTCAATCCTTTTTCAGGGTTGGGACACAGGGATGATCGGAATGAAAAAAGGTGGTAAACGACTGCTGATTATACCACCGAATCTAGCGTATGGAAACACAGCAGTCAGTGATAAAATACCTCCAAACTCAACTCTTATATTTGAGATTGAAGTGGCAAGGGTAAGTACAGTAATGCTCTAATTAACCCATATGGTGCCCCTCACAGACACGAGCAGACGACAGTCAGTAATAGATCCTTCTATCTGTGTTGGGCTCTCTATGGGAGTTAGCCATATATAGTAGAGATTCATAGGATGATCTACAGTAATGCCCTAAGTAATCAACTCCTTAACCACAGCAGAATTATGAGTAACTTTTCAGGATTTAGTCGGAAATATGGCTTGTTGACATTCATCGGAAAGCTTTCGGGGAGAGCTTTCCGATGGATGGCAACAAGCCATATTTCCGACTAAATCCTGAAAAGTTACCCATAATTCTGCTGTGGTTAGGGAGTCGATTAATTAGGGCATTATTGTAGCAGGTTTATCGTTTCTTACAATATAATTTATATTGTTAATAATTGTCCTTTAATGTTGTACTATCTTGTTAATAATTGTCCTTTAATGTTGTACTATCTTGTTAATAATTGTCCTTTAATGTTGTACTATCTTGTTAATAATTGTCCTTTAATGTTGTACTATCTTGTTAATAATTGTCCTTTAATGTTGTACTATCTTGTTAATAATTGTCCTTTAATAATGACAATAGATGAACTTACAATACTTCTTCAGATGCTATGTTGATTGTATGTGACATGCTATATACCATATAATATCGTATGATTTTGTTTGAATGTTTGCAGGTGAAGCTGGCTAAATCTGATTCTCCGGCCGATTCTCCGGCTCCAACACCAAGTCAGACACCGGTTCCAGAGTCACTGCCTCATGTGACTGAACCGCATGCAGACGAAGTCGTCAAAGAACGATCAAAATCCATATCCGATCAGCTTTCTCAGGTATATTGCTATTAGATTCATTGTTTAATTTCATTTTTAGCTAACACTGGCAGGGAAGGCACACCCAAGTGTCAATTGAAGCTTAGGGTGTTGCCTGTTACTGTTTTCACTCGTGTGTCTCTCCCAGAATTCCATGTTGCCCACAATTCTTGAAACAAATGACAGCTTACATTGAATATGAAAATTACTTCAAAGGAATAAATTAAATTGAATTCTTATTCTTATTATTGATTATAATAATGTGATACATTGATGGAAAGAGCTCTTAGAGCTATTTCCATCATTGTATCACATTATTATAATCAATAAATTTGAAAAATGATCAAGGAAATATGGGTTGATACAAAAATCGGACTTGGCACTGAAAGGGTTAAATACAGTGCCTACACATGGTTCACACTGCCAGTTGCCTAATTTACATATACAAAAATAATTTATATTTGGCAAAAGTTTTGGCAAGTCAATTTTTAATTACTGTACTCTAATGAAAAAGTTAAAAAATACACATACAAATACACATACACAATAATTTTATTAGTGGTGTTTTATAAGGTTAAGAAAAGTTAACACCTGTATCAAGATACAGTTAATCGGGTCACATTGTTATCAATGGGTGGAGGTATTACTATTATGTATGGTGGTGGTGTTTACATAGTTAATCCCCTTTACTATTATGTATTGTGGTGGTGTCTTTATGTAGCTAATCCTCTTTGTTTTGATGTGCCTTTCTAATGAAGTAATATATGATTTTTAGCTCAACTTTACTTTGTAAAGTTTGAGCTATTGCCATGGCTTTGTCGTCCGTGTGTGCGTGTGTGCGTGTGTACGTAAGGCGTCAACAATAGAGGCTACAGGTCGTACCTTTGATCGGATCATTATGAAATTTGTCATAGCTGTTGACATCAACATTTCTACCGGAATGATTCATTTTGGGGTCATTCGGAAAAAAAACATGGCCGCCAGCGGCCATCTTAGATTTCAAAATTCAATCCATTAGCACAGGCTACAGGCCGTACTGTTCGTCTGATCGTCATGAAATTTGTCATGGATGTTAATATTGACATGTAGATGGGAACGAGTAATTTTGGGGTCATTCGGCCAAAAAACATGGCCGCCAGCAGCCATCTTCGATTTTACTCTTTGCATGACTAAATCCTTTAGCACGGGCTACAGGTCGTACCTTTAGTCAGATCATCATAAAATTTGTCATGGATATTAACAATGACATGTAGATGGGAATGAGTCATTTTTGGGTTATTCGGGCAAAAAACATGGCCGCCAGCAGCCATCTTGGATTTTACTCTTTGTATGACTAAATCCTTTAGCACGGGCTACAGGTCGTACCTTTAGTCTGATAATCATGAAATTTGTCATGGCTGTTGAAATTGGAATGTAGATGGGAACGAGTCATTTTGGGGTCATTCGGACAAAAAACATGGCCGCCAGTGGCCATCTTTGTTTTCAAAATTCAATCCATTAGCACGGGCCACAGATCGCACTGTTCGTCTGATCATCATGAAATTTGTCATGGATGTTAATATTGACATGTAGATGGGAACGAGTTATTTTGGGGTCATTCGGCCCAAAAACATGGCCGCCAGCAGCCATCTTGGATTTTACTCTTTGTATGACTAAATTCTTTAGCACGGGCTACAGGTCGTACCTTTAGTCTGATCATCATAAAATTTGTCATGGATGTTAACAATGACATGTAGATTGGAACGAGTCATTTTGGGGTCATTCGGCCAAAAAACATGGCCGCCAGCAGCCGTCTTGGATTTTACTCTTTGCATGACTAAATCCTTTAGCACGGGTTACAGGTCCTACTTTTAGTCTGATCATCATAAAATTTGTCAATAATGTTAATAATCACATGTAGATGGGAATGAGTCATTTTGGGGTCATTCGGCCAAAAAACATGGCCGCCAGCAGCCATCTTGGATTTTACTCTTTGTATGACTAAATCCTTTAGCACGGGCTACAGGTCGTACCTTTAGTCTGATCATCATAAAATTTGTCATGGCTGTTGATATTGGAATGTAGATGGGAACGAGTCATTTTGGGGTCATTCGGACAAAAAACATGGCCGCCAGCGGCCATCTTGGATTTCAAAATTTAATCCATTAGCACGGGCCACAGGTCGTACTGTTTGTCTGATCATCATGAAATTTGTCATGGATGATAATATTGACATGTAGATGGGAACGAGTAATTTTGGGGTCATTCGGCCAAAAAACATGGTCGCCAGCAGCCATCTTGGATTTTACTCTTTGTATGACTAAATCCTTTAGCACAGGCTACAGGTCGTACATTTAGTCTGATCATCATAAAATTTGTCATGGCTGTTGAAATTGGAATGTAGATGGGAACGAGTCATTTTGGGGTCATTCGGACAAAAAACATGGCCGCCAGCAGCCATCTTGCATTTAAAAATTTAATCCATTAGCACGGGCCACAGTTAGTACTGTTCGTCTGATCATCATGAAATTTGTCATGGATGTTAATATTGACATGTAGATGGGAACGAGTAATTTTGGGTGTCATTTGGCCAAAAACATGGCCGCCAGCAGCCATCTTGGATTTTACTCTTTGTATGACTAAATTCTTTAGCACGGGCTACAGGTCGTACCTTTAGTCTGATCATCATAAAATTTGTCATGGTTCTTAACAATGACATGTAGATGGGAACGAGTAATTTTGGGATCAATCGGCCAAAAAACATGGTCGCCAGCAGCCATCTTGGATTTTACTCTTTGTATGACTAAATCCTTTAGCACGGGCTACAGGTTGTACCTTTAGTCTGATCATCATAAAATTTGTCATGAATGTTAATAATGACATGTAGATGGGAACGAGTCATTTTGGGGTCATTTGGCCAAAAAACATGGCCGCCAGCAGCCAACTTGGATTTTACTCTTTGTATGACTAAATCCTTTACCACGGGCTACAGGTCGTACCTTTAGTCTGATTTCGGGGTCATTCGGACAAAAAACATGGCCGCCAGTGGCCATCTTGGATTTCAAAATTTAATCCATTAGCACGGGCCACAGGTCGTACCTTTAGTCTGATCGTCATAAAATTTGTCATTGATGTTAACGATGACATGTAGATGGGAACGACTCATTTTGGGGTCATTCGGCTGAAAACATGGCCGCCAGCAGCCAACTTGGATTTTACTTTTCTCTTCATGTCTATAAACTAGTATTAGACATTCAACTTTCCACATTCCTAATCGCTCCATTGACTGTAATATATTAAATTATTCCCTTTCCAAGTTGAGCTACAGTGTCATTGACACTTTCATTTGTATCGCAGTTTGTGTTTTAGCAATGAATCGTTACAACCCTAAAACAGATTATCTTATTTGATCTTTTATAGTCACCAAAATCAGAGAAGGCAAAGTTGATTTCCCGCATGGCTAAGATGGGACAACCCATGCTGCCTCTGGTGGGTGCCGTCGCTGCGGAACCCGAGAGCGAAGTAAGTTACATCGACTTATTATTCTTTATCTGGTAAAAAACCTCCTCAAATCAAACACACCATATATGAATATTTTCACACAAAATCATAACTACATTAACCCTTTACCAACAAACCGGCCAAAACCGGCCAAATAAAGCTTCAACAGCCTAAAATATCTTCGGTCTGTCTCAATAGAACCATACAAATATGGATATCATTGGAACCGGCTCCTTGACAACATTGTGATAGTTACAGTTATGCCCTGTGCCAATGCATTCTCTTATATATGCGAGTCGACCATAGGTCGCCTCGCATATATAAGAGAATGCATTGGCCTAAAAAAATATATAAGAGAATGCATTGGCACAGGGCCCTTCTGTTGGGTAAAGGGTTAAGAAGAATTAATGGTCATTGATCCAAACTACAAGACATCCTAGATTGTCAATTATTGCATTCATAACTTAATCTGTGATAATTTTTATGTTGGTGTAGGAACCACAATGGAAATAAATTTTATAGTTCTATTCCTCTTTATAACTACTTGTATATATCATGTATATATATATACCTCATTATAACTACTTGTATATATCATGTATATATATTCCTCATTACAACTACTTCTATATATCATGAATATATATACCTCATTATAACTACTTGTATATATCTTGTATATATATATTCCTCATTATAACTACTTGTATATATCATGTATATATATTCCTCATTATAACTACTTGTATGGCCACATAAAAAAAGGTGTTTTTTTCTCAAGGAATTTTTTTTTTCAAAAGTGATGAGGGAGGCAGGTATATGTTATTATTTATTTCAAATTTTTCAGATGAGGGAGGCAGGTTTTTGTTTTTTTCATAATTTTATTTTAATGATACCGTGTAACAAAACACTCCTTATTCAAATTTATCATATAACATGGAAAGCCTTTAGGTGGTGGACAGAGTACATGCAGCTAAATGATAACAGATCTGAAATGGGAAAGTATCTGAAAGTCTGAAACTATATTCCATTTTGGAAGGAATTTATATATGCAATTAGAAATGATATAGAAGCAGACAAATTTTATTATTTTTTAATTTTTGGGGTCATTATACCCGATGAAATGTTCAAACATTTTTGATAAAGAGCATGCCTTTTGAAATCCAAGCGTTCTCATTTCATTGAAACACGCAAAGTCTATCGATAAATCATCTCTTGGTTTGCTGTTGTATGTTGGAAATGTGGTACTTTCCTTCTTCATTAGAATAGAAGTTCAAAAGCGTTTTTTTTTAATACATGAATCACCAGCATAATTTGGAACTGTAACATAAATGTCATCCTTTTTTATAATTATTTTGAGTTGTATGTATCGACCGAACATCCGAACGTTGTTGCAACATCAGAGGCATTTAACTATTCATCAACACAATAAAAATCCGATGTTTTCAATTTTGAAACGCGAACTTGATACAGTGTGAAAAGTGATTTCAGAATTGTTCGCCTGAGTTTCCTCTCGGTATTCAGTAAGAATTATCCGTTTGTTTTCGTCAATAACTTTCTCCCGACGGAATTGAAAAGAATGTGTATTAGGGCATGGTATAACTGTCCATGGTACAAGGTGTTGAAGAGGTGCTCCCAGCTTCTTTCCAAACACGGCAACATTTATTAGTTACGAGCGTGGCCATTTTTCATACCGGAAACAACGAGGAGGTGCGTTCGATCTCGCAACCCGGAATCCGGTGCTAATTTTGAAACGCGAACTTGAAACAGTGTGAAAAGTGATTTCAGAATTGTTCGCCTGAGTTTCCTCTCGGTATTCAGTAAGAATTATCCGTTTGTTTTCGTCAATAACTTTCTCCCGACGGAATTGAAAAGAATGTGTATTAGGGCATGGTATAACTGTCCATGGTACAAGGTGTTGAAGAGGTGCTCCCAGCTTCTTTCCAAACACGGCAACATTTATTAGTTACGAGCGTGGCCATTTTTCATACCGGAAACAACGAGGAGGTGCGTTCGATCTCGCAACCCGGAATCCGGTGTACTTTTACCACCAAAGAGGCATAACTCTATATACTTACATTGCTTTCATCCTGCCAATCTCAACAGTGAAAATTGGGAACGCGCAGTAGGGTAGTAAGCTTATTATAAGCCGGCGATAAAAAGTGCCAATGCGCACAGTTTTTTAAGACGTCGCGTCCTTGAGAAACGAAGTTGCATTTTTATGTGGCCTATATATCATGTATATTTTATTGAATAACATCTAATCTAATCTAATCAAGAAATATCAAATATAATCTAATCTGAGGCCAAATAAAATATATTATTTGAGTCTAAGACACTGCCGTATTGAAATAAATGGCCCGCATTGGACATTTTATTTTGATTTTTGATATAATGGCAATTTTTTTTTTTAAATAGGTAAAAACAAAAACAAGCAATTTTTCACCCACTGACCGACACGGCACAGTCCAGTGGGTGGTACTATGATCGTAGGAGCTCATGCGTTTCTACTGAATTGAACTAGTGCCCATGCGTTTCTGCTGAGCTGCACTGACATTTGATCGCAAAATAAAATTATAATCATTATCAAAGCACACGTTTGGATAACACTGCCATAAACAGTTTCATATTATGATGTTAAGCTCATATCGTCAATAAAAGTATAGTTAAAACTGATAAAACTAAAATGTACTTTTAAAGTATTTCTACCAATTGAGTAACTAGATTCAGGTTGAGCTGGAACTTGAGAAATTTTTAATTTCAACCAATTGAAATGTCGTTGAGAGTGGAAAGGGTTAAGGTTGGGAAGCAACGCAAATGACGTCATCGTAAACAAGGCGCCTCAAAATCAAATTGTACACAGGTACATGTCTCGCTTCGTCTCAGAAGCGTGATTTAAATTCATTCATTTTGACTGTTTCTGTGTCCTAAGATATTAAAATCTTGCGGGATATCTTTGAATGCGCTCAGGAATTATTGTTTTGGTATCTAATTAAATGTTGGATTTACCTCCCAAAAAGGTGAGTTTCAGGACTGCATTTGTTGTCAATCTGATTCTGACAGTGACAGCGCTTGTCTGCAACTGTAATTGGCAGAATTCGCGTGTTTGAAGCAAACTTTTTCTCCACTCGATTCTCTCAAAATGCACCATAATCGGTCAAATTCTCTCAATAGTTCTATCTAAATACATCTTAGCTAGCTATTATTTAATTATTCGGATCAGATCTCCCCGTCGAGAAAGCGATATTTTGACCAAAACGACACTTGAGAAAATGATGATTGTTTACGCTGGTTTTTATCAACGAAACAAATCAATTTCTTCCATCTAAAAGACAATTACGTGCTGGACCCTGTCATTTTAGGAATATATAAGTATTCCATGCATACACACCAAGTTTCAGCTTAAAATTTTGAAAAATAACAGTTTTATCGACATAAATCGATATGAATGGGAAAATCCCAATGATGATTGATGTTAAAATTTATTTGAAACTAATTTATATAGTTTCATCGGTATTAACCGCATATCCAATTATCCACATGTAACCAACCCAACCTCTAATCCCAGTCCAAATTTTTTTTTTTTCATCGGTATAGTCCTGTTATGTACATATTTTCATCATGTGATCAATACTTATTATGTCTATGGTATTACTATACCGTATACGTATATCAATTGCTATTCCTTTCTATATAATCCTGGTGCCATCTATAGAGATAGAGATAATTTCAGGACCCCCCCCCCAATTTTATATCATTGCCGCTACAGTACAGTCGTGATGCATTACATGGCAACATTGATCGCAATCGCTCTACTAATTTATGTCAGTTCATCGGTATGAACCCCTTTTTCTCCGAGTCCATATAACCAACCCAACATCTAATCCCGGCCTAAATTATTATTTTTATTTTCATCGGTATAGTTGTGTTACATGTACATACATATTTTTATCATTTGATTCTAATTTGCATTGTACCACTATAGAAGTCCATAAATGACTATTCTGGCACTTTATAGAGATAACTAAGATTCTGACACCCTCCCCCCTATTTTATAGCCTTGTTGCAACAGTAGAGTTGAGATGCATAATATGTCAACATTGGTCGTTATCGCTCTACAAATTTATATCGGTTCAACCCTTAGTTCCCTGTATCGCCCACCCCTCCCTCAATTTATTTTTTCATTTGTATTACATGTATAGTCTCGTTACGTACACATTTTATCTCTTGTAACTTTTGCTTCAACATGCCAAGTTCCGCTGCAGACAATACAAAACTGACAACATTTTGAAATGTAAGCAGTCTTCAAACTCATCTTATCCAAGAAAAACTCTGGCTACATAAGAAATTTGTGTATAAGGTGTCTCGCATTTGTTGCGTTAAAAACCAAAGGTCCCAAGTCAAGGTCCAAAATCCCCAACACACTGATGTGAGGTTTAACTCCATCTACATACAGTAATGTCCAAAGTAATTGACTACTTAACCACAGCAGAATTATGGGTAATTTTTCCGGATTTTAAATCCTGAAAAATCACCCATAATTCTGCTGTGGTTAAGTGGTCAATTACTTTGGTCATTACTGTAACCAATATAAGGATGTGAGGTTTAATGATAACTCAATCCACAAACAGTAATGTCCAAAGTAATTGACCACTAGAATTATGGGTAATTTTTCAGGATTTTAAATCCTGAAAAAATACTCATAATTCTGCTGTGGTTAAGTGGTCAATTACTTTGGGCATTACTGTAACCAATATAAGGATGTGAGGTTTAATGATAACTCAATCCACAAACAGTAATGTCCAAAGTAATTGACCACTTAATCACAGCAGAATTATGGGTAATTTTTCAGGATTTTAAATCCTGAAAAATTACCCATAATTAGGCTGTGGTTAAGTGGTCAATTACTTTGGGCATTACTGTAACCAATATAAGGATGTGAGGTTTAATGATAACTCAATCCACATAACCAATATAAAGATGGGAGGTTTAATGAGAACTCCATCCACATAACTAATAAATATGTGTGAAAATTAAACAAAATAATTAAATTCCATGATGGCGTCCAATATGGACCACCTAATTCTGATCCAAAAACATGTATATTGAATATATGGATGTTTATTGGGGGAAACCGATTATTTCAATGGTATTTTCATTAACTGGGATCCAAAACCCGACCTACGGGAGCGCGCTTCGCGCACAACTGCATCTAAAGCATACGTGCATATTTAATAAGCCAACAATTGGAATCCCAACAGAGAAGATTGGCATGGGTCCCTTGCGCATAGACATCATGGATTAACTGCAATAACTTAAGGCATCTCTAATTGCGCTTAAGCCCAATGAGAATATTTCTCATGGAGCTTATGTGCAATAAGAATATTCCTTAAGTGATTGTGCTTAAGCTCAATTTGATATACCTTATTGCGCTTAAGCAATAAGGAATATTCTTATTGCAATAAGACATTCATTATTACGCTTAATCGCAATTACTTTCCATTGCACTGAAACACAATTAATTAGATCTCTCATTAGATCACCCTTCTGCAAATAGTAGAATAATCCTATATTTGTTCCACCCATTGTACCATGGAGATGGACTACACCACCTGAATTATAAGGAGTTTACGTACTATATATATAATATATTATTCCTTATTAAGAGATTCATTATTGGGCTTTATAAGCGCAATTTGAATATTCTTCATTGCACTTAGCGCAATTAAATATTCCCTTATTGCGCTTAAGCACAATAGAGATTCCCTTAAGGAATATCCATGATTGTGCTCAAGCGCAATTAGCTCTTCTTGCGCTTAATTAAAAATAATGTTATAATTGTATTGTAACTATTTATTGTCCTTTAATATTTCCATACATCATGCCCACATATGTTATAATAGAATAGTACTATTATTATTAATAGTACTCGTAGTAGTTAATACCACCTTACTGTCAATATGCTAGCATGGTTAGTTTCAAAATCATAACGTTAATTGTTATTACTATTTGTGTGTACTGTATATGTACATCAGTCATCAATTAACAAACTTAAGCAGAGCCTGGTTGAATATCTACCATATATGGTGGGTTATTCCCACATTCAAGCTGTTGGTGTCATTCTTGTTATTTTGCATTCGAAGCAGTTCGAAGTGGTAGACACTCCAATAGCTTATCAATACCACTCAGGACAGTGGGTGTTTTTCCTCAATTAATTGAATTTCTTGTTTGGTATATTATTACCAACATGTCCATACTTATTGAGCATTAATTGCAAAATTTATTAACCCTTAACATATCTCTGTATAATGTGTGAAGATTGACTATCATGTATACACATAGTGACATAGAACATTAAATAAATTAATATATTTAAGAAAATAACTAGCTGATCATCATAATCTGGTGTACTAATTGTAAATCCAGAACAATTGAAAGGCACTGGAGGAATTTTAGGATCACATGTTATAATGGAGATGTGTAAATTCATAGGACATTTAGGATCACATGTTATAATGGAGATGTGTAACTGTAGGACATTTAGGATCACATGTTATAATGGAGATGTGTAGGACATTTAGGATCACATGTTATAATGGAGATGTGTAAATTCATAGGACATTTAGGATCACATGTTATAATGGAGATGTGTAAATTCATAGGACATTTAGGATCACATGTTATAATGGAGATGTGTAAAGGCACTGTAGGACATTTAGGATCACATGTTATAATGGAGATGTGTAGGACATTTAGGATCACATGTTATAATGGAGATGTGTAGGACATTTAGGATCACATGTTATAATGGAGATGTGTGGGACATTTAGGATCACATGTTATAATGGAGATGTGTGGGACATTTAGGATCACATGTTATAATGGAGATGTGTGGGACATTTAGGATCACATGTTATAATGGAGATGTGTGGGACATTTAGGATCACGTGTTATAATGGACATGTGTAAATTTATAGACAACTAGAACATTATAGGTAATCCCTATGTTTTATACTAGCAGCACAAACAATTTGCAGAATGAGGTCCCCAGAGGGTGAATTTAGTGACGCTATCCCACATAGCGGGCTAGCATCACTAAATTCACCCTCTGATGACCTCATTCTGCAAAGGCCCTCAACTGCTATGGCAGACCTAGGATCAGATTGAAGTTCCCCAGTTGAAGTTGGTGATGTTCACCCATTGGGCACCTCGATTATGAATTTTATCTTCTGCAAATTAGGGGATATAGAACTTCCTAGAAGGGAAATGTAACTAAAAACAATGTTAATTTGATACTATAGATACTTCCCAGAAGATGAGGCCTAAGCAGAATGAGGTCTCCAGAGGGTCAACTTCACCCTCTGGGGACCTCATTCTGCAAATGACAGACACACTATTTGCAGGCTTGTATACATGTATGCATAACATAGTTCCCTCCACATTATCTGTCTGTTATTAGTCAAGGGAAGATATTAGAATCCATGCTTACGATATGCACTCCACATTATCTGTCTGTTATTAGTCAAGGTAAGATATTAGAATCCATGCTTACGATATGCACTCCACATTATCTGTCTGTTATTAGTCAAGGTAAGATATTAGAATCCATGCTTACGATATGCACTCCACATTATCTGACTGTTATTAGTCAAGGTAAGATATTAGAATCCATGCTTACGATATGCACTCCACATTATCTGTCTGTTATTAGTCAAGGTAAGATATTAGAATCCATGCTTACGATATGCACTCCACATTATCTGTCTGTTATTAGTCAAGGTAAGATATTAGAATCCATGCTTACGATATGCACTCCACATTATCTGACTGTTATTAGTCAAGGGAAGATATTAGAATCCATGCTTACGATATGCACTCCACATTATCTGTCTGTTATTAGTCAAGGGAAGATATTAGAATCCATGCTTACGATATGCACTCCACATTATCTGTCTGTTATTAGTCAAGGGAAGATATTAGAATCCATGCTTACGATATGCACTCCACATTATCTGTCTGTTATTAGTCAAGGTAAGATATTATAATCCTTGCTTACGATATGCACTCCACATTATCTGTCTGTTATTAGTCAAGGTAAGATATTAGAATCCATGCTTACGATATGCACTCCACATTATCTGTCTGTTATTAGTCAAGGTAAGATATTAGAATCCATGCTTACGATATGCACTCCACATTATCTGTCTGTTATTAGTCAAGGTAAGATATTAGAATCCATGCTTACGATATGCACTCCACATTATCTGACTGTTATTAGTCAAGGTAAGATATTAGAATCCATGCTTACGATATGCACTCCACATTATCTGTCTGTTATTAGTCAAGGTAAGATATTAGAATCCATGCTTACGATATGCACTCCACATTATCTGTCTGTTATTAGTCAAGGTAAGATATTAGAATCCATGCTTACGATATGCACTCCACATTATCTGACTGTTATTAGTCAAGGTAAGATATTAGAATCCATGCTTACGATATGCACTCCACATTATCTGACTGTTATTAGTCAAGGTAAGATATTAGAATCCATGCTTACGATATGCACTCCACATTATCTGTCTGTTATTAGTCAAGGTAAGATATTAGAATCCATGCTTACGATATGCACTCCACATTATCTGACTGTTATTAGTCAAGGTAAGATATTAGAATCCATGCTTACGATATGCACTCCACATTATCTGTCTGTTATTAGTCAAGGGAAGATATTAGAATCCATGCTTACGATATGCACTCCACATTATCTGTCTGTTATTAGTCAAGGGAAGATATTAGAATCCATGCTTACGATATGCACTCCACATTATCTGTCTGTTATTAGTCAAGGGAAGATATTAGAATCCATGCTTACGATATGCACTCCACATTATCTGTCTGTTATTAGTCAAGGGAAGATATTAGAATCCATGCTTACGATATGCACTCCACATTATCTGTCTGTTATTAGTCAAGGGAAGATATTAGAATCCATGCTTACGATATGCACTCCACATTATCTGTCTGTTATTAGTCAAGGTAAGATATTAGAATCCATGCTTACGATATGCACTCCACATTATCTGACTGTTATTAGTCAAGGTAAGATATTAGAATCCATGCTTACGATATGCACTCCACATTATCTGTCTGTTACTAGTCAAGGGAAGATATTATAATCCATGCTTACGATATGCACTCCACATTATCTGTCTGTTATTAGTCAAGGGAAGATATTATAATCCATGCTTACGATATGCACTCCACATTATCTGTCTGTTATTAGTCAAGGTAAGATATTAGAATCCATGCTTACGATATGCACTCCACATTATCTGACTGTTATTAGTCAAGGTAAGATATTAGAATCCATGCTTACGATATGCACTCCACATTATCTGTCTGTTACTAGTCAAGGGAAGATATTATAATCCATGCTTACGATATGCACTCCACATTATCTGTCTGTTATTAGTCAAGGGAAGATATTATAATCCATGCTTACGATATGCACTCCACATTATCTGTCTGTTATTAGTCAAGGTAAGATATTAGAATCCATGCTTACGATATGCACTCCACATTATCTGTCTGTTATTAGTCAAGGTAAGATATTATAATCCATGCTTACGATATGCACTCCACATTATCTGTCTGTTATTAGTCAAGGTAAGATATTAGAATCCATGCTTACGATATGCACTCCACATTATCTGACTGTTATTAGTCAAGGTAAGAAATTAGAATCCATGCTTACGATATGCACTCCACATTATCTGTCTGTTATTAGTCAAGGTAAGATATTAGAATCCATGCTTACGATATGCACTCCACATTATCTGTCTGTTACTAGTCAAGGTAAGAAATTAGAATCCATGCTTACGATATGCACTCCACATTATCTGTCTGTTATTAGTCAAGGTAAGATATTAGAATCCATGCTTACGATATGCACTCCACATTATCTGTCTGTTATTAGTCAAGGTAAGATATTATAATCCATGCTTACGATATGCACTCCACATTATCTGACTGTTATTAGTCAAGGTAAGATATTAGAATCCATGCTTACGATATGCACTCCACATTATCTGACTGTTATTAGTCAAGGTAAGATATTAGAATCCATGCTTACGATATGCACTCCACATTATCTGACTGTTATTAGTCAAGGGAAGATATTATAATCCATGCTTACGATATGCACTCCACATTATCTGTCTGTTATTAGTCAAGGTAAGATATTAGAATCCATGCTTACGATATGCACTCCACATTATCTGTCTGTTACTAGTCAAGGTAAGAAATTAGAATCCATGCTTACGATATGCACTCCACATTATCTGTCTGTTATTAGTCAAGGTAAGATATTAGAATCCATGCTTACGATATGCACTCCACATTATCTGTCTGTTATTAGTCAAGGTAAGATATTATAATCCATGCTTACGATATGCACTCCACATTATCTGACTGTTATTAGTCAAGGTAAGATATTAGAATCCATGCTTACGATATGCACTCCACATTATCTGACTGTTATTAGTCAAGGTAAGATATTAGAATCCATGCTTACGATATGCACTCCACATTATCTGTCTGTTATTAGTCAAGGGAAGATATTATAATCCATGCTTACGATATGCACTCCACATTATCTGTCTGTTATTAGTCAAGGTAAGATATTAGAATCCATGCTTACGATATGCACTCCACATTATCTGTCTGTTATTAGTCAAGGGAAGATATTATAATCCATGCTTACGATATGCACTCCACATTATCTGTCTGTTATTAGTCAAGGGAAGATATTATAATCCATGCTTACGATATGCACTCCACATTATCTGTCTGTTATTAGTCAAGGTAAGATATTAGAATCCATGCTTACGATATGCACTCCACATTATCTGTCTGTTATTAGTCAAGGGAAGATATTATAATCCATGCTTACGATATGCACTCCACATTATCTGTCTGTTATTAGTCAAGGGAAGATATTAGAATCCATGCTTACGATATGCACTCCACATTATCTGTCTGTTATTAGTCAAGGTAAGATATTAGAATCCATGCTTACGATATGCACTCCACATTATCTGTCTGTTACTAGTCAAGGTAAGATATTAGAATCCATGCTTACGATATGCACTCCACATTATCTGTCTGTTATTAGTCAAGGGAAGATATTATAATCCATGCTTACGATATGCACTCCACATTATCTGTCTGTTATTAGTCAAGGGAAGATATTATAATCCATGCTTACGATATGCACTCCACATTATCTGTCTGTTATTAGTCAAGGTAAGATATTAGAATCCATGCTTACGATATGCACTCCACATTATCTGTCTGTTATTAGTCAAGGGAAGATATTAGAATCCATGCTTACGATATGCACTCCACATTATCTGTCTGTTATTAGTCAAGGGAAGATATTAGAATCCATGCTTACGATATGCACTCCACATTATCTGTCTGTTACTAGTCAAGGTAAGATATTAGAATCCATGCTTACGATATGCACTCCACATTATCTGTCTGTTACTAGTCAAGGGAAGATATTATAATCCATGCTTACGATATGCACTCCACATTATCTGTCTGTTATTAGTCAAGGGAAGATATTAGAATCCATGCTTACGATATGCACTCCACATTATCTGTCTGTTACTAGTCAAGGGAAGATATTAGAATCCATGCTTACGATATGCACTCCACATTATCTGTCTGTTATTAGTCAAGGGAAGATATTAGAATCCATGCTTACGATATGCACTCCACATTATCTGTCTGTTATTAGTCAAGGGAAGATATTAGAATCCATGCTTACGATATGCACTCCACATTATCTGTCTGTTATTAGTCAAGGGAAGATATTAGAATCCATGCTTACGATATGCACTCCACATTATCTGTCTGTTATTAGTCAAGGGAAGATATTAGAATCCATGCTTACGATATGCACTCCACATTATCTGTCTGTTATTAGTCAAGGGAAGATATTAGAATCCATGCTTACGATATGCACTCCACATTATCTGTCTGTTATTAGTCAAGGGAAGATATTAGAATCCATGCTTACGATATGCACTCCACATTATCTGTCTGTTATTAGTCAAGGGAAGATATTATAATCCATGCTTACGATATGCACTCCACATTATCTGACTGTTATTAGTCAAGGTAAGATATTAGAATCCATGCTTACGATATGCACTCCACATTATCTGTCTGTTATTAGTCAAGGGAAGATATTAGAATCCATGCTTACGATATGCACTCCACATTATCTGTCTGTTATTAGTCAAGGGAAGATATTAGAATCCATGCTTACGATATGCACTCCACATTATCTGTCTGTTATTAGTCAAGGGAAGATATTAGAATCCATGCTTACGATATGCACTCCACATTATCTGTCTGTTATTAGTCAAGGGAAGATATTAGAATCCATGCTTACGATATGCACTCCACATTATCTGTCTGTTATTAGTCAAGGGAAGATATTAGAATCCATGCTTACGATATGCACTCCACATTATCTGTCTGTTATTAGTCAAGGGAAGATATTAGAATCCATGCTTACGATATGCACTCCACATTATCTGTCTGTTATTAGTCAAGGGAAGATATTAGAATCCATGCTTACGATATGCACTCCACATTATCTGTCTGTTATTAGTCAAGGGAAGATATTAGAATCCATGCTTACGATATGCACTCCACATTATCTGTCTGTTATTAGTCAAGGGAAGATATTAGAATCCATGCTTACGATATGCACTCCACATTATCTGTCTGTTACTAGTCAAGGGAAGATATTAGAATCCATGCTTACGATATGCACTCCACATTATCTGTCTGTTATTAGTCAAGGGAAGATATTAGAATCCATGCTTACGATATGCACTCCACATTATCTGTCTGTTATTAGTCAAGGGAAGATATTAGAATCCATGCTTACGATATGCACTCCACATTATCTGTCTGTTATTAGTCAAGGGAAGATATTAGAATCCATGCTTACGATATGCACTCCACATTATCTGTCTGTTACTAGTCAAGGTAAGATATTAGAATCCATGCTTACGATATGCACTCCACATTATCTGTCTGTTACTAGTCAAGGGAAGATATTATAATCCATGCTTACGATATGCACTCCACATTATCTGTCTGTTATTAGTCAAGGGAAGATATTAGAATCCATGCTTACGATATGCACTCCACATTATCTGTCTGTTATTAGTCAAGGGAAGATATTAGAATCCATGCTTACGATATGCACTCCACATTATCTGTCTGTTACTAGTCAAGGTAAGATATTATAATCCATGCTTACGATATGCACTCCACATTATCTGTCTGTTATTAGTCAAGGGAAGATATTAGAATCCATGCTTACGATATGCACTCCACATTATCTGTCTGTTATTAGTCAAGGGAAGATATTAGAATCCATGCTTACGATATGCACTCCACATTATCTGTCTGTTATTAGTCAAGGGAAGATATTAGAATCCATGCTTACGATATGCACTCCACATTATCTGTCTGTTATTAGTCAAGGGAAGATATTAGAATCCATGCTTACGATATGCACTCCACATTATCTGTCTGTTATTAGTCAAGGGAAGATATTAGAATCCATGCTTACGATATGCACTCCACATTATCTGTCTGTTATTAGTCAAGGGAAGATATTAGAATCCATGCTTACGATATGCACTCCACATTATCTGTCTGTTATTAGTCAAGGGAAGATATTAGAATCCATGCTTACGATATGCACTCCACATTATCTGTCTGTTATTAGTCAAGGGAAGATATTAGAATCCATGCTTACGATATGCACTCCACATTATCTGTCTGTTATTAGTCAAGGGAAGATATTAGAATCCATGCTTACGATATGCACTCCACATTATCTGTCTGTTATTAGTCAAGGGAAGATATTATAATCCATGCTTACGATATGCACTCCACATTATCTGACTGTTATTAGTCAAGGTAAGATATTAGAATCCATGCTTACGATATGCACTCCACATTATCTGTCTGTTATTAGTCAAGGGAAGATATTAGAATCCATGCTTACGATATGCACTCCACATTATCTGTCTGTTATTAGTCAAGGGAAGATATTAGAATCCATGCTTACGATATGCACTCCACATTATCTGTCTGTTATTAGTCAAGGGAAGATATTAGAATCCATGCTTACGATATGCAC